>CALNHX010001880.1:0-201236 GCA_940337035.1 Agriotes lineatus | reverse complement strand
CACTAAATATTTCTCCCTTTCTGTCTTTGTGATATTAAAAACTCTCTATCTTCTGCTATTTTAATTATCGAGAAAGCATCGACATATGCAATGTCAAAAAAGTCGTCTAATTTTTCAGTAAAAGCATTCACTTTATTTCTGAGGATATTACTGTATTTACTTACATTTTTTAAATATCCTTCATTCATATGAATTCCAGAATTTTACCTTTTTTCCAAAAATAACCGTTTCTTTGCCAAGCGTGCACGTGGAACGTTATAAAACAAGACTTGTCACTTGTCTAGAGGATGGTAACTTACTACCACTTATTTGTGTAGTTGTACTTCTACTACAAATATATACTTAATAATATATTTGTTCGCAATTTACGTTTGGAATCCATGTACCTAATTCTGCACTAACTGCTAGTGCGGAATAGAGGAACTTGGCTAGTGCGCACTGCACTACTCTCGATAGACGGCATCTCCCTCTAATTCCTGACAGGCAAAGAACATCAAAAAGGGCAGTTAAGCATTATTTATAAACTTAGATACACACAAAAATTTCAAAAAAATACGCTTACACAAAGGCAATACGAAATTTATTTAATTTTTAGCAAATTCGGTATATTTTGACGTACGTGAGGCACGCTTTCTCATCATTTAATTTGTCCAAGATTTTTCTGAGCTATGTATATAATTAACGGAAGAAAATCATGGGGTGAAACCACTCATATATGGAA
The DNA here is from genome assembly GCA_940337035.1 of Agriotes lineatus. NCBI lineage: Eukaryota > Metazoa > Arthropoda > Insecta > Coleoptera > Elateridae > Agriotes > Agriotes lineatus. The sequence goes on along the minus strand of CALNHX010001880.1, from coordinate 200,515 downwards.
TTTCATAAATAAGAACAACCCTACTACGTAGTAAGTAAAATCTTTACTTTGCTGAACTGAAATGTAAAATTCAATCGTCGGTGATGCCATTTGGCCACAAAAATCTAATACTACAACCCACTACACAATTTCCAATCTGACATATGATAGCGGCTTTAACGTCTATACTACTATGAAAACGGCTAGGAAAATATAATAATTCATCTCTTTCAAAAAAGCTAATAGCTAATAAGCTAATAAAAATGTTTGCCCTATTATATAACTGTGTTAACCTCAGCACATTAATTTGTTAAAACCTTCCCTTGACTATTTTAAGCACAAACAAAAAATATCCTCGGCTGCTCTTTTGATTAGACAAACTTATATTTAAAAAGTATTTAGATTCTTAGATTGTTTCAGGGAGTTTAAAGTATACTACTACCTATATGGCCTTGTAAGTTTTATGTCAGACAATTTGCTCCTTATCAACTCGGATGTCCTATTATTCAGAAAAAATCCTACCTTTTAATCACTTGTCGTTGAGCTCAACACTAGTAGGCACAGCTTCTGTGCAGTAGGCCGAATGACTTCGCCATGGCCGCTCATGTTGTGTTAATCTGGTGAAACAAAATCAAGAAAATTGCTTCCGCCCAGCCGTAACTGGGCAGGAGGCTCCAGGATAATTCTGGTAAGCAGTATCTTCTCCAAGTGATATGGTCGTTACATTTGATCGATATGAATCTACGCAGATTAGCACTTTTTAAGGATTTCCAGCGTTGATTTAGTATTTGCACCGAAATTTATTTAAGTATTCTTTCTTACTTGATAAAATTATTCCAGTTGCATAGAACTGGATGCCATTGTCGAATTTATAATGCTAGCCGATAATACTTTGATAATCGCAGCTGTCACTTAGGTAAACAAATAAAACTTTTGACTGTTTTTAACGATTTTAATTATTTTGGGAGATGAAAGTTATACATCTCATCTTGGCAACAATAGAATGGGAACTGTCTCATGGTGTGGTTTCCTTTTTTTACAAAACTATTATTTATTGAAACCAAAAAATAACATCTAAATTAATTGGCAAATAGCCTGATTAATTATTATCCACTAGGAACCAAACATTAAAATTAAAAATAATCGAAATATTGAATTTGCTTATAACTTTGTTACAAATATCAGTCCGTATCTGGAGTAATTTCAAAATCATGTAAGGATAAAGCCAGATTGGATGCCCAAATTTATCTATATAATACTCTCCAGTAGTACTTCACGGAAGTAAAAATTGGAGAACAGCAAAAGTAAAACACAAAGAGCCAGGACAGCAGAGATTACATTTCTCAGAAGAATAAAAGGAGTAACTAGAGAAGATAGGACAATAAACGAGACCATACGGAATGATTTCAAAGTGGAGCCTAGAAAGAAAATTATTGAGATATAGAACGAAATATAAAGAACATGTTGAAAATGGGAAGAAACAGAGTAATAAAAAAATTTACAAATACAACCCCAAGAGCCATCCAAGTGTAGGACGCTCCATAAAAATCAGGTTTGAACCTAAACCGAGAAATGATACGACGACGACGAACTTCCTAACATCTAATTCATTAATAAAAAAGTTACATACTGATTTCGTTTGAGTGAAATGGATCATTTTGATGTATCATTCAGCATAATTCTGTTCATGTTCAGATGAATTTCTTCATACATCAAATTTTGCTTAAAATTCAATTAATTTAAATTAATTTAACCTACGTGTTGCAATGGGTTGTAACAGCTTAACTTGGTTGATTTGAGTACAAAATTATTTAGCCAGATCACTTACGTGTTCAAAAACTAAAAAAAAAACATTAATGTTTTGAATTACAGTTTCCTCATATATGTACTAAAAGGGATACAAGGGAGTAACTTATCCAGTCTTTCATTTCTTGAATCTACTTAGTTCTGAGATAAATATTCTCACAAAAGGGTCTGAATTAAAGTTTTTGGTTTTGAACCAAAAGTCAAAAAATATGCAAAAGTAACAGTATCTACAACAAAATCCGGAAACTAAGTAAATATTTTACAAAACGTAATTTGAATTCCACAGCTCGCTTTACATAAAATTATGTTAATTGGTTGTATGTACAGTATAATACTGCATGGCACCAACTTGTGCAGCGTTAATGCACAAAGGGTTTAATCAGAACCAGTACATGACGAGCAAACAGTCCACTCAGTCAAAACATCATAGCAATCGCTTTTGATTAGATTTTGCACCTCCCTCTCCCTGTTTAGTTTGATTATCAGTTCATCTCCTCTATTTCACATGCTAACAGAGAACTACTAAACCGTAGACTTCTGTAAACCCAGGCCCAGCCGATCCGATTACCATCGTGCCTTTTGTGCCGAACTGCATTAGGTTAATCGAAAATATTCGCGGCATTTTATAATAACTACAATATATGCCTCTCGCTCTTCTTCGAATATTTCGAAAGTTATCCGCTCCAATCAGCCGGTCATTTCCAGTTGGGAACAATTTGTAAAGCTCTCAAATCCCAGCTGTTGTCACCTCTGCCTCCCAGGAATTAATTAGGATTTTTTATTTTAATCGGTTCTTTTGCTCCGTGCCTCTGCCTCGTTTTTCATCACTCTAATCTTTTATCTCTGTGGTTTAAAACGCTGATTAGATCTTAATACGATTCAGCGTGTTGTCGCTATGGCGTGTTGTCGTATTTTATTTGTGAAAGGTACAGATTTTCATTTATAACGCGCCATATAAACGAACTGGCTGCGCAAACGGACATTTCAATTGTACGCCGATTACATTCACCTCTAATGCAGATTTCATCTAAACGGGGCATTATGTGCCTATTTAAATCAAAATTAATTACAATAAATTGAAATACATTTTATGAGCTCGGACTGCGTGGATTGTCGGGACAATTTAATCAGGAGCATTGTAATTAACAGGTGTACGTTTTGCAGATTTTTTAATTAAACAAGCATTTTTATCATGCTTTAACACATTAACCAGTTTCATCCACTTTATATGCTACATGAGTTGCACCATTTACCTTTGTTACTACTTAAGTAGTACTTGCAAAAAAATTTTGTAAATATATTAGTTATAGTCGTTCAGTAAAAAGCAAGCTTAACAAATCGATCACCGTTGTAGTAACTGACATAACAGACTTAAAAATCTGTAAAGAGCTTTACTCAGAACTTTCCTCGCAAGTGGATGTTGTGACACTTCACAATTTTAAAAATCAAAGAAAAACACGGGTAAAAATATCTTCAGGTTCGTAATAATACTGATACAATAAATGGAAATACTTGGTAATGCAAATTATATCAACTTTCAAAGAAACAACATTACCAGCGATAGGATTAGAACTTCAATGTTCAACGAGGTAGCCCAAAGTAAAGCAGACGTTGGCTGCCTCGCCCACTGAGGATGCCTCCGACCGTGTGATGCGGCTGCCTTACAAACATCGCATTTATTGTTGAACCTTGTTTTATTTTTTAGAACATATATATATTGCATTTGTTGGTTCCCATTTTCGTCAAGGGTAAAGCCTGATCTTTTATATGTTTCTCTGTTAAATCAAAAATAAATAATATTTTATTTTTTAAGGTGCTCACTCTATATATTTTGGGTCCAAAGTATTCCCTTTTTCGCCAAAGGTAAAAACCTGGGCTATGTGCAAAATATTGTTTTTATTGAAGTAATAGTTCTTGAGTTAAAGCAAAAATGGGCAGAATTTTATTTTTTAAGGTACTCACCTTGTATACAGGGTGTTAATTAAGTACGTTGACAAACTTTAAGGGATAATTTATTAATCAATTCTAAGATAAAAAGTTCATACAAACATAGGACCTAAATGGCTTCGTTTTCAAGATACAGGTGTTGAAGTTTAAACAAAAAATCCTTTTTTTAAAAATATGGAAAACGCCTAGAGGTATTCTAATGAAACTTGGTGTATGATAGTATTTCATAAAGTGGCATTGTTTGGTCAAAATAAATTTAATTTATTTCCACCGGTTGCGTGCATGGGGACCACCTCAGTTACATTATTTTAGAAAAATCTGGTACGCCACTGTTTTTTAGTCAATACAACAAGTTTTTTAGCTTCATCCATTGAAACTATACAAAAGATGTATCTTTTATTTTTTTGATAGAATAAACCTTTTTCGAGTAAAACTGAAAAATCTGTAACCGCAATTTCGTGCATTGAACTTTAATGGGATCTAAACGGCTTCATTTTCAAAATACAGCTTAAAGAAGTTTTCAAAAAATATTATTTAATAACAAACAATCTTACAATAGCTACAAAACTTTTGGCGAAAAAACGGTGGCGTACCAGATTTGTATAAAATAAGGTAACTGAGGCCGCCCCGATGCACGCCACTGGTGGGAATAAATTATATTTATTTTGACTGAACAATGTCACTTTATGGAATACTAACCTACACCAAATTTCATTAGAATACCCACAGCCATTTTCGAAATTTTTGAAGAAAAAATTGTTTAAACTTCAACACCCTGTATTTTGAAAACAAAGCAGTTTAGATCCCATGTTTATATGAACTTTTTTCTTAGAATTAATCCAGGAATCACCCCTTAAAGTTTGTCTACGTACTTAATTAAAACCCTGTATATTATATCGAATTTTTTTTCAGTTTCATGCCAGGAAGGCATATAATCCGCATTCAGAATATCGTCTTCCTCCAACCAACAGTTTTTGAGTTATACGGGCAACATACAGATAGACAGACAGACAAGACTGACGGAATTGAGTAAACCTGTTTTTCGTCATCTAGGGATCCTGCAAAGATATGACGAAATCTTGGAAGGTGATTTTTTCGCGATTACAATACTTCGTGTTTTAGACGAGGGAACTAAAAATTCAAACGATTAAATTAGCAACATAGCAATATACCTTTCGACTTCACCAACTCACTCTAGGCGAGCGTAGCATTCTAATAACTTTTTTATTATACCTGCATCAGAATCGCCGTTTAAAGCACGCCTGGGCATGCGAAAACAAGCGATTAAAGCTCGCCGAGCTTTAAAGGTTGTCAAGGAAACGACTGAATGCAACAACGGACGTGGACGCGACAAAAACGTAAATAATTCTCGTAACTATAGTAGCAATATTATTATGCCCTCTCGATTTATCACGACAAAAATTATTTCTAAGTTTTTAGTGCGTAATTTATTTCCAGTATTGCAGGTATAATAAAAAATAGCGTAAAGTATTCGTGGATAACTGGTCTTTAAAACACTTGCTCTATTTCCAGCACTCCGGCTACGCTGTCGTGCTCGAAAACTCGCGCGTGTTTTAAAGACCTTGTTATCCACTCAGACTTTAATATACTATTTTCGAACACTAAGGCATATGTAATATTCGTTCATGGTTTGAGGTCTACGTAAAGCTGAAGGTTCTCTTCATATACCTAGTAACCGCAGTCTTAATGAAAGAAGATGGATAAATGTGATACCTCTCAGTATATTATAGTAATAATGAAATAGTATTTTAAACTATTATAGAGACTGCTATGCTGTACATGTGTCGTATAGTTAATGCTATGATACAAGTATCTTATACAGGGTGTATGCAAATTGGCGGAAGAGCACCAGGTAATGATATTCCTTGTACAATCCTCAGTCGAAAACCTCCGTCTTGACGAGGTCCTCAAAGTCTCAACGTTTAGTTTTGAAATAAGCATTATTATTTAATGATCTTTTGACTAAAAGATTACAATTCTAAATAAAAGAACGTTTTAAAAATAATTTTTACATATAATTGTCTTTCTACCCTGAAATTTTAATCTTAACATTTCTTCATTTAGGTCTGTCTTTAAAAAAACGTGTGGCAACACAGCTAAATGCCAAACGTTCTCGTATTGTCAAAGTTTGACGTTTACAAAACATTTGAATTCGGATGTGTAACTTCGTGTCATCTCTAAGTTTTGCGTTTTTTGTGTTGTATTCGTTATCTTGTTTAATAGTTTGTTCTAATGTTGCGTCATCCCTGTTTTTGGTATTACTTTCTTGTTATCTTGTTTGGTTTACTAAAAAAATGGATTTCACTCGACCAAGAGCAAGGCGTAGGGTTCAACTGGAGGAGTAGATTTTAAATGCAGTAGAAGAAGATCCCTATGCCAGTACCCGACAAGTAGCTGCAACATTAAATGTTTCCAGTCATATAAACAATCATAAGGTACTACAAGAAAACCTACTACATCCATATCATGTTTCCAAAGTGCAGCCCCTCTATGAAAATGATAACATTGCTCGATCTGAATTTTCCAACACTATTTTAAATAGAATTCGTGACGAAGATGGCTTTTTGAAACGTATTCTTTGGAGCGACGAGTGTATGTTTACCCGAGATGGCGTGTTCAATACGTGAATTTGGTCACCAAAGAAGGTTTTCTGTAAATGTTTGGCTAGGAATAATAAATAAACCAATTTACCTACCGAACCCCCTTAATGCCAATGAATATATTAATGTTTTGGAACAAGTGATTGATGAGATACCATTAAATATACAATATGTTATTTATAAATGATGGAGCTCCTGCTCATTTTGCTCTTAATGTAAGAGAGTGATTGGATGACCACTGCCCAGGAAGATGGATTGGTCGCAATGGACCCATTTTATGGCCGGCGTGATCCCCAGGTTTCACTGCATTGGACTTTTTATTTTGGGTTTCATTAAAGAAAGAGTTTATTCCACACCCCCACAAAATGTTGATGAGCTTAAAAACAGAATTGCCGCTGCAATTTTAGAAATTACACCTGATAAGCTGGAGCGGGTAATGCAAACAATACCAAAAAGATTCGGGCTATGTTTGGAAACAGATGGTTTTTAGTTCGAACAGTTAGTGTAAATTAGTATCTTACGTTAGACAATCGTGGTGTTGATCGACTACACAAAAATGCCCAAAACTGCATCACAAAATAAAATCCTAATTTAAAACTTTTGTTATGTATTATGATTAAAATAAATAACTTCTGAACTTAATTTTATCCGTCTAGAGGCACCTACAATTGAAGGTCTTAAGCCTACCCATCTGCTATTACCAACGAGTAAAATGCCGAAAATTTAGTTTTAACAAGTCCAACGCTGTACTTTAAGTTACCATGCTTTAATTATGAATACAATGTGTGGGATGGATTCAACGTTTCTTTCAAATGGTTCGTGAGGGCACGGGAAGCATGGTACAACATTTTTGTATCAATGTTTTTGACTCAGTACTAAGCTTGCAATAAGCGATTATTGTCGGCATCCGTTTGAGTTCACTAGTTCAGTTTTCAAATCCAAATTATCAGCTTTTAAAAATGTATATCTAAATCTATTTAAGCATTGGAAAATCCGACTTCAACCTCCACTTTCCATTTCTTATTGTTAAAAGTTTCGTTTTTTTTCGGTTTTTGTATATCCAGTAGCTATTGTCATAAACTAGTCACTAATAGTTATTTATGTACCAAGAGCGTCAGAGGCGTTTATGGTTCGCGGCAAGTAAATTAGAGCTCAAAGCTTAGCCTATTTTAACACGAAAAGAGCCATAGACGTTATTTATGCATGACGTTCATACATTTTATCTATAGACCAAAATATTTACAATTAAAACCAGTTGTATAGTTCTTATAAATGTTGGCAACCTACGATGAGCTAATTGTCTGGTTGTCAAACTGACAAGACACTAAGCGGGCCATAAAGTACTTTAATGCCTGCATTTTGTTGCTTAGAGAGCCGTAAAATACTTTATTTACTAGCAACATGATATTGTACATTTTCGTCATAGAAACAAATTATGAAAAGGTACTCATAACTCCCAAGGGACTTGTCAAATTATTTCTCCTTCCAACTCATGGTAACCATGCAACTACAAATAACGTTTTAGGAACCATACAATGAGGCAATCCTTGCTGTTACTTACATATTCTAATTTTAAATGTCATTATGACATTTTGAAATTTTATACTATTCTTACTAATATGCTAGTAATTAAAATATTGTATGCACCACGGGATATATTCATGTTCTTTACCTTCGGTTGACGTGTCAACCTCAGGGAAAAACATATTCATATCTCCCTTAATGCATAAATATTTATTTCGGCCCTTGGGCTGTAATTGACACACTGCGCCCTCAGAAATAGGGTAACCAATTCCACCCGGTCGTACATAAAAAAAAACAAAAAACAAACAAAATTAAACATTTCATTTAAGAACCATGTCATATAATGTAACAAAAATATCTTTCACTCCTTATATAAACTGTAAATTGTTTCTCTGGGTTCTAGAAACTACAAACATATTTAAAAACATACTCCTATTCTAACATTTAGTTATGTTATGGAACAAAATACTACTTGGCTAGCAAATATAACGAAGGACGAAGGAAGTAGTACATTTTGTAAAAATTTTATTCAAAATAAAAGAATGGGTTTTAACATTTCAAATACGTGTAAAATTGTGCTAGATGAGTTCTTAATTGGTAGCCGAATCTTCTCCATTGCATTGTAGTAACCTGAACTTTGTGTGATTTCCTTGAAGTAACTTGATCAAAGACACATTTGTTTTCATATGGAACCCTAACAATACTATCAAGATGATATTGAGTGTAATATGAATTATTGTTGTTGCTTAAATTTTAATTCTCCCCAACTCTTGACTATTCACTTTCATCATCAACTTTATCCAATCACATTCAGGCATATTGTAACGAATTTACAATGTGCTACATGCTTTCTGTCTAAATACGTCTTCACTTACATTCTTAACTCAAATTTGTCGATGGGATAGCCAAATTCTGCTAGTGTTAATACATTAGCAACTATTGCGTTTTCTTCTTCCATACACAACATGGTTTGCCCACTATGCTTGTTCAAAGCTCGTTTGAAAAATTTTCTTGATGTACTCCTTATTGGACCTACTACTCAGCACCATTTTGTATCTTCTTGACGTTTTTCTAGAATAGAAAAGAACAAAGGTTATCTATGATATTTTAGAGTTAGCAAAACATCCAAATTTAACTTTAAGTACCATAAACAACTAAAATAGATGTAATATGGCGCAAAAAGTTTTATCCTGGAGCAAAGAGTACTATTGTCAACTACACGGCAACGTTTACTTATGGAACTGGAACAAAGTGGCCGCTTGCGGTGTTCGAAATTCCGATCGGCCGTTCAAATTACAAAATTGTGAGGCTCCCATACTCACCCCGTCAAATGATGACAATATAAGGTACGCCTATGGCCACCCATAATCTCGAATAGTACATTGTCATGTCCACAAACCAGTAAATCACGATAGAGAAGAATAGCGACTATAAAAATATCTTTTGTTCATTGAAAAACACAAGAGTAATAACCAAAGTTTCTCGATAAAACAGAAATGACAAACATTGACCCATATTTTCACCTCCTATACAATCAACATATTTTGTGAGTACATTTTTTGAAATGTCCCCAAATAGAAAAAATGCATTCCTTATAATTTCAAACAAAATTTTCAAAAATTGACCAAGTGACCATTTCACGTTGGGATTAAATTAACGTCGCTATCTTGTAAAGACTAGTTGATTACAATATTATTACAAATCTTACTTGGATGTACTACAACAGAACCACCTTGAAGGTTAAGTGCACATGGAGTTAGTTCATTCTTCCTCTAAAATCCAAGATCGAAAATATCTTAAATTTAATTAAACTAAGTGCATGTTTGCAGTAGCTTCAGTACTATACTACTCAAATAAAATATTTTTTCATTCTTCACCTGAGATGTGAAAACACTGAAGTCTATCACGTCTTCTTGTGGAACACCACTTGCATTATCTTTACTTTATAACATTAGCAATATATTTCTTAGTTTCTCGCAAATGTAGAAACACTAAACAGTGCCCACAACTTTAATCAGAAATTAATTTATTTCTGAATTACTTTATTGCACTTGCTCACTCTATAGAATGGCCAAATGCTCCTGATTATTCTGAATATGGAATGTTGGAATTGTATACTGAATTATTTATTTAAGTTCACTTTTTTTTAGAATTGCTTCCTGCTTTATAGTGTTTTAAAAGCACGCTAAAGTCACGAGAGAGAATTTAAGCGTTTTCCCGACAATATATTCCCTTAATTTAAATATAAAAAATATTACTATATTATTGTAATCCGTTTACTTAAGGGTTAATTACATCCTTTTAAATATTTGAAGCACCACACCTTAGTAGCAACGTGTACAAAAAATGAAGAAAATTCTGTCTATAAAATCAAACATACTTATTAATCACCTAGCCATCCAAATATCTCTCCTTCGGTATTAGTTACACTTTTATAAAGCTCGCTGTTCCCACATTTAAAACTCTAGATTTAGCGATTACGTTCCTACATGTGCAAAACCATACTAGAAATGTCTAGAAGCTTGTACATCTGGTTATCCGACTTTGAAGTGTGGTAAACATAAATTCTATCACAAAACTTACATATAATTTTACATAGTTAATGGAATTTTACGAATTTCTGACATTCTTCGTGAGTTCTAAAGCCATTTTCGGTATGCTACATTTCTAAAATATAACCTAACGTTTTTTAAGTGTTCACAGTTATGCAACTGTTAATCAAAATTTAAGATGCAAATATTTGCCATAATTACTTTGAGAAATTTTATTTTTCTTTGGATGGTTGCTCCAATACACTATTTCCGCTTAATTGAAACTTTATTTTTAAAATAATGTTATTTATGTTAGGAATGAATCTAACAGTTTAGTTTTTTCAATATGTACTCATCACATTAACACAACATAAAGCAGTATTTTACTCAAAGTTAGCTGCTAAATAAACATTACAGAAAATCATCTTCATATAAACATTGCATTGCGGTGGGCGGTGGTGTGGCACGTGTTATATATTTTTATGCCCGAGACTAATGATTTCTTTAAATTTCAATTTCAACTACAACCGGTAGGTAACGATTACAAACTCTAATTTTTAAGTTTCCATAATTTCCCAATATCAAATTACATCCTATACACTTCGTATGCAAAAGAGGTTATAAAATGAAAACACCCTATAACACAAGAATGAGATACTTGAAAGATCATATTTTAAATCTCTCCAAAATTAAAATAGCCCGAGCAAAATAAGTTCTAATCAAACAATTTCTTGTCAATATTCTACAAACATCTTCATATGATATTTAGGCATTAACACGCTAAATTTTAAACTTCGTTAGTGTAAAAATCATTAATCAGCCTGCACTAATTTATAGTAATTTACATTGCAAGACTGTTATTTAGAACGTTACCTGCAAGCACAGTATCTAACGAGCGAGCGACAGTGAGCTTGTTATCCGTGTGAGCGCGTAAATTTCTGGTAAAGATCGAGCATTGTATAATGTTTAATGGTATTTTGAATGGTGAATATTTTATAAAATATTCTTAAATTCACATGACGTTACTACTCTTCTCTTAGGATTATAAAGAAGTATTTATCATGAATACTATAACAACATACGCATGTTGTCAGGGTATTGATGATGACGAGCCCGTTATAATCCTAACGGGATCCGCCACTAAAGAGGTTCTTTACCCGTAGAAACAGAGTTCAGTAAACGCGCGTTTACGATGCAAAATACCATAATAGCTATTTATGCAACAAGTGCTAAACTTTGACGAGACATGAAAATTATGAAACGAAGCCGAAGGATGAGTTTCATAACATGTCTCGTGCATAAACGACTTTTAGCACGCGTTGCATACAATATTTCATCTACGACCTTAATTTTACGGTTATTAATTAATAAATATCGATTTAACAAAGGTTTGCATCTACGACACTTCTAATTTATGTCATAATAAACAGTAGGCCATGCCGCGCGGGCGAATGTTTGCGAATGACAGTAGTCAAGGTCAGTTACGAAATGTTATTATTAATACTTCACATCTGACTGTATTCATTACATAACGTTTTAATTATTTCAAAAACACTTTACCTGTAACGCAAGAAGCAACTAGAATAACTTTACAACTTCACTTCCAGTTCGAAATTCTAGTTTTATAACCTCACTTCACTTTTAGCACATGGGCTAAAAGTAAACAGCTGATTTTTTTAACCACGGTAAACTATAAAACGTCACTTTTAGTGAAACAAGCTAGCGCTAAAAGGCCTACTTTTAGTGGTGGTCGTAGATAAAATCATTTATGTTTATATTTTAACTAAATTTGTAGCACATCATATAGGTGGTTATATTCTAATTAAAACAGTTTTCCATCAATAAAATCGAACTGCAGAAGAAAATATTTGTAACGTGTATAGTACAAGAAAATGTGGGTCAAGAAAACAATCTCAAATAACGATTAAAGCATTATGTATAAAATATTTATAAATATATTAGTGTTTCTAACAATGCTAAAATAATAAAATTAAACACTTAGTAATGCAAATTACATTAATTCTTAAACAAACATTGAAGTTAGTAGGATTTAAACATAACTTCCAGGAGCGTTTGGTTGCTAGTCAAATGCTTTACGCGATCGGCTAAGAACGCTACCAACGTACAGTCGTGTTCAAAAATGTGTTTTACAGAGATAATTGTAAGTTTATTTGTTGCTGTGTTTTTACTCAACAAAAGCTCACATTGTATCATTAACTAGGTAGACCTAGATCTATACTTTCAAAATATTAGTACGGTGTGTTCAAAAAGAAATTAAATAAGGGTTGGCCATGGAAAATAAAAGTAATATTAACAGTAAGCTCTAGAATTAATTAACTGTCATCACTGATGGTGCCATTGTAAGTTTGTATTATACGTTGATATCGTGATTGAAAATTGTGAAGATTGCTGTCTCTAAAGCTTGCTGTTGACATAATTTTATTTTCCATGGGCAACCCTTATGTAATTTCGCGTTTCGGATACATGTTACATACAACGTTTTTTGAACGTTGTGAAATTAAATCATATTCAATACCCACAACTGCTGTACAACACGTTAATGAACACAACTATACTTACAACTTATCGTTGCATTATAAAGGCTACGGTGCGCCATTAATGCTGTCACAACACAAAAATACGGCAATTTTATTTAACAAAGAGGAACTGTTTCGTAGTATGTGAAGTTTGGCAATTGTTTTCCAATAAGTTATATACAACAGAAGGTTTTTTTTTAAATTACAGGTTTTTAGTGCGCTTGCACCCTACCCTATTTTATTATGTAAATCACTGTAATTAGCAAATAATTTTGTTTCTAACTACATATTCATACAATATAAATTGTTAAGTCTTAAAAATCAAAATACTTTTGGACGCTTTCCCGGGTATTGCCATTATGTAACGACGACTTCCGGAATTGGGCCGTGTCACTGTTGAGGCAGAGGAACTGAAAACTTCGTCTCTGGCATAGTTGACACGTTGTGTTATCGTACTTTATATCTCAACAATGACACAGTCCAATACCGAAAGCCGTTCGTTCATCTTAAAAGTTGAATAGCAGTGCTATACAGGGTGTAGAACTTTCTCAAGCAGCAATCAACGCGACATCTACAGTAAACTATGATGACACGAATTCTTTTAAGTGTTTGTCCATATTATAATATAAAATTATGCTTACTGTAGCTTACAGTATCAAAGTATTTTGCGATAGAAAGTGATTCACAAGAACTTAAATATCACCGTTTATATACTCCAAAGTACCCTTGTTTCTTTAAGTAGCGTAGAACTTTATAAGAAGATGTTCTTAAGATTAGAAAGAGAAGGCCAAATGTAAAAAGACATCCACGTTTTTAAGCCTTTGTACAACTTTGCGAATAGCTCCCGTATGAATTATAATGTCCAGCTTCAAACTTTATCGTAAGACCTCAATGACAAAATCCGGGACCTAGGGCCTTGCAAACAGCTTGAAGTCTTCCCTGGTATGATGAGTCTGCTCATGGAAAACTAAAGCTTACCAAATTCCAAGGAACAGATAATAGGCAGGACTATACAAAAAAGTTTACCAAAGTGGACTCTTTCTCAGTCCATCTTAATTCATCGGCGGTTGCGTTAGCGTTATTATGGTTGTTCGTGTTACATTTGTACTTTTATACGTTTGAGGATTAAATTAATGTTTGTTATTTTAGTTTATATTTTATTTATTTATGCGTAAGTGAAGTCGTAATTAAAGGGTAGCGTGTAGATACGCTTTTGAAATCCAACAGAGGCCAGGACTACTTCAGGACTAGCGACCCAGCCCACGTAAGCGCATAGTTTCTCCCACCTTCTAACTCGGGAGGACCATTACACAAACCCCAAAAGCCTACCCATACCCATATTTTTACCCCTCCTGCATGGCACGCGAGGCGATTAAATGCTAAAATACTCCTTAAAACCAAATCAAAAGAAATGTCGAATTCTAAAAATAGAGAACCCCAGGTGGGTATGGTGCTTTGCCTCCATTTCCATACCAGCACTCTGGTCTGTCCCACGGGCTCTGAGGGGGGGGGGGGGGGAGCAAAGATTCGATAAAAAGATACAAAACAAAAAGTCACTGTACAGAAATAAAGCTAGCAATATTCCACATAAGATTCCTAGCAATGGAAAATAGGCTAGAAGACTAACGGCCGGTCTTATAAAGACCACTACTCTAAGATTAACGTTAATTCTTTGTTAAAACAAGTAAAAGTGCATACAAACGTTAGTGGTTATGACAGTTTATTCATTAGTAAACACATTTTTATGCGCTTTTGTTTATTTCAACCTCAGATTAGTGGTCTTTATAAGACTGGCTGTTAGTGTATAAATTAAAGAATATAAAATGAAACATTCTAAGCCTTAAGATGCCGGTGAAGAACATAGAAAACTCCCCTCACTATACACCTTCTATTACAGAGAAAACGATTAAGGAAGCGGTGAAGGTGTTGGGTTTTTCATACGCAATAGCATTATAGATGAAGTAACAGATATTGGAAGCACATCTGCAAGAGTTGCCTACTTAGTGGTCCAGATTTTGACGAAATATGACATGCAAATAGTATAAGAGTATGCACCCACTGCAGACTACAACACTGGGGAAGTATAGGAGCTCTACGACGTTACTGCCACCTGCCTAAGAAAAGGAAACTGTCACTACAAAGTTCTAATGGGCGACTTAAACGCAAAACTGGGCGGAAGACAAGAGATTCCGATGAAAAACATGTTGGGCAATTCTGTAATAAACCTGAAAAATGCTGAGTTTTGGTAATCCCTAATGGGCGTACTCGAAATGAGATTGGCTACATCATATCATTGCACAGATACATAATTAAGGTACAGTATTAGATGGACTCACAATTAACAGCGGTTATGGACTGATCAGAAGCAAGTTGGTAATAAATGTAAAAGAAGAAAGGCGAAACTTATTGTGGATAACATAAAAATGATAGACACAACTAAGCTGAAAATTATTACCACAAACAAAATTTACCAAATGCCTTCGAAGCCTTAGACTTTAAAAAATTAAATTTAATGTCTGCGTGCTGATTACGCATATATTTGACAAGAGTGAAATAGAATCGGGCAAAAATAAGAATAACGAAATATAATGTTGAGTACCTTCGAAAAAACAAATAGAAGCTTAGAACTGAAAATAATAAAATAGAGAAGGTAGGCAACTGTATTTATTTTTGGGAAAGAATAGCCAAAGGTAAAAATAATCAAACTTCTTAACTGACAAAGCGAATAAAATTAGGATGGAGTTCTTTTGGAAGACTACGCTATGTGTTTCGAGCAAATTTCCAAAATTATTAAAAAATACAAGTTTATAGTCAATGTATTATAACAGTTCTCACATATGACACAGAGACGTAGCTATTGGCTAAAGATGTAATGAACAAAACGAGAGTAGCTCAGTCAAAGATGGAACATAAAACATTAGGAGTATCGCTTAGAGAAAAAATGGATAAGATAGAAGAAAGGTGAGGAAGGCTTCGGAACAAGAATTGCAAATCAAATGAGAGGAAAAGAAAAAGAAGGGAAGACCAAATCCAAGATGGATTGATGAGATAAACAGAACTACAGATCCAGGTTGAACTCAGATATCGCAAAACAGGAACCAATGAAGAATAATAGGGGATGCTTATGTCCAACAATGGACGACAAAAACTGCATAAAGAAAAAGAAGATGAAGAAGCAATAAACTAAAACGTATACACGTCCTATACGGTTTGACACCGTGATTCTGCAATTATATCACATAATTGTCCAGGGCGACGTTTAGAATTCCATAGTGATGCTACTGACTTCAGAGGTCTTTCCATTTTTAAACTTTTGTACCGCAGTAAAATCTTCAATTTGAATGACACTAATTTCCACATTAGTATTTTGGTTTAGAAATATTCTGCAATCTAGAAGTTTGTGGAAGTAGTTTTTCCATTAGTCCATATTTATTATCTGTTGATTGGATTTAATTTTCACATTTATATTTAACTTAAGCAGCTTAAGATAGATCCCACTTTTATTTATATTGTAACAATTCTGTTCTAGGCGGATCGTTTTAATCGTTAAAGCTGTATAACGGCAATTTGTATATTTTTACTTTACTTTAACTTGTACAATGTAGTTTAGCAACCGAGGGTGATGGTCCCTTGCGAGTCCCCTGCAGAGCTGCTAGTGCGTTTAATTAATAATAATCTAGTATAGAATGTAATTTGACGTTTTAGGGTTTCAATTTTCTACTCGTCAACTTTTAAACCTAGCTAAAGGACCACCACAAAGCGGCGATCGCGGGACCATCTAACGGAAGTGATCGACGAAAATTATTATGGTGTTGGCCGTAATTACACATCCTATAAACGACGGGGAGCAGTGCGAGGGAGCTGCGCCCCCGCGGTGAGAACTGCGGCCTCCCGGGGTCCAGGACAAATCACGCAGCCTCCGCAAAATGATCGCTTGTTCAAGCCTCAGGTGAGTTCGTCTCTGACAGACACATTCAGCTGCGAGGATTTAATTATGGTTTTATCGCCGGCGTTAAAAAACCATTCAGCGATTAAAACCTAAGTGAAGCTCCTCCCGCCTTCGTTTTGCTAAACAATGTGGCTTAATGAAATCGGGCTTGAAACGAGTTGAATGAGGCAGTGTAGTAATGCGTTTATGTGTACGTGTGCTGTATCCGGAATCCAGTTTTGAGTTGAAAATTTGGGCTCCGCTCGCGAATCTTGCGCCACCCGCGAAACTGCAAGTGATAAAACGCTCGGTGCGGGCGAATCGATGGGTAGTAAACGGTGGGAAGCTAAACACACGATCTGACTTTTCCTTTTTACCCTAAAAAGCAACAAACCAGCCATCTGTGTGTAAACTGACCAAACGCGCATTGATTTTTTTCGCTCGCCCCCAGGTTACAAGTGGCGACCACATGCTGTTTGTATGAAAGTTGCAGTTTTCCTTTTTTTGTATCATATTCATGCACCCTCGATTCTGCCGGCACTGCGCGCTTCGGGAGTTTTTCTAATTTCAGCGTCCCGCACTGGGGAAACTATTTATTAACTAAGTTTTGTAATTACGACGTTTGCAATCGCTGCAATAAATTCTACTCCAATTAAAAACTGAAAGAGAATCATTTTAATTGGGTTTTAATTAAAAAAATTAAATTACTTTAGCCACAGGCTACTACAATGCAAACTCATGTTGTAGTGTTTTTATACATTTGCCCTTAATCGGCATTTTCTATATTTCGAAGATTAGCGTGAAAACCAATCAGTAATTTCACTTAAACACATAATTTCGGCTAGCTAGGTTAAAATTATGTCCAGTATACCGTTGCTCTTGTAAAAATAATTTCATTTTATATTTATATTTAAGTTTTTGTTATATTGTCGCTATAGGCCTAAAGTCGGGCTAACTGGCAATCCTTTTAGTTAAAATACACTTGGACACGAAGACTAAAGCTACTGTTGCGAGATTAATAAGAACACTTAAGTATGAATACTTGCATTTATTTTTCTGCCGTTTACAGAACACTTAAGTTTAATACCGTTGCTTCTTAACTTTACTTATTAACATCTTATATTAACTAACTAAATTTTAAGTCCAGTTTAACCAAGAAAACTCGGTAGGCGTTTACAAATTTCCCAATAAGTGTATCAGAGCAGGTCTAAATTTTGGACTTTTGGCACGTACATACGGACGTGACAGTTCATAATAGTTCTATGAATTTTACAAATTAAAAGCTTTCACACGCTAAATTTTCCAAGCTCAACACCTCGCAAATTATCGCTAATAAAGTTTTACAATTCTGCTAAAAGAATTTGCTCCCGCCGGCACGTAATTTTTATGATCGAGTTGCAAAAGTTGCACTCCTGACCAAATACTTACCATATACCTTCGGCCAATATTTCAGCTTATGAAGTAAAGCCTGCATACATTTATTCGTGAGATTGAAATTCTCCACCTTCGCAGAGAAAGGCACGTTTCTAAACATCGGCTAAACATTCGCTTGTTGTAATTTTAAAATGACATTTTGCCTACGAATTCTACCTTAAAATATTTATGATACAAATGGCTTATAGTTAACTAAAGTACAGTCTATTCCTACAACCGCGTATAGTTCATTTCACTAAAGAACGCACATCGTAACCATATGTACATTAAGAAAAATTATCAACGGTAAGATCACGAGTGCTCTTGTTGGAAAGATTTTTATTTTATGAGCTTAGCAATTAAATGAAAACGAATTGACCAAACGACACAACCGCATAGTGCAAATGCTCTTTTCAGAAGAATTTGGTCGAGTTTAACATCCTTCTAGGAATCAATGCCAATTAAAAAAATCTTGTTGAACAAGAGTTTTGTACGAAAGATCTTCAGTTGAAGAATTAAATGAGTAAATTAGAGAGAAAGTCAATTTATACATACAATTTTTCATTTGTAAAAACGATAAACGATGACGAAGCGGCAATAAAAGTGTCGTCCTTTTCTTTTCAGTGTAAGAACTCCTTTTTAACTTGTGATTGGTGCGTGTGCTCTCTTCTTTTTTTTATATAACTCCTACAGAGATCTGCAATCTGCCATGTGGGCAATAAGCGTTTGTTATGGTACAGAAAGAATGACATGTAGAGTATCACTCCAGTGAGTGATCTCCTTTAAATTAATCTAAACCTTAAATCTATTTGTTTATGTGCTCTTAAGTCTATCTGGGTCCTGTTATTAGATCGGATGGAAGTAGTCGCTTCAACCTCCTCACTTCATTGACATCGCGCACATTTAACTGATTGGCCAGCACATTACGATGCACCAGCACTCTTTCACTCTATTTCGCACTGAATCGATGTATGGCTTCCTTGATCGATTCAAGAGGGATATCATGCTGAATCATTTCGTTGGGGATGTAATAAGGCGCGTCAGCCATGGCACGCAATACCTTGTTTTGGAACCTTTGCAGGATGGCAATGTTGGAGTCACTTGCAGTTCCCCACAGCTGAATTCCATATACCCACACGGGCTTAAGGATGGACTTGTATAGTAATAACTTGTTATCCAAGAATAATTTTGACTTGCGGCCAATGAGCCAATACATTTGGCTTAGTTTAAGGCCTAGCTGTTTTCGTTTGGTAAATATATGTTTTTTCCAAGTAAGGCGGCGGTCTAAGTGCATGCCGAGATATTTAGCATCTTCGACTTTTGGAAGTTGACAGTTGTTAATCTTCACATGAAGACATGTTTCTCTACGTAATGTAAAAGTCACATGTATGAACTTAGTTTCATTAAATTTAATTCTCCAGTGCTGAATTTTATTTAGGTTTATTTGGAGGTTTCTTGAGGTTGATGTTGGATCAGTGTGGCATATGTTACCACTGTAGTGGTTCTTGTTGTTGGTAGGTCTGCTGTGTACAAGAGGTATAATATTGGACCAAGGACGCTGCCTTGGGGAACGTCTGAGTGTATATGATGTATCTCAGTGTATTCGATTTCTTGCTTTACCAAGAAGTGTCTATCTGCCCGATAGGATTTTAGCAGCTGAAAGTGAGGATACGGTAGAAGCCTCGTTAGATTGACTTGCAATCCATCACGCCATACCTTATCAAAAGCTTGGGATATATCGAGGAAAGCAGCTGAACAATATCTTTTAGCATTTAAGTCTTTGTTTATTTGGTTGACCAGCGTATGCCCTTGCTCTATTGTACCGTGTTTGTTACGGAATCCAAACTGATATAATGGGATAATTTCCCTTTCTTCTGTTATTATTTTGAGTCTTTTAGCATACATCTTCTCAAAAACTTTGGAAAGCATGGGTAGTAGGCTTATAGGCCGGTAGGAAGAAGCATCTTCTGGCTTTTTTCCCGGGTTTGAGAATCATAATGATTTGTGCCACTTTCCAAGTGCTAGGGAAGTTGTTTATATACAATATTGAATATGAAAGTTATTAGTTTTATGCACTTTTCTGAGAGTTCTTGCAAGATTTTGCCAGAGATTAGATCAAATCCGGGTGCTTTTTTAATGTTGATTTCCTTAATTATAGTTTGTTTAACTTGTTTAGCCGTAAATTTTCTATGGGGCAAATCCACTTGGAATGGCACATTTAGGAAGTAGGTAATTTTGTTTTCTTCATCTATGGATAGTGCAGAAGAAAAGGGCTTAAACACGTTTTTTAGGTGTTTAGAAAAAAATTCAGCTTTTTCTTTATCGTTCCTGGCCCAATTATTGTCATCTTTTTTAATGGGTGGGTTATGTTGTTGGGGCCTTTCAAGCTTCCTTGTGGCTTTCCAAAGAGAGTAATCTGTGGCCTCAGTTGGGGTTTTGTTTTTCATGGATTAGGTTTTTCAGCTCTTTTATTGCTTTGTTAAGTTTTCTCTTGTTTTCTTCCGTTCGTACTTGTTGCCACATTTTTCGCAGCTGTCTTTTTTCTGCAATTTTTTGCTTAATTGTGGGTGACACGTCGCGTCGTCTCCTTTTAGAGGCGCAACACTGTCAGGGGTCGCATTCCATGCTGCATCTTGTACGTTTTTTGTTACGGCAATTACTGCTGTTTCTATGTTCAGCTCAGCTTTTAAGGGCACATTTAAAGAAATCAGGCTATCTAGTTTTTCTCTAAACAGCGACCAGTCAGTCTTATTATTATGCAGCCAGGGTTGCTTTTCTCTGTGTAATATTTCTGCATAGATTGTTACATTCATCGGTGAGTGGTAGGATGATAAGTCAAAGCATGATTCGGCTTTACATTTTTTGATGTCAATTTCCTGAGTGTGTTTTTAACTTTAACGTTAACGTATAAACTATTCTAACATACTCTGCTCTAATTAAAGTATTCAAATTCATCTTTCATGAAAGTAGTTTGGCGTTCGGTATTTGTAACTCCTGAAAGTTGGAAAATTTCGAAAAATAAACTTTTTTGCTAACTTAACAACATGAAACGTCCATTAAATTGCACTGATCTTTAAATATGTAAATTTATAACATAATCATCACAATTATTAATATATTTTGCTGAAACTCCTGCATTATATGCAATTCCTGAACAATCAAGTTATATATGTGATATTTATTTTTTAAATCATCAATTCGAATATTTTTATAATCATACATACTCTTTCCGTTGTAGATAAAATTTTATATAAAATAAGTAAACTTTACGATCGATCAAAATATTAGTTTACTCTTTTATACTATAAGTAACTATTTTTCTCAACAAGGAGTAAAAATTGGTTTCTGGGTTTTAAAAATTCTGACAGAAATAGAGCAGCTAACAATATAAAAACAATATGGAAACGTTTATTGTCATGGTACTCATAACATAAACACAGAAAGCTGCTAAATATATTGCATTATACTTCCAATTTACTGTAATGCTTTATTTATGAAAATGTTTTCTTGCTTTTCCATTACCAGTCGTGAATGAAAATAGTATACCGGGTGACAATGAGACCAGGGCCATGTTTCTATCTTCTTTATTTATGAATCAATTCGGATAAAATTGTATTTGAAGATACTATATATAATTTCTGATTGGGCAATAGATATAGTTAAAATAGTCCACTTCCGGTTTCACCGGAAATGACACCAACTTAGATTTTTTAATGGACCACCCTGTATATTTTATGTTTTTCGGAATTTACGAATCAAATTACATCCAAGAGTCTAGCAAAATTTTTATATTTTCGAACCAAACTGTATTTTTTACCATAGACGGCCGTGACTGGGTAAAATATGGTGTAAGCGACTCTAGCAACTCATAATAATAGCTATTTTATCAACTCGGACAATAACAAGTCCTTAATTTGCAAAACACGTTTTTAAAGAAAAAGTCACTTTTTTAAAAGCACCTACCAGTGACCACCTTGCTATTAGATAGCAACATAATTACCCATCTAACGATATGCATCATGCACTACTTTATCTTTATCTAAAACTGAAAAATAATTAGATATTTTTTAAATATCTTTTGTAATGCCTAAGCAAATTTGAAAACACTGTTGTATGTAATTAGAGTCGTAGATTCTGAAAAACATAAAATATATAAGGTGATCCATTTAAAAAATCAAAGTTAGTGTCATTTCCGGTGAAACCAGAAGTCGCCCATTTTGATCACATCTGTGTATCAATCAGGAATTATGTTTAGTATGCTCGCATCAAATTTCATCCAAATTCATTCATAAGTAAAGGAGACAGAGACATGGCTCTACTCTCATTGTCACCCGGTATACTTATTCCGCAGTTTTTATCATTGGCTTCAAACTTACACCTTGGAAAAATTATATTGTTCTCTCCCTTAGAGTATGTAATTGTATAATGTACAGTTAATTTGGAATTTCTATATGTAGTATTTAAAACAAAGTCTTTTTCTTTTAGTGCTGTAGAAATAACGTGCGTAGCTGGCCATCTTGCATTTCTTATTTAGACCTGTAGTTCTACAGTGAATTTCTTTTAAGGCGCAAGTTGTTCTTGCCGTACCCATGAGAATTTTATTGTTAGCAATTGGTTTCTAAAGATACCCCACGCCCTACCATGTGTAAAGGAGTTTATTTAAAACTGCAATATAGGAACGTTACTGAATAGGTAAAAACAAACAATGTAGGTATTCTACATCTGAAGAAGGAATTCTGTTGAGCAAATGATATAAAGACTTCAGAATACAGCAAGCATGTGAGTTATTATACGTTATATTCCCTGTTAATACTTGTAATGCTTATTTTTCAATAAAATTAGGATTCATATTTTGTATTTTATAATAAACGCATTTACACATTGTGTGAGTTTGGCGTAGAAACAAATAGATAACAATCAAGTCCTCAAGGAAACGGCAAGACCACATTGCGCATTAAAATAAATTCACTATATTCCGTTCTCTGTTGCAGAGTGTGGCATAATTTTTAATCCCGATCCAAGCTCTAACGTGTCTCATCCATGATAAGCGCTTTCGACCGATTGCTCTTCTCCCTTCTATTCGTTCTATTGATCACCTCAATATTCCGTAAGCGATCTGTCCATGATATGCAAAGCATTCTGTGGAGGGTCCACATCTTGAAGGCCTCAAGTCTACGACTCAACTCAGTACAATAGACGTAACATAAGTTCAGGTGTCCCCAAAAAGAAGTAGTACTTGTCTATTTGAATTTTACCTGCTCTGACTACGTTTCAGAAGATAATCTTAAGTTTGATCCTTAAAATCTAAAATGTGATGTACTTCAGTTCTGTTGTCGAAGAATCTATACCATTCTTGTTTAATGTCCTCTGGTTCTAAGATTGGGTTACCGCTTCCATTTAGTAGTTTAGTTGTAGCTGTTTCTCGTATGGTTTCTGTAGGGTTTTTGACATCCTTATGCAGACTAAACATGTCTCCAGTTCGATGCAGGCATTCAATGCAATTACATCGATCGGGAAGCCACGTCTGCTTTGTTTTCTGAATTTTTATTTTTATTTGGCGACTTAATTGTTCGTACGCCCTGTTGTCGCCTCTCATTTGTACATTTCCTTCAGTTTTCCATAAGATCTAATATTTTTTTCTGTCATATTCTACTAAAGGAGAAAACTAGTGTTATCTGAAAATCAAGAAAGTTCCCTGCGTTGTTTTAAATTTAAGACTGGATTGGGGCAAATTTGTTGTTTAATTTCAAACAAATGCAGAAATACAGGATTTTTAAGTTCTTTTGAGAATATGCGATAACCTCTGATAACATTAGAAAATATGTCGACTTTTTAAATCCTTTTGTTGAAGCTCAGAGCTCAGTCGATAGAAAGGAAGACTTGTCACATCATGATGAAAACTTTAAGAGCTCTTGGTTGACTTGGAATCTTAAAACCGACGAGTTCACATTTAGGCTTACATTTTCAAAGACTGATGACAAGATTCTTGTTGGGCAGAGACGACCAACCAAGGCTTTTTGATTCTTTCAGTTCATCGTGACAGCCAAGATCTGGATTCAGGACATTTGGCGGACTGGAATCGGATAGGATGATGATCTCCTAGAAGACGAGTGGCTTATGTGAAACAACTGGCTTCAAAACTTCATATTTCCAAGATGATACTCCATGTGGATACCAATAGCTGATGTCATTCAACTTCATGTCTTCTGTGATGTAATCCAGCAGGAATTTTAATGACTTTCCTTCATGAGGGTCGTAGCACGAGGACAAGTAGATGTAGCATTTATTACCGCCAATTCAAGAGTAGCTTCAACACAAACCTTATCCATACCTCGACTAGGATTTCAAGCTGGAGCTCTTGGGTCAAGACTCGTTCAAAGTCTTAGTGGTGACATTTCAGAGCCTTTTGGATCGACTCAATGACAGTTATGAGTTGGCTGAACAGTGATACTCGACGTTTCAAACCATTGTGTTGAATAAATCCAAGGGCTCAGTGATTGTGACAAGTGGAGATGGTTACCACCACAACTCAAAGTGTCAGACGAAGCCACTCGAGAGTCAAAGAAATGGATCGTTCAATGGTACATAGTTCTTGAAGGCAGATCCTTCATTATAGCCAAGAGAACCTGAAATGACAGATGAAGTTGGTTTCCATGGATGAAGCCAATATGCTTAGCAGCGACTCATGACGATGGTGGCTTATTGAATCCACTTAACTCTTTATGGAATCGATTTATTCGTAGTATGGCCACAGTCCTTCGATTCATTATTTAGGCAAAATAAGACCCAAGGGCTCTCGGGCTCTCGCAGTACTTGAATTAAAATCAGCAGAGTTATTCTGTTCAATCTTAAGAGGCAACAGGTTATGTCAACTTTCCCTTGTTCTATAACCTGATTTGAAGGATTCTATTAGAAAGCCAATTGTTTTAGACCCGTAGTACCCTATGACTATGTTTCTCATTCAATAATACCACAACAGAGCTGGACAACATGTATATGAGTTTGTGCTCAATGCACTTTGACGGCCTTTTGGATACTCGAAGTGTAGGTGTTTATTCTCAAATTGTTAATTTTATAAAAAATCAAAGTGCATGCCAAAGACTTCTGAGATAGTTTCTCTTCAAAATATCAGAAACGCCCATCAAGTGACACTATTCTTGAAAGTTGAACCTGATTATTTTGGGCCCTATGATGTGAACATTGGACGAAGTAGAGATACGGAGCGCTCTTCACTTGCCTTAACACAGGGGTAGTACATTTTGGGTTAGATGAGTAATTGAGTACAGAGTCAGTTATTTTAATTTTGAGGAAAATGCTTGCAAGTCGAGGTCTTCCAGCTAAGACCATGACAACAAGCTGCAAGGCAGTTAAAGGAGGCGCTTATGGCTTTGGATCAAGACCTTTTAACTTTAACTTTGGCGTCCCAAGGTAGAAGTTTGCATTTTATGCCTTCAAGATCACCGCATATGGGGGGAAGTTGACAGCGATTAGCTGTCGGTTAAAACTACATTGTCTATTATTTTGAGATCTCGTCCGCTCAAGGAGGAAGTTCTGCGTACTTTATTCTGATGGAATGACATCACCAACAGTATAGCATCTAAAGGAGAAACATCAGTTTCCAGAACGTAAGATCAACAAAGCCAAGAGCGCCAGAACGAAGATAATGGGAACGTAAAGTTACAACACTCAAAGTCTATTGCGTAAAAGAACAGCTACGAAGAAACAGCTGCAGAATTCCGCACACATAAGTACAAATGCCAAAACGAAAGAGAAAGCATAGAATGCCAAAATACTAACCCCATAGGTCAACTGAGGGCTAAAGAGAGACAGATATCAGGAGCGAAACGTTCTGTACCTGTACGGAAACTAACTAACAACAACCAAAGAAAATATTAATCCTGCAGCGACCTAACGGTCGAGATCAAAGTCACAGCGCGAAATATATAAAAAATAGCCAAGGCTTAGCTTTTTAGTACGCAACAATATTATTACGTAAAACCCAGGTTCCCTTATTTTTAAGCTGTGGAAGTGTATATGAAACCTTCTGTGTTTTAGTGTTTTAATTAAATAAAGTTGCTTACCTAAGGTAGGCTTGACTTACGCAAAATCGCTACCAATTGAACAAGAAATGCAAACAAATCACAAAATTGTTAAGCTTTTTTAGCGCTGATATCAAAGATCCAAAAAATAAGGAGTCTACCACTATGCAAAATTAGGGGCTGTGATTTCAGTTTATAACAATTGATAGGCAGTATACTGTTATTTGAAACATTTTTCTTTCAATATCTGTATTATCAACGAAGTTACGAGCTTACTAGCGACTTACAAATACCCTGTATACAGTTCAAAAAGTTATAATTTTTATTACTGATACACCGTGTTACAGTATCAAACTGTTTTAGCGACACTCACGGGTAAGCGAGTGCCAAATACTTAAACCTGTCCGAGAAACGTCCACACTTAACCTGGAAATCGCACAAAACAGGCTAAAGGCCACGGCTCGAATACGCTCAGGGAGATGGGTGTGGTCCTAGAAACGGTACGGCACAGGACAAGCGTGACGGTATGTATAGGGTGTCACAGAATAAATGGGCGCCACAAGATTTAATAGGGGTAAACCCGCGCTTAACCGAATCTTGAAAGCCAAACGGGGTAGGATACTCAAGTACTAACTCTGGAAACAACAGTGTAGCAACAAGCGCGCCAACCTACCTGCAACGCTTATACACCGCTGTCGGGCCTCACCTTACATCGATCTTGACACAGTGACTAAGTCACCCTGTAAACAAGCATGCACAAATACAAGGGAAAATCATAAGTCAAATACAAAATATGTATTAGGCTACACTCGTGGCCGAAAATTACAGCGGTACCGACGTGGTCGGCATGTACAACAATCTTGCAATTATAAGGGTAAAGACTAAAGAGAATAGAGCCCAGCTGGGAGGAACGCCTTATCTAACGAATATTACTCACAACTATGACGGACAATGCCCAAAGGTTGGCTCGTACAACAAAAGTTAAATTTTGTAAGTGGGGATGCCCCGCCTTGATTAAGCCAGTGCCGACGGAAAATATGTTGAATTTAATTACATTTAAGTATAACAAAGCGCACACTACCTTGATTAGCAGCTTGGCTTCAATGCGTGCCGTTGTTTGTTGTAGACGGCGACAAATATCGCTATTACTGTTGTTGACAGGATGTGGGTGGAATCCGGCGACGTCCAATTAGACCCCTTAATTACTTGCGGGACGAAATCTGCTACGCCCCCTTGGCGATCACAAACATAGACGAGGCCGTTATATAGCTCACTCAAGAGAACGAAATCCCGCACAGAAGACGGTTTAATTAGCCCAACAGGCCTCCGGAATTAATGAGTGGCATAAGCCATCGATACGGATTTCACCAAAAACTGCACCCAAATGCATAAAAACCTACTTTCACAACTCGCCAAGCACAGTCTCAACTTTTACAAAAAACCGCCCCCGCACCCAAGCGAACGGGCGCGGGGCGGAAACACAATCACGAAACATCAACTTTATTCCACGGCGGCCGGTGACGGAATCCTCAAAAACAGCTACCAAGTCAAGCTTGGCGCGCGACGCTCTGTCACGCCAGCAGATGTATCCAATCACAGCGCAGCTCGCAACAACTTGACAACACGCTATATCGGCAGACTGCGACAGAAGTTGAAATTATCCTGCTTGCTCTCATGGACCGTTTTCTGAATATGCTGAAAACAAGCGTTCTTACACGCGGCGCTGCCAAACAGCTGCACAAACACAGCTGCATAGAGATTAGAGCGGTGCCGCTACACCTTTTAGCAAACCAAAAACTACGTGCATGTCAACTTCAGTATTTTTGATGTAAATAGCGGAAGTGGTATGCGGTAAAATATGACTGACACGGAACCTATATAGAATAGAAATAGTAAATTATAAAAATGGCCTGACAACCGAGAGCTTCTGTGCTGATAGAGATATTTTAATTATGTTTCACACAAATGAAAAGATCCCACTGCAATTCATATTTTTGGATTATTCACACATTTTATATTCGTTTCGGATAGACATGCTGTTTATATTTACTTAATAGTTAAAAGTCTTAAAAGCTAGTATATCATCTAGTTAAAACCAATTTTGGGAAATAACGACACCGTGAGGACAATAGTAAATATTAATAAATATAAGATTTCTCGACAAGAAATTAACAACGGCAGAAAATTATAATTTTGTCTTCTTAATATCAAAATAAAACAGGAACTACAAAGGAGACAAGGAACTTTGTCAAAAAAACGTTGAACTGCAGCTCTAAGAAAGCGATTAAATTTCTAGCAACCAAAACCATAACAACTACTCCCTACTAAAACAATGTGGAAAACAAAACATACTTTTAATCAACCCTCTCATAAACATAAAACCCCAAATAGATGCCGTTTACGATCGGGTACTCCTTAAATGCAGTTTTTTAAGCGGTCGCGCACCTGCTTTACACAAATCAAATTGATAATCGAACGCGATACAAAGCTTTCAAGCTGTTCCAAAACAAATTCATTAGCAGGTAATAGAAACAAGTTATTCTGAAGTCTTTTGTACCCCTGCACCGACCCCATATCGCTTCCGTTGCAGGTTAAAATGCTCTAATTGATGTGAAAATGGAAAAGATAACTATCCGTCGGCTTAACTATGAAATAGGTCGAAAACAGTCAATTCAGCGAAAACGAGTTATCAAGTCAAGGAGTTCTATGCATATCTGCTTCAGTAAAAAATGAAATTATTCTTACCGCCAGTTTCAGACTTTCAGTAAAGATGACAATGGGCTGTGGAAATCTAGAATAAGTAATTACTTTTACTAAAGGTTGTACTTTCCTAGTTTGTATAAACCGCATAAACGATTTATCGTAATTTTTACAAAAAGTATGATTAAAGCAAGCTTGAAATAATTTACTAATTTAGCAAGTACTTTACTTATTTTTTAACATTATCAATTTAATTAATTTAAGCATAGCAATCTTTACCAGTTGATAATTTACTGAAATAATTATAAATAGGTGTTCGAATTTAACATTGTTAGATGTACAGAACATTTGCTCCAATGCCTTCCTTTTCAGTTATACATATTGCAATTAGAGTTAATGAGGTGCTTGTGCCGAAGAACTATTCCCTTATGTTTATTATGCATCATGGTGTTATTATAAATACCCTTTTTAAAGTACCATAGCCTTTATTAAAGTATACGTAATAGATATAATTATATCTTCAATCTATACATTAGGGACAAGTGTCCTTCCCAAGAGAACACAGTAGCTGTGGGCTTAATTTTAATAAATTATAATCGGAATTTATAAAAGGTTTGTTGAATAATAAACCCCTTGGCAACCTATTTTTACATGTCAGTCACGTAAATACTTGTTAGATAAATTTACCTGAAATGTTGAAATTGGTGATTGCCAAATTTGAAAATCCTACTTTCTTAGGGGGTTCTTCTTCTTCTTCTTCATCAACCTTGATCAATCCATTGTTGGACGTAGGTCTCCCCTTCTCTTCTCCATTTCTTTCTGTTCTGTGCTTTTCTGTTCCACTGTTTTCCAACCACTCTTCATATATGATTTACCCATCTCAGTGGTGGGCTCCCGACACTTCTTCTTCCTTGTCTTGGTCTCCATTGAATTATCCTTTTGGTCCATCTTTCATCGTTTGTTCTCATGATGTGTCCAGCCCAAGACCATTTTTGTTTTGTGATATGCTCAATTAGGTCTGCAACTCTTGTTTGTCTTCTTATCCACTCTATAGTTTTCCTGCCACTCAGTTTTATTTCTAGCATTTTCCTTTTCATGGCCGTTTGGGTTTTTCTTAAACGGTGTATGATTTTTTTTTAGTGTATGTTGTTGTTTCCATACCATAACTAAGGACGGGTGTGACACACATGTCAAACACTTTGGCTTTTTGTTTGTGATAGTCTGCCAAATGCTACCCAGACTAGTCTACTTCTTCCTATTTCTGCTTCCTCGTTTTCATATTTTAGCATTATATTGTGTCCTAAGTATATGTACGATGGACTTATTTTTATGCTTGAGTTGTCTAAGTCTATTGAACTATCCTTTATATCTTCTGTTGTTAGGATTTTTGTTTTAGTGTAATTGATATTCAGGCCTACTTTCTTAGATTCTGTGTTCAATTGTGATACAAGGTGGCGCAAAAGTCCTCACTCGATTTCCTAAGGCAGTAACTTTGTTTGTAAATGAAAAGAATTGGTTCTGTTTGTTGATTATGTTTATTTAGACGTTTAATTTTTTTTCCATTAAGTCTCGAAGAAAATATCAGTCAAGTGGACACCGCCAGAGTTGATGAAAATTTGAGCTCGTTTCACAGCATTTTTCATGACTTTTCTCAAAACTTCTGGCGATAAATTCTCCACTTCTAGTCAGATGTTTTCCTTTAGGGCCGCCAAGGTCTGTGACTTGTTCGTATAGACCCGTGACTTCAGAAAACCCCAAAGAAAGAAGTCTGGAACGGTCAAATCGGCCGATCTTGCGGGCCAGTGCAGATCTCCAAAACGAGAGATGAAGCGGTCGGGAAAAGCTTGCTTCAGAATATCCACTGTCGTTCATGCTGTGTGTGCGGTTGCACTTGTAAGGGAACATCTTTAAGTCTTTCACCAAAATTCGCTGTAAAGACCGTCTACCGATACCCAAGTACGTGCCCCATCGTCTGGTGGATGTTTGAGGGTCCTCTTGGACATCTGCAGCCACAGCAGCGATATTCTCGACCAAACTGCTACTCCGGGGCCGGCCACGTCTGAAACTGTCCCGTATTGAGCCAGTCTGCTGGAGGCGAGTGGCTAAACACCACAGTGTTTGCACATTTGATGTCACATGACCAGGGAATCGACAACAAATTTCACGTGGAGCCAAAAGCACTGACCGATTATTTATCAAAAACATTGACACAAATTATTCCGCGTTCTTGAGGAGTATAGCGATCCATGGTTTGTCTATGTGTATTCTGCTTCTGTTTGCTTCACGAATGTCAAAGTCGCGATGACATAAGATGCCATTTGCAAAAATGAGAGCATGTTCCGATAGGGTGATTACTTTTGCGCCACCTGTTATTATAATTTTCAGTTCAGTTCTGTCTTTGGCCATTCTCACAATATCATCAGCATATCTCAGGTGGTTTATGTATTTTCTATCGATGTTTATACCTTTTTCTTGCCAATCCAGCTTTTTACAGATGTTTTCCATGACCAGATTAAATAGTTTAGGGGAGATGCAGTCGCCTTGTCTGACTCCTCTTTCCACTCTGAATTTTTCAGTTGTTGAGTTGTTCAGTTGTATTTCTGAAGTAGCTTTGGTATATATATCCTTTATGAGGCTGGTATATCTAGAGTCTATTCAGCAGTTGTCCTTTGCATTTAGTATAGCATAGTCTATGAATGCTAGAGATAGGTTGATTTTGTATTCGTTGCATTTTTCAATAAGTGTTTTGATCTTTTGTAAATGATCCCTTGTGGAGTATTCTCTACGGAAACCCGCCTGCTTTACTGATTGGTAGTAGTCGATTCTGTTTTCCAGTCTGTTTGTTATTATTCTTGTCAGTAGTTTGTACATAGTTAATAGTAGGCTGATTGTTCTGTAGTTTGATAGTTTACTATTGTCACCCTTCTTGTGTATTATTATAATTATGGCATTGTACGAATCTGTTGGAATTTTCTCTTCCTGAATACATTTATTTAGCAGTATAGTTAGTTCTATTTTAAGCTTTTTGTTTCCGAATTTCAGCATTTCTATGGTGATTTTATCTTTTCCTGGTGCAGTACCGTCCTTCATTTTGCTCGGAGCTGAGTCTATTATCTCTGGGGTTACTTCAGGGATGTCCTCAGATCCAACGTTAGTAATGTTTCTTTTTCTTTTAACATCATCTCTGTATTCTGTTGAGTTTGATTTATACAGTTTTTATAGTATGATTTTGCTGTTTGTAGCATCCCTGTTTTGTCAGTTATTTCGATGTCGTTTTCATTATATAGTTTTGTTATGTTCTTTCGGCCATTGTTTAGTTTTGTTATTGGTACTTTCATGTTGGCGTTACTTTCTAAGGTTTCTTCTATGATCCTTTCTCTGTATATTTTTATATCACTTCTAATTTCTCGTCGTATAAGTTTGTTTAGTTCTGTGTATTGGATGCTGTCCGTTGTTTGCGGTTCTCTCATTTTTCTTCTTTTCTTCATGATCTTTTTTGTATTTATGCTTAGTTTTTCTGAATTATTTGGTTTATTTTTAGAAATTTTATTACTTGCATTTTGTATGACTGTCATTATTTCTGTGTTTGTTTCATTTATGTCTCCGTCTTTGGATAGATTTCCTAGTTCTATATTAAGCTGTTTCTTGTATTCATCTGCCTCTTTGTGTTTTGGTCTCTGTACTTTTGTCAGTTTTAGTCTTTCCCATTTAGTATCTATAATGACTTTTGCTCTTACTAGTCGATGGTCGCTTAATGTCGTAAATCTAAGAACTGTTACGTCTTTTACTATATTTTTGTCTGAAGATATTAGGACATCGATTTTGTTTTTTGCATTGCCGTTTGGGCTTTTCCAGGTCCATTTACGGTGTGGTTTCTTATTGAAAAAAGAGTTCACGGCATACAGGCCGTGTAAGTAGAGAAAATCTAACAGTATTTCTTCTCTTTTGTTTCTCTAGCCGAATCCAAACTTTCCTATTGCCGTTTCATGTTGGTCTAGGCGTTCACTTACTTATTAATTATTAATATAATATCCTTTTTATGATTTGAATTATTCAGTTACAATGAATAAGTGCCTGTATTTTAGTGATTTGTTTTTATACAAAGTATTTAAATAAAACTGCGTTAAGAATGACCGTAAATAGTACTACATTACGGATAACTGCATTGTATGTGTGGTACTGCAACATTTTTAGGGAAATTCTAGAGTTTGTTCATAACAAGCACAGCAGTGTAATGGAACTTTTTATTCTCCATGCTTTACGCCTAAGTAATTTTTATAAAATACTGTGTATAATCATTGCATTCTATTGGATTTTCCGTCTTTAATATCCTTCCTTTATAACAACATATCCTAAATTTCATTTATTATTATTATTATTATTATTAGACAAGCAGACGTTAATGGACTCTTCTAATCCTAATCTCATTTCTTCCTTTTTATTTTCTTTGTAAACTGTTTATCTCGTATTTTGTTCTTCTTATCCATCTGTCCCTTCCTCCCTTTTCTTATCGATGACTTGTCAACACCCCTCATCATGCTACTTTTTTCTTTTGAGTTCTCTTTCTCTTTTTTTTAATATTACAAAATTACATTAAAAAGATTTACTTAAATCTATTGTTAGTTCCATGTGCATAAGTACCTATTACTAAGTTATGATCTATTAATTAAATCTAATAGTACTGGTTTCTAACGGTTTTTAGCTTCTATTACATTAATACTACGCTACAAGAAGCCACCACAAATACTGGCGACGAAAAAAATTAGAAATTTTTCACTTCAGTTCACAGATATTCTTCTAAAATTAAATTAACATGGACGGTGAACAATTTAAACAGTTTATGAAGTTGCAGAACACAATGGTGTCTTCCTTAATTAATCAACTCCAACAGACACAAGTTCAAATACAAGAAAATCAACCTCCAGCCGGTAATTCTGACAAAGGCAACGTCGACTCAGGTTTGCCCATCAACCCAGCACTACTATCTAATTTTGAATGTTATGATTCAAACAAAGAATCATTTCGTAATTACAAACAGCGATTTGAGAATTATGTGGAAATGAAAAACATAACAAACCATAAACCCTATTGTGCCAGGCTATTTCTTAATTCCATTGGTGCTAAAATGTTGATATTATTTCTACACTGGCAGCTCCTAAAAAAATAAGTGATCTTGAATTTGACGAATTGATCAAGCTGTTAGAGAATATTTAGCTCCCAAGAAGGACATTCTTGTCGCGAACATCAATTTTTATCCATATATCAAGAAGATTAACAATCACTTAAAAGTGACATAGGAGATTGTAACTTTATATCTACTTGTAATTGCCCCCCTCAGGGGCCAACATAATTGTTGGTACGGGCCTTGCAACCCCGAGGTACCTGAGCATATCTCCCCCCGTTCCTGAAAGGGAAAGGGGTTGGGGGCGAAGGGTTAGCAGCCCAGCAACCGTAAAAACCGAAAACCGCTAAAAAACCCAGTTTACAGCCTCGGAAACAACCGGACGGATCAAATAGACGACGACTAAAGCTACGAAAACGGACACTGAACGTTGCAACGTGGAACATACAGGGCTTAGCCACAAAACGTAAAGAAGTAATGTCAGAAATAGAAGCAAGGAAGTTAGATATAGTAGTACTCACGGAAACGAAAAAGAAGGGAGTAGGTCAGGAAAAAATCGGAAATTACATTCACATATGGAGTGGAGTACCTAAAAGTGAAAGAGCTAAAAGTGGTGTATCTATACTTATTAGAAGTAAATGGACAAACATGATACAAACATGGGATGAAATTAGCGATAGAATTATAAAAATAAAAATGAAAATACATGGACAACTTACTTATTTTATTGCAGTATATGGTATAAATGACGACACCCGTATAGACGAAAAAGAAGATTTCTACACGTTGTTAAATGATACAGTTGGAAACATAAACGAACGTCACGATTTAATAATAGTTGGTGACTTGAACAGTAGAGTAGGAAAACTCGTAAATGACAAAACCGTAGGAAGATTTGGGGAAGATGTACTCAACAATAACGGGAAAAGACTAATTAGTCTATGTAGAGAACATAAACTAAGTATTGCAAACACGTTCTTTCAACATAAGGACGTACACAAATATACGTGGACGCAACCGGCAAGAGGGCTCAGGTCAATTATTGACCTTATAATAGTTAGAAGAGGCCGAAGAAGTATAGTGAAAGATGTTCGAGTATATCGAAAACCCGAATGCGGATCAGATCACCATATGGTGATAGGAAAATTTTTGCACATAGGACAAAACAGAAGTGCAACAAAACAGGAAGAACAAGAGGACCTCACAGAACAGAGTTATCCAATATACAAAACCGAACTACTGGGACAAGAAAGTATAAGGAATTTATACCAAAAGAGATTGGAAAACAAGTTAAACATCAAATTAGAGGGAACACCAAACGAACTCTACGAAAATATGAAAGAATGTATTCATGAAGCAGCACGGGAAGCATTAGGTGTAGAAGAACCAAGGAAATGTAAGAAACTAGAAATTTTAAGTGACGAAGTAAAAACAA
Organism: Agriotes lineatus; assembly: GCA_940337035.1. Taxonomy (NCBI): domain Eukaryota; kingdom Metazoa; phylum Arthropoda; class Insecta; order Coleoptera; family Elateridae; genus Agriotes; species Agriotes lineatus. Next base: position 164,933 of record CALNHX010001880.1, on the reverse strand, counting down.
TGATTAAAGAGAAAAAACAAAAATATCACAAGTGGCTTTCAGATAAGTCATTAGATTCCAGAAGGGATTATGTACAGTGTAAAAAGAATGTGAAAACAAAGGTGCGGCAAGAAAAAAATGAATATTGGAACACAACTTGTAGAAATATTGACATGACAATAGGCTACAATAAATCTAGGGAAGCCTGGAGAGTAATAAGAAATGTAAGACAACAAGGAAGACAATTGACAGGACTACAACTAATACCATCGCAAATGTGGATCCAACACTACGAAGAACTACTAGTCGAAAGACGAGAGGAATATAGGGCAACAGGAACACAAATGAAAGAAAATGTAACAGCAGTGGCGTCGGAAATAAAAACAGGGGATGTAAAAAGAGCATTGAGAGAAAGTAAAAATAATAAAGCAGCTGGTCCTGGCAATATAAAAGTGGAACTCCTAAAGTATGGCGGACCAAAGCTGATAGAATTTCTTACAAAAATATTTCAACAATTAGAACAAGGGGGAAACATACCAGAAGAATGGAATAAGTGCTATATTACATCTGTACACAAGAAAGGAAGTAAGAAAATTTGCTCTAATTACCGCGGTATTAGTGTAATACCGTCAACGGCGAAAATATTTGGAAGAGTCGTAAAAAATAAAATAGAAGAAAAAATAAAAAACTTTAGTGAAGAACAAAGTGGTTTTCGCTCAGGCCGATCTTGTTTAGACAATATCTTCTGTTTGAGACAAGTTATCGAAAAAAATATGGAAAAAAAATTGGAAACGCATGTTACATTCGTGGACCTGGAAAAGGCGTACGACAACGTACCTAGATGTGAATTGTGGCAGGCAATGAGAAGAATGGGGGTGGACGAAAAGTGGATAGTAGTAGTTAATAAATTATATACTAATAATAAAGGACAAATAAAAATTGGCAAAATGTTGACAAAGAGTATAGCGATCACCAAGGGTTTAAAACAAGGGTGTACTCTTTCACCTTTGTTGTTTAATATATATATAGAGCAGGCATTAGAAACATGGTACAAGAAATGTGGCGGAATGGGAATAAAGGTAGGAGATAAAACGCTGCACTCACTACTATTCGCCGATGATCAGGTTATTTTTGCCCAAGACGAAGAGGACATGATATACATGATACGAAAGTTACATGAGGAATTCGAAAAATGGGGATTGAAGATCAATTGGGATAAAACTCAATACATGTGTATTGGCGGTGAAGCAAATGATTTGGCTATAGAAAACGAAATGGTTAAAAAATGTACCGAATTTAAATACCTAGGTTCCATAATATCTGATTCCGGCCAAATCGACAGAGATGTGGAAAGAAAAATAGGAATGGGTCGATGTGCCACAAGAGCCCTCCATGGAATAATATGGAATAAAAATATCCGGACTGAAACCAAGATAAATATATTTCAAAGCATTGTAGAAAGTGTAGTGACATACGGTGGAGAAGTATGGCCAATGACACAGAAAATGCGAGACAAAATTAGATCAGTAGAGCTCGATTACATGAGACGATGTTTGCAGCTAACACGACAAGACAGAGTGAGAACAGAGGTTATATGGCAAAGAATGGGAATAACAAAATCCATTACAACGAAATTAGAAAACAAAGCCTTAAGATGGTATGGGCACGTGCAGCGTATGAATGCGGAAAGATGGCCAAAGAAGGTGCTGAAATGGTCTCCACGTGGCAAAAGGAAAAGAGGTCGCTCAAAATTTAAATGGAAAACGTATATAGACAAAGCCATGGATGAAAGAGAATTAAAAGAAGGAGATTGGGTGGACCGAAAAAAACTGGAATCTGGGTACGACAAACCCTTAAACAAGGGAAAAATGTCAAAGAGATAGAGAGAGTTGTACCAATTCATGTTTTCGACATGCGCCACAAATTCCAACCACTAACAGCACCTGAAACAAGAATAATAAAATGTAATATAAAAATCGCCAGTATTAAAAAGGAATCTAAACACACAGTCGTTGCTGAACAAGAGATAGAAGTGGAAATAATTATCAACTTACCTTTTGTAAGGGATGTGTGTCATTTGGTGCTTCATGAAGGTATCTATTTATTTCGTAAGTTGTCAAAGTTTTGGATTATTTGATTTTGTATCCATCTTATTTACTTTTAAATAAGCTCTTAACTTAACGTATTGTGTTATGTCTACATTCTGGTAAATACTAATAGTGCTTTTCAGCATTGAATACTGGGTCCATAATGTCAGGGCCGTAACTAGGTATAGGCCGAGTAGGCACCCGCCTACAGGCGCAAGCGGCAAGGGGCGCCAAAACGGCACTGAAAAAATTCTTTCGTACTACTAAAAAATAAATAAGCAAGTGGCCAATTTTGCAAATAAATTAATAAATATTAACGATTTCAGTTCAAATAATGCTAATTAGAGATATAGGTAATAATACGAATTGCGCCAAACCTTACTTTATCTTGTACACTTTGCAAAAGAAATGTTATATGTCTACCAGATTTATTTTATAGTTCTCACCTACATATATCAAAACATTAGAATTATTAGCTTGTTAGCCCACCGCATAAATGGCCTTATTCTATTTATAAAAATTAACTTCAATTTTTAACAACTGTTGGAGCAGATCCACTGATATTACATATACAGTGTGATTTTTTAAAACTTAATCGCAGCAGGGCCTGGATAGTCTGAATCAGTTGGCAATACTGAAATGTATTGTTGGTGACACTGTAAGTCTATGTCAAATTCGAGGTTAGCAGGTTAGGTTTTCCGTCAGTTTTGACCCAGACTGACGCAAAACCTAACCTGCTAACCTCGAATTTGACGTATATATACAATACATTTCAGTATTGCCAACTGATTCCAGGGCCTGCTGCAATTAAGTTTTTTAAAAATCACTCGGTACATTCACTGCTTTGAGCTCATTGCTGATACAGTTGTCCATTGCAACAATCAGCAGAATACCACAGAGCGATTTTGAGAGCTTACGTTTTCCACTGCTATGGTACCCGATGGTAGCTTTTAGAGAAAAAAGAAGAATTATCGAAATTGTCGTGAAGCAAGGGTTATACTACGAGCTGACAAAAAAAGCTTCGCGTCTTAAATATATTGATTATTACAAAACAGTGTGACAGTGTGGCTGTGAATACAGAACCTTATTCTACGTTCACATGTTACTACGCATAATATGTAATTATTTGTTTATATTGTATTGTTTTAACATATTGATATGTCTTTACTAGTTTTTGAACGCACCACATAGGTGGTCTTATTCTAATTAAAATAATTTTTGCATTTTTAAAATAAAAAAGTTGCAAAACAAAATGTTTTCAATGTCTTTAATACAGAAAGCGCGCTGCAAGAAAAAAAAACGTTTGCTAGATCGAATTATGGTTGAAGTCTTCAAAATTCTCTAGAAACTAAGTAAAAGAATCTCCTAACGCTGGTAATAATAAAGAAACACTTAGTAAAGAAAATTACATGAATTTGGAAATTAAAAAAACATTGCAGCCAGTGGGATTTGAACCCGTGTTCACTGATAAATGCATCTTATCGTTGCGCTATAAATGACGCAGTGGCATTCGGATTTTGGGTACTCCATATGTTTATAAATAGGGATTTGCAAAATGTTCAGCTGACTGCATAATAATACGTACTTTATTTAAATTAGAATTGTGTTTTGTAATCTTGTTTTCTGATCTCATTTTATTTGTATTGTATTTTTCTTATTTTAACATTTAGTTGTTTATTTTTAAAATGTTTGAATAAAAAATGTTGGATTTATTTTTGGATACCTACCTGTTTGTTTGAATTCATTACATCATATATCCGGAGATAAATGTAGAAGTCATACAGTATCATTAGTATTTTTTGTTACATATATTGCTTTTGTACTGAGGGGCGCAAAAATGTTGGCTTGCCTATAATAAGAGTTTTCTTAGTTACGGCCCTGCATAATGTGTTCGGTGCAACTTTTGCAGATAACTCGCCAAAATAAAACATGAAGACATTTTTAGAAAATGACGGTGTTTTTTTCTGCAGCTTTTAAAATTTCTGGCGGCGTATAGTCCAAGTTTGAATAATCTTTATCATTACTTTCCATCATATTCAGTATTTACACTTCAATGAATTGTTTAAATTGATACACAAGGAAATAAATTCACATTTAAAACGATTTAAATGTTGAAAGCAAAAAACAACTGTTTGTGTGTAAAAATGTAGTTCACCATAACCATAGCGACGAATAAAGCAAAAGCGTCTAGATTATTTGAGTCACGGTCACCTCACAGCTGTTTGCATTCAAACCAATTTCACGTACCAACTAATTCAGGTTAAACTACTTGTATTTGAATTTGTACTTTATTTAGTGATCAAATTCTACACAAAAAACGTGTTGTATGGTCATAATTTTATAATTAAGGTTGGCGGTATAAGTTTCAATATTAATTGTTACCTTCATTCACTAATCTAAATAATAAATAATGAATAATCTCTATCATTAAACTCCAGGTTTTATTACATTTTATTAAACTAGAAATTTAACGTAACGGGAATGTGGGTAGCTAAAATAATATTTATTTTGCCATGATAGCTTCCAGGTGTTCAAGGGAACTTGAAGGTTCCACACTAGAAATTATATTTGATTAGAATACTACAAAAAAACAAAAATTTTATACCTTGACAGCGAAATGCAAGTACATCATGAGATGCCAAGCTGTGTCACAGATTTCTGTATATTTATAGCACTGGTGGCGAGAAACCGAAAAGAAGTAACCTGGTCGTACAAATCTACCCTATTAGGTTAATCAGTATAATGATTTATCCGCGACTGTATCACACCCAAATCGGGCAAATTAAGTTGATTAACCTATTAAAATCATTAATTATTTCCAAAAGATACAGTGTGACCTGTACCTAGCATTTGTAGTTTGTCTTGGATCGTTTTCATATGATAAGTCCTCCAACATCAACTTTTGAGGTATGGTCGTCAGCAAAAAACGATTTTTTTTTTTTTTTAATAAATAACTGGTTCATAACATTTCATTGTACTAGCGAAACGGAGTGATGCTGAGTGTCGAAGTATTCTTGGAAAGCACCGAAGGGCGCTTTTATTGGGTACCGTATATTTTGGTACTTATTATTTCACATAATTTGCAATACTTTCCTAGGCTGAACAGCAGAATCAAATGTTATCCCAAGTTCCTATTTTGGCCTTTCGAAAAGGCTCTTAGCCTTACGCTCCACCCGTTCTATGATACTGCCCTTAAAATTCGGGTCTCAATGGCTTTCTGCATTTATTAGTTCCGTTGGCCTGTGTCCACACTGGCTAGCCTAAACATTCACATTAGAACAAGCAAATCTAAAATAATACAAATAACTCACAACCAGAACTGCTAAACAAGAAATTATCAAAAATGTGAATTGTAACATTTTGTGATAAAATGTGATAACGGCTCATGACGCTCCTTTAAAGTTATTCAAACCTAATACCATAGATTCTGTGCTGTTCATAGAGGGGTCTAATTAAGCGTTGTGGCTATAGTGTAATTGGGTCTGAAGGCTGTGATCCTTGCCTGTAATTTTGACTGTTTATCGTTCTAGGAATGGAATGTTGTTGTTCTGAGTGGTATATTGGTCGAGATGAAGCTTGCATGCTGGTATTCTAATTAGTCGTATGAACCGTAGTTATGTAATTTTTTTGTAAACGATCAGGCTTTTAATAAAAACAGTAATTATTTAAAATAAGAACTCATAGCTAAATTAATGGGGACCCTAGACATATAACGACTCGTAAGCCTATTTTCTAAGATAAATCAAAGGTTTTTGTAATTTAGCAGCTCATTTGAGTACTTAAAGGTTCAAATAGGATAATAGTATGCCATTTTAGTGACTATTACTGTTATTAGAATCATGCGTAATTTTTACTATTTTGGTTACAATGCTAAAGTTTATCAAACATTTCCTTTATTTGAATTTTTGTCCTCCCAAAGTATTTACTAATTGGGTGGTATACTATACATTGATACTGAAGTTTTGAAACTTTAGTGCATTCTTAAGACCTAGTTGTAGTAGTATAGTTTAGTTCTGACGCACAGCCACCTGCAAGCTGTGGAACTTTTAGCGCAAATAAAACTCTACAGACAATTGACTTTACCCTATCCTAAATAAACAGGGGTAGAACATTAATTTAAACCTCTAAGCGAGGTTAATATAAGAACAAATATGGAACAATATTATCAGTTAGGCACAAAAGCTTACGTTGACAAATTTTCTAAAAATTTCTGAACTCATGCTCATGATGTATAATAGTATTTCGCCATTAGGAACAATAGATTAACACATTATAAAGTCAATAAATAAAATTTTATCTTTTGATACAGATTATCATTAACCTTTGACGAGCTTGACTTCAATATTGGATCATTAGAAGCACTAACCTGGCAACAAAGGAGACTATACGCATGTAATTTGGTTGCAGTCTGTAATATATCACCCGACTTGCGTTGTTATTTGCAATAATGTTCCATATTTATACGTCAAATATAATATATCTCAAGCTAAACTTACAGTACCTACTAATTGAAATATACGACTACTTACTGTAAAGAAATACTCTCACTTTCAGAAGTTCATTTATCTACCTACCTTATTTCTTAATAAGATCTGCCAAAATTTGACGTATTTCATAAATTAATATGACATTTAAAATTATGTCATGGTTCATTATTGTGTATGCCTCGACTAGTAAGTTTTTTTGAACAATAAGACTCCAATCTCGCAGCTGAATGGTTTAATTTTCAATTAATAACGTATCTTTGTGTATTTTAATGAATGAACCCCTTTGTAAATAAAAAATAATTTAATTTTATAAATTAAAATCACACTTCAGGTACCTCATAAACTTAATGTTTATGTTCAGTTGATTAATAGTAAATAGCAGTTTGATCTGACATTACAGAATAAAATTACGAATTGTAAAACAGTAATTTAATCGATTGTTAAATATTCTCCAATCTTGATTAAATTTAATGTAATTCTAAGATTATTTTGTTTCCTAAATACAATTACAATAGTTTATTTACAAGATTTGTCGCACCAAACCCACTTTCAACTGTTATTTCTTATTATTTTATAAGCAATTGCCACTGACCTTACTGATGTATAGTTCGGTACCTGAACGCTCTAACTTCAACTTCTGACTGCACAAATTACAGTCAGCAAAACCCCTTGGTTATTCACGATCAATATTCTAAACGCGTTGTAGCTCTTTGAACTTCTATTCCTTGAATAGACAGCTAACACAGCACACCCAAAACACTCACTTTCACTGCTTCTATTAGATTCGTTGTATTCTATTACTTTCAATAGAATAAACGACTTTAAACGAATTCAAATAACCTTGAATTATATACTTTTATAACAATTGTGATTTAAAATCACGTTTGATTGTAGACAATACTATATTGCTACTACAGTATCAAACAGGCAATTATTATAATATCACAACTAAGAGACTTTTTCCCTTAACGTAAAACTTTTACTTGAAAATTCTAATTCAACTTATTTATTTTTCTTCATTACTAATAGTAAGCCTTTGGTTGCCTTTACTACTACCACCAGTCATTCATACAAATGTTATAAAAACATAAACTACATTAGCTATCTCGATATTAGCATTTCAATTAAATGTAACATGCATCATGAATGCTTCATTACAAGTCATTAAACAATATTTGGAAAAGTGAGGTGCTACACACAGTGTATCTCAGTATATAACTCAGTATATCATTTTAAATGATTTTTTAAATTGAAAAAATATTATCCCATACTAACGCTGATAAAAAAGAGAAATACATTCAAGAAAGCATGATTACAAGTGAATTGAACAGAGAACATAAATGTATGCGAATGAAAGATAAAAAGTTTCAGGAAAAATAAGAAAGGTTCGCAAACAAATTCTACAGAGCATTAGCCCATTTGGAAACAAATATAATCTAATCCTAATATCCTGCATTGAACAGAATGAAGCAGCTACATGCCGCGCCAATCAAACCAAATCTGCTTCATAAGCGACGATTTTCTTCAAGAGCAAAATCGGTTCACAATGAGTTATCCGAAGAAAAACCCCGAACAAAACATGTCGTGTAGTTGCGGAGGCAATACCAAAAGTTCTGAAAAGGAAATGGAGGCTATAAGAAGCCCCATTATGAAACTCCGCTTGAAAAGTTTTCGAAAGAAGGAAACGCCTCTCGTGAATCCAAATGCCACTAAAGCTATTTAGATGACCCGAAATGCACCACAGCGTTTGAAGTCGCCGAACTTACAGTAAAATCGGCCGAAAAATTCAAAGGGATACTTTTTTCACCCGCAACACGCATGCTGTATTACAGGAGAAGATGTATAAAAACACATTTTGTACACGTTGACAGCGTAAGCGTACGTGATATATTAATGTGATATTTGTATGTATTCTCTTCAAAATCACTGGGTCTAGCTTGAAATTTGATTTTAAAATCGATAATTCAAATAACTGTGAAAGCTTCAAACAAAAGACATTTATTTAATTCTTAGTTATAATTGCATATAAAAACGTGGGAGCAAAGTAAAACCGACACTGAACCACGTTAAGATTAAAAACGGAAGTTTATGAATGAAGAAACCAAAGTGCTCAAAAGATGAAGAGGATATTTGCAAAAAAATGTAACAATAACGAAAACAGAAGGCAACAACACCACTAGGAGAAAACAAATGCCGAACAAATTAACGTCAAACCACCAATGAAAGAGCTATAAGCATCTATCAAGAAGAAAGTTAGTAACAGAAAAGCTGAAGTTAAAATGATTAAACATCTAATTATTTCGTAAGATTTGCACAAAATGTTGAAGTAAAGAACACAATTCCCCAAAAACTAGAAAAAGATAAGAAATCATACTGCCGTTTTATGAGAAAGGAGGCGAATTCGGCTGCCAAAACTACTACAATATAACTCTGCTCGACACTGTATATTATTATGTGATGCAATTTTTGTACTTTAATATCTTTTTCGCATATAACTGCTTTTGGCTAGCTAAAAGTTGGCTGATTGCGTCTATTGATTAGATTCAGAACACTTCAGAAAAATCAAGTATATTGTCTTTCATATTATATTTCTTTGTTGTAAATTAACTTAAGTCTAAAACGTACGTAGAGCGTAAATACAAAGTAAAACAAATTTGAGGTATTAAACGCCGGCCATGAAACGCCGCACTCATCACAGCAAATTCTTCCGGGTCGGCCGAAACGCTGCCGATTACGCCTGAAAAACTGGAGCTGCTTGGGTCTCCAGCACCTGCCTGCATTCAGTTATGACGAATGCTATATTGAGTTTTGCATATCGTACTCATTTACCGTCGGAGTGTGACAAATTTGTAACGCAACTAAGAATCCAGCCACCTTCAGTAGACGATCACTTTAAGCAGTTCTTTACAGTGATATGTTGTGTACTTTCATTGTAAAACTGAACGCAAACACGCAAATTACAGGTTAAAACAAAAACATTTCAGCTATGAAGTTAGTTGTTTCTTAAACCGACCAGCATTTCCGTAGTCGAGGAAAAATATATAGCAGCTGGTGCATAACAATTTACCCAGAATTTGTCCTGTATCTTTGTGGTATAACCTCTTTTTACTTCCTGTTACTGAGTCTTAAATAGGTTTTAGACTTTAAGAGACGATATAAACCAGAGATAAGCAGAAGACTAGTAAAATATGGTAAAATTTAGCCATTAAATACGAGTCATGGGCGCTAAGAGACAAATTGCAGAGCAAACCGCACCAGGGAGATGAACTAAGAGTTACAACGCTAACGGGGAAAATAGAAGAGAAACAATGACAGTGATGAAAACATAATAGCGAGAATAAACAATGACACAATACCGTACACGATACACAATTACGCATTTTCTTTGTTGTGCTTACTTTTTACCGCCTATTACACATTTCCAGGTGTACGTGAAGCCGCCAAAATTTGCCGACGTGGATTGCACCACGATGCGCAATTACATATGACGATAATGAATGACGACAAACTCGTGAAACAAATATTGCAAGCAAAAGTCACAACAAAGAGAACGATACGAGGACTTCAGATAACATAATATAATACTGCTGAAGAATCATTTCATTTTGCATAATAAAATGATATATTAAATCCTACATCTACAGGGTGTTCGGTAAAGAATGGGACACAGTCATAGTCGTAGGTTCCTTACATTATAATAAATCGATTAAACCAGTATACCTTAGTACAAAGTCCCTTCAGTAAGAAGTTATAGGGCCCTGAAGTTCAATTTCTTATTTCTAATTTTTTTGTTAATTTCCACAAATGTAGATATCGTATTGGTATACATGTGCACTATTATGTACTGCACTAACTTTTTTTTTCATAGCTTAGACTTGACTGTAAAGGCACTTTACCTATCTTTGAAAACTTTTTTAACACTAACTTCATTATCTGTAACTTTTTTTGAAATTTTAGGTTATTAATTAGCACAAAAGCACAAAAATAATGTACTCTTAGTTCTTAAGCTTAAAAGCAACCGTTTACCTTAAAATACCCATCAAAGGTTTTTGGTTGTCATTAAGACTTGCAATTATCAAGTAGCCATGATCACAAAAACAATGGACATCTAGTAAAAAACAATGATAAATCAATTAATGACATTAGTGACATAAATATTTGTTCTTTTTGCCGCTACATAACGAATTCTTCAATGCTGAAAGGCTGGTTATGTCGCAGCATTTTCGTAAGCACAAAAGACAAAAAACTAATGTCACTAACGTCATTAATTGATTTCTTGTTGTTATTTACTAGATTACAATCCCTACCCATTGTTTTTGTGATCATGGCTACTTGATAATTGCACGTCTTAATGACAACCGACAACCTTTGATGGGCATTTTAAGGTAAACGGTTGCTCTTACGCTTATGAACTAAGGGTACATTATCTTTGTGCATTTTAATTCTTTTTCATATAATAAAATTTTAAAAAATGTTACAAATAACGAAATTGAAGCTAAAAAATTTTTGAAAGATAGGTAAAGTGTTCCTTACAGTCAAGTCTAGTTTATGACATTTTTCCGATTTGTGCAGTACATAATACAGTATGTCTAAAAAAGAACTACATCTAGTGTGCTTTAAATTTCCCATACAAACGTAAAATGTGCAGCTCTCGGGCGCTACTGTTAGCTAGTAGTAGACCTAGTAGACGGAAGAATAACATAACCTCAACAACAGTCTTTGTTGACAAAATTTACTTGTGGTTTTCGTTTACTATTAAATTAAGATATGTGCTCATTTTAACGCATTATTCAACAGCATGAATATCGTAAGAAGTAAGACAACCCTTATTAAAAATGATTAATCCTCATTGTTTTCCAGAAAATAAAAAATATTTCTCAAATACAAAACTTAAATGTAATGGAAGGAATATAACTTAATAAACTAAAGGTAGTCCTTAGAAAAAGGTTGATTATTGACTACAACAAGTGCTCGAAGTGTCCACCATTTTGCTGAATACACAATGCTACTCGACGTTTCATGTTGTCAAAAATGTGGTGCAACATTGCAGGTGTTATATCGTTGCATTTAATTCTAATGCACTCCATCAGCTCTTCCAAGTTATTAATCCTTTCTTTGTAGACCTCATTTTTAAGATGTCCAAAGATGCAGTAATCTAATGGAGTAAGGTCAGGTGAATTTGCTGCCCAAACCCCTCGACTAACTACTCGATTGGGAAAAAACTGCTCGAGAAATTCTAAATTTTCCCTTGTCGTATGCGCAGTGACCCCGTCCTGCTGAAAGTAACCACCATTAAATTCATCGGGGTGTAGTTGATCCAAAAAGGGCGCTAATAGCTGTTCTCTATAACGTTGACTATTTATGTTGTTATGAAAAAATATTGGTCCTATGATCCAACGAGGTGACACCGCTAACCATATTCCAACTTTAACAGGATGTAAAGGAGCTTCAACATAGTTATGTGGATTATCGACTGACCACATTCTCTAGTTCTGTTTATTTACAAATCCACTTAAATGGAACCACGCCTCGTCACTAAAAAAACTTAAATCAAGAACATCGTTGTTGTTTAAATTTTCTTGGTAAAAGTTGCAGTAATGTATTCGACTAGCATGGTCCCTTTGTCGAATTTCATGTACAACAGACACTTTATATGGATGCATGTGCAGTCGCTTCTTCAAAATGTTGTGAACAGTACTTCTAGGGACATCTGTCTGAGCTGAAATACGACGCACTGCCATTTTTGGTTTTTCTACAAGAGCTTCGACATTTTCAATAATGTTTGGTTCAGTGGCTGTCCTTCCGGTAGACTTGCCTTTTTCTACACTTCCTGTCGCCCTAAATTTTTCAACAACGGAACGAATGTAGTGCAGCAAAACAGTTTCTTCCACAATTCTGTTAGGAAACTGCAGTCGAAACTGCTGCTTACAAGTCGCATAGGAATATTGCCACTCCCCATTTATTAACTGTCCTGATCGAAAATATGCCTCAATAATAAAAATGTTTTCCTGCACTGTGTACATTTTGTATTCTATTAACAAATATTTTATAATTAAAAATATTTGAATGAATATTTACTTTTTTTTGACAATTAATTGATGACAGCTGTGGATAATGCAATACCAATAACAATCTAGTGGCACATAAAAATTTACATGTAAACAAATTTCACAGGTAACTAGATGTAATTCTTTTTTACACACTCTGTATTAAGTACTTATATCAAAATTCAAATCGATATCTCTACATTTGTGAAAATTAACAACAAATTCAGAAATAAACAATCGAACTTCAAGGCCCTATAACTTCTTACTGAAGGGACTTTGTACTAAAGTATATTAGGCTTAATTGATTTATTATAACATAAAAAATCTATGATTATACGTGTCCCATTCTTTACCGAACACCCTGTATAATAAAGAACCGTTTAAAGTATGTGCTTTTATGCGCGTTTTGGTAGCTTTATACACAATTTAAACATAAAATCTTATGGTCGTCACTAGGTACGAGTATTAGCACTTTCATGGTAAAGGTGACCATATGCAGTTTTTATATATTGCGTTTCGAATAAAAGATTTCGAAAAGGAGTGAGTAACTAATTATTATATACAGTGTATCTCACTTTAGACGACACCACGCCAGTATTTTTTTAATATATTATTGATTTTAAAAAAATCTTTTTTCTGATTATACCCCTCACTAAATTCTACTTTTAGGGTATGTTACTTTCCCTTTACGGTAAAATGCTAGCCTACTAGGATTTAAAATAGACAGCAAAACTGGAGAAGTCGTATTAGGAATTTTTTTGTCAAAAAATCTTATCAATAAATCCTGTTCAGAATTGTTCAACTAAGGTAAATCCGAAATTTTATTAAAAACAAAAAATTTTGAAAATCTTTAAAAAATGTAAATAACGATTTATAGGATGCATTACATGATCTTCCAGTTGCAGTACGGCAGGAAATGTACTATCAACTATGCAGTTGTGGTTAGGGAATGGTTAAATGAGCATTTTCCGGGAAGATGGTAGGTCGTAACAGTCTAGGGTTGCCAGACCTCCTATATTTAGTAGGAGTCTCCTATATTTTGTCGCAATCTCCTATATCCTATAAATAAGATAAAATCTCCAATATTTCTAATAACCTAGAAAAACAGTAAAATTGCTTCTATGGATAATAATAAATATTTAAATTTCGAAATTTTGCGTTGAGGGTAGGCAGCGACGCAATTGCGAATTGCGCAGTCAACGACCAACGCCGAACAATACTGAATGTACCGAACTCGTCACCCAGTATGGCGTCAACTGTAATTTTCTCTTAAGTCGGTTTCTTATTATTTTATAATAATTTATTGATAGGTAATAGTAGAAAATGTGAAAATATCCAATAATTCTGGTTCTAACGACAGTGGCAGTGGTTGTGATTGTGCAGACACTTCAGCCAAAAAGAAAACTAAAAAATATTCCAGCAGATATGGAAAAGAATGGGAACAAAGTTTTAAATGGTTAACAAGCACCAAAACGAGGTCAACTGAGAAATGTTAAATTTGTTCAAAAGAATTTTCGATCGGAGAACAAGGTCTACAGCTCCCGCATCGTAACCTTAGAAATTTCACGCAGCCAGCTCTCGGGTGCAATCGCATCATATCGTGCATTTCGGCAGCTTCCAAGACCACTGGTGCGTCACTGCTGTACATTCACCCTAAAAAGCTGACGCCAAATAAGTTTACACTTGACCCTTGCGTCTTTAACTCTATTGTTTTTAAATAGGCTTGTTTCCTGCAAATAATGTTGGTCCAATTGTTGTATTTGCAAGATTAAATTATGTATAAAGTATATTATATATAAAGTATATTAAAAATAAGCGCTTTCGAAGATATGTACTTTTAACTCGAAGTGTACGCTTACCTCTACACTGTATCGTATTGATGCGCAAAGTGAAACTTTTTCTAAGGTTACGACGCGGGAGCTGTAACTCAGCTAATGAGTTTGCAGCCAAACAGTTGAAAAATTACTTATTATTTTGAAAAAAAAACTGAAGAAATTCCAAATATTGGTATTTTTCCACGACCGGGAGTAGAAATCGGTTTCTATAGCATCAAAATTGTGACAGAAGTAAAACATTTACTCCGTAGAGACTAAATAGGACAAAAATTTCCCTAGGGAGTTTTCATTATGACTGACACAACAATTATGTCAAATTCGGGGTTTTGACACAAACTGACGCAAAACCTAACCTGCTAACCTCGAATTTTACATAACTGTGAGCTCTTGTCATAATGACTTACAGTGCCACCAACTTTAAAAATTACCATAGGCTACTAATTTTTAAATAATTGTAAATAAAATGTCAATAAATGACGTTTAAAAAAACGGGTTTTCGTTTTATATCTTCCTGCAATGTGAAAAATGGTATTTTTATGTCATTTATTTTCAGTATTCCTGCAACCTAAAGTACGTTTTTTTTTTCTATAATAACTGCCAAAGTATTACAATGTTGGTAGACATGTGATTAAAACGCTAGGAAATGTCTATACCACGTGTTGGTAGAGCTTTTTCAAAATTATGGTTATGTGTCAATTTTGAATGTCAAAGTTTCTTAATGTGAACTCTTGACAAATTTCTTTTTTTAACATGGAATCATCATCATCAATAAAATCGGATAAAAAAAGAAAACCAAGAAATACTTTAAATGCAACAATGAAGCAAGCGATATTAAATTATGACATATCTGTCAAAATGACAATAATTTTTTTAGTGGAAGAAAGGAACTAAAAATCTATGTACCAACATTATTAAAACTAGGGACCCTGCAGGAATGCAACTTGTCCCCTAGAAAGTTGTCCTTGAAAATTATTATAGAAAAAAATGTACTATAGACCTTTGTAGAAAGGGACGTTATCAGGTTAGGTTTGGCGTCAGTTTTAACACAGATTGACGCAAAACCTAACCTGCTAACCTCGAATTTGACATCGACTGACAGTGCCATCAACATATTATTCATACGTTGTATAACCATGACCATTCAAAAACTTTAGATCATTTCCGAAGGCACTGTTTATGGGAAATAAGTGGAGTGGTGTTATAAATCGCGCTTCAGCAGATTTAATTATATCAGAACTACTGATAATGGTAAATTTTGAATTAAATTATAGAAAATTCTATAAAAACTAATGAGGCATTGTTAAAAAAAGGCGCAAACCAACGAAAAATATACCTAGCATGGGTGATGGGTATTATTTCAAGTATTTTTTATTTATTTTGTGAAACATTGTTTCATGTATTCGAAGTTTGTCAAGTTTATAATAAAGTTGTCTCCTATATATTTTTTACCTTCTCCTATATAAAGGCTTTTTTAAATCTGGCAACCCTATAACAGTCTCATAATCACATGGCGACCATTTTCAACATTTTTGCTTTTAATGAAATTCTGGGATTTAGCTTATTTAAACGATTCTGAACAACTTTTATTAACAAGATTTTTTGATAAAAAAATCCCTAATACGACTTATTCAATTTTGCTGATTATTTTAACGCGTAGTAGGCTAACATTTTATCGTGAAGGGAAAGTAACATACCCTAAAAGTAGAATCTAGTGAGGGGTATAATCGGATAAAAGAAATGTTTTAAATCGATAATATATAAAAAATTTATTGGGGTGGTGCCGTCTAAAGCGAGACACACTGTATACAGTCCGCCAAAAGTCGGCATAATATGGGAAAACATTTTATATTGGATTTTCAAAAAAAAAACTTCTTACGTCAATAATTTGTACTTGCCTAAAAACCTATTTACCTCCTATCATATATACCGAGTGATTTTTATTTATTTAGAAAATGGAGTTTTTCGAAAATGTCTAAATCCAAAAAGTGCTATTTTTCAGAAATTAAGTAAGATTTCAACGTCTCCGGCAAATTCCTCGAATGCAATTGCTCGAAATCAATTGCTCGAAAATAAAATTGCTCGAATATAACTTTTCTCGAAATACAAGTTCCTCGAATCGCAATTTCTCGAAAATGTTTTGCTCGAATTTATGTGGTCTTAACATCTGGAAATTTATGTCGGCATTAAAGAGGCAGCCGAGTTTGAACGAATTACGGATAGAACAATATGTCAGCGGTCAACAACAACCGTAAGTCGAAAAATATATCGTGATAGTGCACAGAGCCTTTTAAGATCTTCTATATATATAAAAATCAATCGCCGTGTGTTCGTAACGCAAAAACTCGAGAACGACTCGAAGTACAAGTTCCTCGAACCGCAATTTCTCGAAAATATTTTGCTCGAATTTATGTGGTCTTAAATAATGCGTCAATACTAAAATCTCCAAAATCTTTTGTAGTAAGTGGTCAAAGGCAGTATTATGTTCTTATAACAGGAAAGTAATTATCATTGGAATGTAATTACGGGTATTCATAATCAGGATAATGGGTTTGCTGTTATTACAAATAATGTTAAATAGGTTTTTCTTAGGACACGAAAGTGATTATCATCGGAATGTAATACATACCTATACCTATTTTTTATTAATAAAAGTTATAATTTGTAATTTGTGTTTTTTTATATTTGATATTAACTGATTCGAGTTAAGGCTATTTCACAACTTTATTTTTTCGAGCAATAGATAATCGAGAAACTACTGTTCGAGGAACTTGCAATTCGAGCAAAGTCACATTCGAGCAATTGACTTTCGAGCAACTGATTTCGAGCAATTCGTTTTCGAGCAATTGCATTCGAGCAATTTACCTAGAACCAGATTTCAATGATATTTTTCTAGAGTGAGTTATCTTTAGCTAACTGAACAATCTCAAAACCAGAAAACACGTAATTTTCTAACTTTAGCTAGAAGTTAATTTTTAAATTTTTGAAATATTTTTCAAAATTTCACATACCAAGATTATTAAAATTCAAATTTTTTATGTGGAGACTTTAAAGATTCATAATTGGAAAAAGTAATATAAGATGTTAATTACTTCTTTAGATTTTTTATTATTTACCGAAAAGTAGTATGTTTACATCATTTTTACTTCCTTTTACAATAAAGAAAGTATTGGATTCACCCCAAAAATTCGAAATTGAGTTTTCAACAGATCTTCACGTTTTAGAGTCCCCTGAACCCAAAAAACATATTATTTTTCATTGTTCTGTGTGTCTGTGTGTCTGTCTGTGTATCTGGCTGTGTGTCTGTCCGCCTGTCTGCCTGTGAACAGAATATCTCAAAAACGAAAAGAGGTATGGCGTTGAAACTTCATATATAAGTTTTGTGTACTATGTAGATGCGACAGCAAGCTTTTGAAGAAAATCGCATAACCGGAAGTAGGTGTTTACTCTTGTAATTTTTCAGTTTTTTTAGATTTTCTCAAAAACGGCTCTAAAGATTTTTTTTAAACTTTACATTTTTATTACATTTCTAATGTGTATTGATGTGAGATAGGTGATTATCCAGTTGAATACTTCTAAAATGGGTTTCTTTTGTTTTTTTTTCTATTTTCTTTTATTAACTCCTATTTCAAATAGAACACCCGGTAGGTATATTATTACATTTTTAAATTCAACTTAAGATTCTAGAGAAAATTTGTCGCTTGAACTAACGCTCTATTTTGTACCGTTTTTGTAGAATTTGTAATTTTTGAAAATTTTTGACAAACGCTTAAAAATGTAAAATCATATTTTTGGCTAATTACAAGATCACTGTAAAAGGAAGTTGTGTGCGTGTATCACACCAGATTTTTACGTTTTCTATGCAAGGCGCTTTTTAGGAGAAATATTTTCAATTCTAATTAATATCTATTTAAATGGCTTCTAGAAATTCTAATCTAGCCTTGTTAGTGAATTACTGTTAGTAGAAAGGGGCCCCTCCATGTGCCATTTTGTTTTTAATCAAGCTCTGAGAGCACAACCAGGGGCAGAGGAACATGGGGGGCAAGGGGGGCGGTCGCCCCCTCATAGAATATATCGGGGGGTCAAATAGTGTAATTTGCCCCCCTAATATAATCTATAAGGTTTTAAAAAATTGTTGTTCTATTGTAGGTGAAGCAGAAATAAAACACGTAGAATTTGTTAAACACGTCTTTAGTTATAGGTCGACATTGGAGAATTCGATATAGTCCTTTTTTCTTTCATATGAAAATGCAAATGCCGAAATTCTAGGCTGCATTGTGTTGGTACATAAACTTGTGGTTATTATTTTTGCGGTGAGGTTACTTTTCATGTCGACAGGTTGACATTTCATTATTTTAAATTGTATAGGGCATTCAGTAAACAATAGTTGGCATGTGCATATAATGTTTGTGTTAAGGATTCTTTATTTTCGTTTGCAAATGTTTCCACACCTGTTTACATTGATGTTAAAAATGACAATCCATATTTCTCGTTGTCACTGTTAACGTAGATATTTTTCTAGAAATTCCCACCTAAAGTTATATAAAATGTAATAAAAATACATATTAATAAACGTTAGGTCGATAGTATTCAACACAGTATCTGTGTAATATCCTTAAAAGTAGTTATTCATAACATTTATGACAGATGGGAAGTAAATGTCACCCCCTTAACCTATTTGTTTTAGTAACTTTTTGGAGATACACTCGTAGACAAAGATAAATTTTTGGAAGTACACCATGAAATTTTGAAAATCAAAGGCCACTTTGTGTCATATGTTTATTGAACAGACTATAGCTCGGGCTACTATAAACTTGTAATGTAATTTGGTTTTAACTAATTAGGTAGGTATTACACTAAGGATAATTTCATTTTATCATAGCCAAAACTATAATTTAAAATAATTACGGTGTCAACCAATCAACATGAAACCTAACCTCATTGCAAAAATAATAACCACAAGTTTATGTACCAACACAATGCAATCTAGTGACAATGTTTGTTGTTAATGATTTCTCTAGATTGCATTTCCATATGAAAAAGTAAAGTGTGGTCACCTTTCTTTTACTGCCTGTAAAACATTAATTTTGCCATTTTTTGAAAAACTGTTATACTTAAAATCTTTTCGAACAAAAGTTGTATATCATTACACAATATACCGTCTTGTTTTATAAAATTTAATTTTTATCTACTTCTTGTTCTTCGGGGGGGGGGGGGGGGGGGGGTAGATATCAATATGATTTGAATTACGGTCTGCTGAATTAAAGCAGGCCGTGTTTTGAATAACTTTGTGCCGTTACGATATGACTAGTACGATATAATATCGTGCTAGTGTTTGAAATTGTCAACTTTCTGTAGTAGGCTGCTGTCGCGATAATGTTACTTTCATATGTGGTCGTCTAAAAGCCACTTTTTCTGAACGAGAAGACACGCTTCCTTGATTTGAATAAAATGACATTTATTTTGTTAATAACTATTGGACATTGACAGTCGGACATTTTACTTTACTCTATGGAGTAGAGTGGCACTTTGTTACCTCTAAATAATACTATAATAAAGTGTTTATGAAACAGTCGAACATAACGCTTAGTTATGTTAAAAACCTCAGAAAAAAAAAATTTGCCCCCCCATAATTACAGTAGTTCCTGCGCCGCTGGGCACAACTAAGCCGGTTTATTTTAATTAACCTTGATAATCAAACCCTGAGGCAAAGGGATACTTTGAGAGCCATTTTGTTTTTTACTTCCTTTTACAATAAAAGAAGTATTGGATTCGCCGCAAAAATTCGAAATTGAGTTTTCAACAGATCTTCACGTTTTAGAGTCCCCTGAACCCAAAAAACATATTTTTGTTCATTGGTCTGTGTGTCTGTGTGTCTATCTGTCTGTCTGTGTGTCTGTCTGTCTGTCTGTGAACAGAATATCTCAAAAACGAAAAGAGCTATGGCGTTGAAACTTCATATATAAGTTTTGTGTACTATGTAGATGCGACACCAAGCCTTGGAGAAAATCGCATAACCGGAAGTAGGTGTTTACTCTTGTGTTTTTTCAGTTTTTTTCGATTTTTTCAAAAACGGCTGTAACGATTTTTCTCATTATTATTACATTTTGAATGTGTATTGATGTGAAATAGGTGATTATCCAGTTGAATACTTCTAAAATGGGTTTCTTTTGATTTTCTTCTATTTTTTATTAACTCCTGTTTTAAATAGAACACCCGGTATATTATTATATTTTTGAATTCTAGAGAAAATTTGTAGCGTTTTTGCAAAATTTAATTATAAGATCACTGTAAAAGGAAGTTTTGTGGATGTATCACACCAGATTTTTAATAATTAAATTGATCAAATCCTGGGACAATAGGACACTTTGAGGGCCATTTTTTTATAATTAAATTGATCAAATCCATGGGTCAAAGGGTTACTTTGAGGGCCATTTTGTTTTTAATAATTAAATTGATCAAACCCTGGCGCGAAGGAACACTTTGGGAGCCATTTTGTTTGTCCCTAATGAAATTGATAAACCCTGCGGGCCCAATTTTTTATCCTTGTCAACATACTTTCTCTCTCGTACCCTTGGTGGGTCTTGCCATCCCTCTCGCACCCGTGGCGAAATGTATTTAATTTAAAAGAATCGTTGTACCTGTCACAGGATCGAACCGGATGCCTTCGTATCGCTAGTCATATACACCACGAAATGGCCTAACGGTTTAAGTTTAATTTCAAAAGGCTATTCGTACAGCCAGCTAATTAAGAAGTTTTTTAGAACCATGCATATGAAAGTTTTTTTCATGCAAGTAGCTTTACCGATAAAGGTGAAATTGTGGCCCTGTTCTCAAAATGCTTATAACGAATGGTGAAGAGAATTTAAATTTAAAATTAAATTTTTCAAGTACATTTTATTACTCCTTTGTTTAAATAAACGGATTAGATGGAGGCTTTTAATAATTTGAAAGAAAGTTAAATATTTCATTTGGAAATTTATTTGAAAATTCGTTTCATGCAATTAGCTTTACCGATAAAAGTGAAATTGTAGCCCTGACGCTTAATTGTTTGCTGATTACGTTAAAGGGAGAGCATTGCCTGTTTAATAGTAAATTGCAAAGCTGGGTTTCATAATTATTTTCCGGAAGCATAATGTTTTTTAAGTAAAGCACCTAGAATAATTAATTTATTTTTAATAAAAATCTCGGAATAATTGAACACAATCATTTTCTACAGGTATTTACTGTGTTTTAACTTGTTCTTAAGAAGTTATGAATTTATTTCCAGCAAACTTTTGACTAATGTAAGTTGAAGTGAATAATGTTTCAAACTAGAGTGGATACTGACAAAATTTCAAGACATTTATGTAAAAAAAGTTATTGAAAAAGGGTAAGTGGTAGTTTGTTGGTAGAGTTTGTTAGAGATTTTATTCGGGGAAAAAGAAGTTTTGTAGCATTTTTCTTACAACATTCGTTTTCCATTTTTCTTATTTTTCATCGAAAAATACTTATTAATATTTACATTTTTAGTTTTAAAATAATCAACACCAAAAACGTGTAACAAAAAAAATTTAAAACGGAAATAATAATATTTAGTATTTAGTATTTCGTTTTTATTATCAAAATTTTAATGGTCAAACCTACTTAACTACTTCTATATCACATTTTAACTTGTTTTTAAGAAGTTATGAATTTATTTCCAGTAAATTTTTGACTAATGTAAGTTGAAGTGAATAATGTTTCAAACTCGAGTGGATACTGGAAAAATGAGTAGGTGATAGTTTGTAGGTAATAAATCCAACTGTTTGAGTTTTGATGTATAAATTTTAAGTGATAACCGCAAGGAGGCCTACCAAATGAATAAAAAATATTTTCCATGGGCAGTCTCATCTATATAAACAAAATGATCAACACCAACAACGTTTTCAATTTTTAAAACGTGTAACAAAACATTATGTGAAACAGAAATAACAATTATATTTAGTTTTAAAAATTTCGGTTGTTTTTAAGAAGTTGTGAATTTATTTCCAGTAAATTTTTGACGAATGTAAGTTGAAGTGAAAAATGTTTCAAAATTGCTTTATCTTGTTGTATGCACTTACCTTGGATTTGTCTTTTTCTTACTTGATTCTGCAATTGATGTCCTGCTGTAAGAGGCAGCTGCTTCTTGGCTGTTATTAATTTGGCTGAAGCAACACGCCACGCCTTTCTTACCTATATGACATACAAACATACATTCAATTCTTTAGTTGAACTCTACACTGGACAAATGGAAAATATGTTTACAAATGTGACGTTTTTTCAGATTTCCAGCTAAAAGTGTAATAAATTATACAGCAACTATACCTTTTGATAACACTTCGTAGAGCAATTCTCAGTAAGCAACAGTTGACTGCTGTAAAAATAATTTTTTATTTTATTAAAATTTATTCTAAAACTGTTTATCATCAAAAGTGATTCCGGCGCGTACAACAATGAATTTAATTAATCCACTAATAGATCAAGAAGAAGAAATAATAAATACACGAATAATAAATTGCCTTGACTTACCAATCTGATGAAAACAATAGGAGCGGGATCGACGGAATTATAGCAATTTCGTCTTCAACAGAAATCGACTGCTAGCTGTTTCACACATTTGTCGAGCGCGGGTTACACGTAAAGCGTTGTCTTAGTTCGAGGGTGGTTAAAAGAATGTTGCGTTTCCGGAAGAGGACCAGGTATATGGTTTGGTATGCATTCAAGGCACAAATTTTAAAAATACGAAATTCATCATTGTTGGTCCCTCTATCGGTGATAATTTTAACTAACGCCGTTGATATAATATGCAAATGCGGAAATAATTAACTCATAAAATGATAACTATACTAAAGCTACACTAACCTAACAAAAAGTGTTCATCTTTTTATGTAGTAACCATTGGTACATTTATAAAAAGTGCGAAACATTATTGTAAAGTTATGTTTAAGTGATTTTTAGATATAACTCTAAAACTATTTTTACATAATTTTCGTTATTATTAACTGATTTGTAAACGAATTGTGATTTTCTCACATACTACTATCGATGTATTAACTTTCTATAATTTGAAGTTTTCAGTTTATTAAAGCATTGCACTTGTATACAATTTTATATGCTTAAATATTAATAACAATATATGTTCCCAATATAAAATATTTGTTGCACACAATAAGATTTTTTTTTCACTTATATATTAGCAATCGGAACAACTTACATATACATATATATATATATACATTTCGTAAGCTAATTTGTTGTTTATGTATATGGCATGCTAAGTGTATCGCCCAGTGGCGTTACCTTATACTATAAAATAATTATACAATGACTTGAATTATACAGACACTTTTTGAATGTAAAGAATTTTGATCATATCTAAACCTATGTTATTGAGTCTATTGTCCACTTCCTACGCAGGCGTCTATTGTCTAATAGAGGCCGAATAGTTGGGTTGGGATGAGCTCGAAGTTTACGCATATGGTTGGTCATGTAGTGATGTATGACTTCGTTGACGTATGATATCCTTAGATCTTCATGTAGTGTACGGTTAGATACGTACCGCGGGGCATCAACTATGTCACGCTGAGTTTTAGATTGAAATCTCTGTAGCACGTCTACATTTGAGGAACTGGAGCATCCCCACAGTTCGATACCATACGTCCATATAGGTTTGATGATTGTCTTATAAAGTAGAATCTTTTTTTCACATGAAAGGAGGGAGTTTCTGCCCATAAGCCAGCAAAGTTTTTTAACCTTTAAGTCCATTTCTTTTCTTTTTTGCTGCTGTGTGTTTTCCATGTAAGTTTGCTATCAATGTGCAAACCTAGATATCTCGCTTCTTTGGACTGTTGTATTTCAATGCCATTAATTGATATAGGTGGGCATTGCGGTTTTCTCAGGGTAAACGTGACTTGAGCGAATTTTGATTCGTTGACCTTTAAACGTCAGTTTGTCAACCAATTGCTGATAGAGCTTATATGATCTTGTGCATAATAGCTTGCTGTTTGTGGGTCTTCATGGCAGAAGAGAATAGAGGTATCATCCGCAAAGGTTCCTACTACAATGTTTTTAGATGTGGATAAGTCTGCAGTATAAATTAGATAGAGCAGAGGTCCAAGAACACTACCTTGCGGAACACCGGAGTTTATTGGCATAATATCTGATACTTCACAACCGGACTTTACTTGAAAGTAACGATCTGCGGGATAGGACTTAAGAAGAAAGAAATACTGGTGGGGAAAGATTTTTTTAACTTTGAATAGTAGCCCTTGATACCAGACTTTATCGAAGGCTTGTTGAGCATCTAAAAAGACAGCACAGCAATATTTCTTGTCTTCCATTGCTTTGTTTATTACATCAACTAAGCGATGGCATTGTTGGATGGTAGAATGCTCATGCCTGAAACCGAACTGGTGATGTGGTAATAACTCTTCTAAAAATGTATCGGCGTGTATTCTTTTGAGAATTAATTTGGAGATCACTGATAGTAAACTGATGGGTTTATAAGAATTCACATCATTTGGTGGCTACCCTGGTTCTAATATCATAAAGATTTGCGCAAATTTGAGTTGCGATGGCCAGTAAGTCAGACGAAGAATTGCATTAAAAAGTATGGTTAGCAAAGTAATACCTTTTCTAGGCAGTTCTTTCAGTGCCTTTCCCGTTATAAGTCATGGCCGGGTGCTTTCTTGCTATTCAGATATTTTATTTCTTGTACAATTTCTTGAGGCGAAAAGGCCTTGATGGGTAATGATAGTTGTAGAGGCGCTGTTAGATATTCTTCCACTTCCGCATTGGCTTCATTTAAATAAGGATTAAACACTTCTGCGAGGTATTGAGGGAAAACATTGTCCGATCTTGCCCACTGTTCCGTTTGGTTTCGTATAGGCGGTATGTGGATCTGCGGCCGTTTGAAACTTTTAGCCGCTTTCCAAATTGAATTATCATCCCTTCTTAATGTGCCAAGATATGTTTCAAATTCTTGATTTTTGATTTCCCTTTTCTTTTTAGGAGGTTGCTCAAATGGTTATATATTCTTCTGTCGATAATATTACGTGTGCGTTGCCATTTGGTCCTTGCTTTACGCTTTTGAGCGACCAGTCTCTTGACTTCTAGCGGAACGTTTACTAATGTTTTACGCATGCGTTCGGTGGAGGGAGTGGCGTGCCATCCCGCTTTTTGTAAAGTTTTAATCAGATGATTTGTAGTTCTCTCCAGTTCTTCCGTAATTTTTAATCTAACATTAGTTTCTAGGTTTTGTTCAACATATTCTCGAAAAAACTTCCCAATCTGTACGCCGAGTAAATATAGCAGGGTGGTTTACTTTTATAATAATAGTAGTACTAAGGGTAGCGATAACCGGCGAGTGATCTGATGATAAGTCATAGGAGGGCTCAACATGAGCATAGTTATTTGCGATACCATTGGCTATAAAGAAATACAATAAGTCCGGGATTTTGTTTGGATCGCTTGGCCAGTATGTTGGAGTACCCGAGAACATGTGTAAATAGTTTCTTTGGGCAATGAACTGAATAATTCTCTGCCCCTTGTAGTTATCAGGCGTGATCTCCAGTGGGTATGTTTGGCGTTGTAGTCTCCTCCTACAAGAAACCTGGGTCCTAGTGTATCAAAGAATGAAGATAATTTGTCTTTTGTAAATCGATGTCTAGGAGGACAGTAGACTGCTGAAATAACGAAGGGACCAGATAGACCTTTAATTTGTATTGTTGTAGACTGCAAAAAGTCTTCCTTGTGTTTTTCTAGTTCATGATCACTAATAGTTTGTTTTATAATGATCGCTGACCCACCATGTGCAGTGCCATCGGGATATTCTGTGTGGTACACTTCATAGTAGAGTATTCTAAGATAAGATCTTTCTGTGAAATGAGTCTCAGATATAAGCATGATATCGATTTTGTTTAGGTTTAGAAATGTGGGTAACTCGTCTTTGTGTTGGATCAAGCCATTGGGGTTCCATAAGCCTCTTCTTAAAGAAGCAGCCATTATGTGTTGTCTTATTAATGACAGTGGTGAGCATAGACAATATGATACTATTTTGGTGAAGTACCTGGTTAAAAATATTTTTGAATTCTTCCAAAAACTTGGTTAACGACGTGTCAAAACGTGTTGGTGAGTTTTGAGATATATTTAAAGGAAGTATAGTGGGCACCCAGCATTCTCCGGCTTAATGTGCCTTGCACCCTGTGAAGTCGAGCAAAAACCCGCTCGATGGCCATGCTCTTTGGTGGCTCGTGTTGTTTGAGTATCTTGAGAACGAGGATTCTTAGGCAGATTTGGCCGTTTTGCTGTTTGTGCATCCATATTCACTAACGTTTCGCAAGACCTTGCAGCTTGCATCATCAGAGTGAAAGTCGCACTAAGAACCGAAGGTCGGTGTGGAGCTATTTATAGTCCTCTGTGCCAGGCGCGCGGAGTGGCGTAACGCTGGCGCTGGTTGGTCGTCCGAGTGCAACGTAATCCGTGGGGCGTGGCCGTATGACGCAGAGTGGTTGTAACGCTTTAGATCGTGTATCACAGGGGTCCACGTTTTACTAAGCTTAAAGCCATCTTTCCTGTTGATATTATTTGGATGTTTTTCTATTTCTATGGCTTCACGTATCACTCGCGGGAAGTAATGAGGTATTCTGGCAAGTACTCTGGCATGCTCAACTTCTAAAGTGTGCCAGAGTACTTGCCAGAATACCTCATTACTTCCCGCGAGTGATACGTGAAGCCATAGAAATAGAAAAACATCCAAATAATATCAACAGGGAAGATGGCTTTAAGCTTAGTAAAACGTGGACCCCTGTGATACACGATCTAAAGCGTTACAACCACTCTGCGTCATACGGCCACGCCCCACGGATTACGTTGCACTCGGACGACCAACCAGCGCCAGCGTTACGCCACTCCGCGCGCCTGGCACAGAGGACTATAAATAGCTCCACACCGACCCTCGGTTCTTAGTGCGACTTTCACTCTGATGATGCAAGCTGCAAGGTCTTGCGAAACGTTAGTGAATATGGATGCACAAACAGCAAAACGGCCAAATCTGCCTAAGTATCCTCGTTCTCAAGATACTCAAACAACACGAGCCACCAAAGAGCATGGCCATCGAGCGGGTTTTTGCTCGACTTCACAGGGTGCAAGGCACATTAAGCCGGAGAATGCTGAGTGTTCATATACAAGTACTACGCGGTCTAAGCCGAAATTCTATGCTAAGGAGAATAATTCGAGTAACCGCGAAAGCCTCAAACAATACATAAGTATAGTGGGATTAATATTTGTTTTAAGGGCATCAGCATATCTTGGATTTTGGCAAATCGGAGCCTATAGTACAGTAAAATTGTCGAAAAATACCCCGTCACCTTAAAAAAATTGACCGCGGCTATTCCTCTTGCCCAGTGGTTTAGGGTCATTAGACAAGTGTAAAACCAAAAAGGCGTCACCCCACCCCTTGCCAATCAGCCGCCATCTTGATAACGATTGAATTTGTTTTTTCTCGCGATCCATTGGTCGCACAGAAAAAGTTATTGAACAAAAATTTTTGGAAATAAAATTCTACACATTTTTGATCATTGCCGCGATACCGAGAAGTGGGTATTTCAAACGGTAGAGGGCAACAAAGTTACCAAAAATCTGTTTCCGCCATTCTAGCTCCGTGGGGATGGTTTTTTCCGAAAATTGCGAATGTGAAAGTTGTAGTGCTTGAAAAAATATGTACGAATCTTTTTTAATAATGAGATTGATTTAAATAGTCTCCGAGTGACAGCCCTTCAAAGTCCGCGCAGCGTGGGAAATGTACGATATACTCCGGTGCAGCGAAGTAACCATTTCTCTTTTGCGAGATAAAATCGTCACGTCACTCAAGTAGTTTCAATGTGAATAGGTTTTTACAACCTACAGAAATTGTACACATTTTTGGTCATTGCCGCGATACCGAGAAATTGGTATAGGTAAAAGAAATGAAAATGATGGGAAAGGAGTATATGAGCCCAGAATGATATCATTTGGCTCAGATCCGTAAAGCTCTTAAATTTGCTGGTGTAATATTTATTATATATGCTAATTGCAATTGTTTGTAAATTTTGCCACAGGAATCACCAAAATTCAACAAATTAACAATTGCTTTACCACGTGCCATTTCTGCAAAAATAATACAGACACACGACTGTCTATATGTTATTAAACAACAAACAGCTTGTTTCACTTCAACTAAAACATGCTACGGTGAACGAAATTATATTTTGATCGTTTGGGCCAAATGAAATGAATCGGTAATTTATTTTATTCAATTTTGACAGTTTAAAGTGTCATTATTAACTCCATAACCTTCATAAACAGTCTCTGATTCACAAGTGAAATAAAAGTGTTTTAATTCACTAGAGAATTAAAAAAGTTTCAATGAAGAACAACATATTTTTATTATCTACAAATATTTACATTCAATTATCTTTCTCTTTGTAGTGTGTAATATATAATTACTAAAATTTCGATCAAATCGACTGAACGGCAAATTTATATCTTAGTTTAAATATTTTTAAAATTTTTTATTCAAAATTTCGTCAAAATTGAATAAAAACATATATACGCCACGTGAATTAAACATTTATTAAGTCAAAGATATGATCTCACTCGCACTACGTGCTCGTGAGCTCAACATCTTTTCGTGAATAAACCTATGTTTAATTCACTTGGTGTATAATATTTATTAAAGTTAGTGTTTTCCGACTACTTTTTGTAATGTGTTCTTGTTAAAGCTGTTATAATACTGCTAAAAACGTCTACAATTACGATATAAGAATATTGACCAAGAAGATTTTCTTTTGTGGGTACAAAATAAAGCTACCGGAAAAATCTTAACTGTGCCAAATGATTTTATTCTGGGCTCGTATATTGAAAGTAATTTCTTTTTGCATAAACCCTAAGATATATTGTAGTCTACTCAGACACGTTTTCTTTTTTTGGAGCTGTTTCTTCGTCTTGGTTCGGAGCCTCGGACACAACCGAGTCATTATCGACCATGATAAAAATGTTGCTAAAAATTTTATTGAAAAAAGAGCTCACAACTTGTTATAAACGCAATGTGCAAAATTCTTGGAAATAATCCGGGAATACGATTGCGAGTGCTGTTTCGTGATTGTATTCTGATTAAAAATGGATAATAGTACGAGCGATAATGGTTTTCTTTATGTTAACCAAATGGCAAGCATGGCACCTCGTTAGTTATAATAAGTGCGGGATATAAATCATTTACATCTCTCCACTTCTCCGCGCTGCGCGGACTTTGAAGGGCTGTCACTAGGAGACTATTTAAATCAAAAACATTATTAAAAGAGATTCGTGTATATTTTTTCAAGAACTACAACTTTCACATTCGCAATTTTCGGAAAAAATCACCCCCACAGCGCTAGAATGGCGGAAACAGATTTTTGGTAACTTCGTCGCCCTCTACCGTTTTAAATACCAACTTCTCGGTATTACGGCAAAGATCAAAAATGTGTAGAATTTTATTTCCAATATTTTTTGTTGAATAACTTTTTCTGTGCGACCAATGGATCGCGAGAAAAAACAAATTCAATTGTTATCAAGATGGCGGCTGTTTGGCAAGGGGTGGGGTAACGCCTTTTTGGTTTTACACTTGTCTAATGATCCTAAACCACTGGGCAAGAGGAATCGCCGCGGCCAATTTTTTTAAGGTAAAACGACAATTTTACTGTACTACTAACCGTTTTGATTGTTGGTTTGTCTCGTTCTTTTCTGTAATTCTTGGTAGATCATGTATCCTTTATAATTCGCAGAATGGGGTCCTCCGCACAATACGCATTTGGCAGGTGTGTCTGTTTTTTCTTACAAGTTAGTGTGCCACGCGCCCCTCCACATTTCACACATGCAAATGCTCGATGACAATACGCTTTTGTGTGATTATACGTTATACGATTGACACCGAGTACATTGTACCAGTTCGACCATTTTACGTGGAGTTCGACTTGAATGGACATACTTTGTAAATATTTAAGGTTATAGATTTGCTTATTATTGTTGGCTGGTTCTAAATCAATGAAGAATAGAGGCAAGGAGTCTTTCGACACTCTACTTCTTATATTGTGGATATTTCTAGTTATAAAGCCGTGCTGGTGTAGTTCTTCCTTAATCTCGTTCACCGGTACTGTAGAATGTAGATGCTTTAACTACACGATAAGCTCCTTGTTGCTTAAATTGGTATGTGTGGTATTTAATATTTTGTTCTTGCAAGTATTTGCTTAGTTTGCGATAGTTTTCAGACGTGTCAACATTAATTTTGACCTCATTATTCGCCATTGATTTCGAATTGTAGTCTGTTTCTGTTGGTAGGATTATAGAACTTAAACTTTTAACCATATTCGGGTAATTTTTAACATCTTGAATAAATATTGGAGGAGGTTTTGGGCTATTAATAGTGGGAGTCTCGGTTTTTTCTGTCGCAACTTCTGCCCCTTGATTAGACAGATCTGCAAATCTGTTTGTTTGCGGTGTAGTTATGCTAGATGAGGGGTCAAGTGGCGTTTTTGTTGGCATGCTTTCTTTTAGACTGTATTTCAGTTGCACGTTTACGCTTAATGCGGCGTACTTCTTGCCAGCTATTTTCTTTATTTATCACTTCTTCATCTGAGTCGGTGTATACTTGCATGTCTTGTGTGTCTTGCATTGCTGCATAGTTTTGACTTTGTAATTTTGTTGGGGACAATTGGGGAAACTGCTGTTGATAATTAATTATAGATGAGGAAAGATTTTGGGATAAATGGAGATAGTTTGCGAATTGCGATTGTAGGGGTAAACCTAGAACAGGTGCAGGAGTGGATTGTTGCTAACAGAAACGGCTTGGATAGTGATTTGGAACGTGATTAAAAGTAAAGCCTGGCCTTGATATCCGCTTCCGGCGCCTGGGACAGGTCGCGCAGGCTGCATGTTTTGTTTTTCAGTATCGGAATTCGATTTATGATGCTTGATGCCCACAATAAAATAAATAATTGTTCACGTATATGGTATGTCAGCTGACCGACGACCTTACGGGATTTATCAACTGCACTTGCGAATCCAGCGAGCGTGGTTAACACAACCGTGCGCTACGAAACACACGTAGCAGGTACACAATAAGATGAAGTAATTTTGAAACATTATTCACTTCAACTTACATTAAGCTAGAGTCACACTAGGCTGCTTACCAGCTGCTGCTGACCAGCGGCTGGCAGTAGCACCAGCAAGCAGCGGCTGGCTAGCCGGTCACACTGTCGGTTGCTACTCGCCAGTTTGCTATTCGATATTCAGCAAGCAAGTCTTCTAAAAGGTTATTGTACGATACCTCTTTCACATTCCGATTCAAATAATCTTGACGTAAGGTCCCACAAACATGGATAATTTTGAAATATATTTAAATACGAAATAATTTCTTTCCCATTCCACTTTAATTCATTCATTGTAACAATATATATAACAATTATAACAAAAAACAAAAGACCACGTGGTAGGCACGATAGCTGGGTATTCGATGCTGATAGTGGCAATAGTGGTCAGATTGCGCTGCCGGCTGGTATCAGCGGTCACGTGATCTATTAGTCGCCGCTGCCTGCTGCCAACAGTTGAACATGTCCAACTTCGCCAGCCGCTGATGAATACTCGCCGGCTGGCGACGTCAGCGTTGAATTTTGTGGTCACACCAAGCTGATTGACGGCTGACAGTAGCGGCTACTAAATTTTTGGCTGGCAACCAGCCTAGTGTGACCCGTGCTTTAGTCAAAAATTTGCTGGAAATAAATTCTTAAAAACAAGTTAAAATGTGATATAGAAGTATTTAAGTAGGTTTGACTATTAAAACTTTGATAATAAAAACGAAATACAATTATTATTATTTCTGTTTTACATAATTTTTTTTACAAGTTTTTGGTGGTTATTATTTTAAAACTAAAAATGTAAATACTAATAAGTATTTTTCGATCAAAAAAAGAAGTATTGAAAACGAATGTTGTAAGAAATACGTACAAGATCAGAAAAATGCTACAAAACCTATTTTTCCTCGAATAAAATCTATAACAAACTCTACCTACAAACTACCACTTACTCTTTTTCAATAACTTTTTTTACATAAATGTCTTGAAATTTTGCCAATATCCACTCTAGTTTAAAACATTATTCACTTCAACTTACATTAGTCAAAAGTTTGCTGGAATTAAATTCATAACTTCTTAAAAACAAGTTAAAACACAGTAAGTACCTGTAGAAAATGATTGTCAAGTTCAATTATTCCCAGATTTTTATTAAATATAAACTAATTAGTAATTACTCTAGTTGCCTTACTTAAAAAACATTATGCTTCCGGGGAATATCAAGCGATTCTCTCTCTTTAACGTAATCAGCAAACAATTAAGCGGCATGGCTACAATTTCACTTTTATCGGTAAAGCTAATTGCATGAAACGAACTTACAAATAAATTTTCAAATGACATATTTAACTTTCTTTCAAATTATTAAAAGCCCTCGATCTAATCCGTTTATTTAAACAAAGAAGTAATAAAATGTACTTAAAAAATGTAATTTCAAATTTAAATTCTCTTCACCATTCGTTGTAAGCATTCTGAGAACAGGGCCACTATTTCACCTTTATCGGTAAAGCTAATTGCATGAAACAAACTTTCATATGCATGGTTCTCCAAAACTTGTTAATTAGATGGCTGTACGAATAGCCTTTTGTAATTAACCTTAAACCTTTAGGCCATTTCGTGGTGTATATGGCTAAGGCGTAGGACTAGCGATACGAAGGTATCCGGTTCGATCCTGGGACAGGAACAAAAACTTTTTTAAATTAATTTCGCCACGGTTGCGAAAGAGATTGCAACACTCACCAAGAGTGCGAGAGAGAAAGTGTGTTGACAAGGAAAGAAAAAATTAGTCCGCAGAGTTTATCAATTTAATTAGGTAAAAGCAAAATGGCTCCCAAAGTGTCCCTTTGCGCCAGGGTTTGATTTATTTAATTACTAAAAACAAAGTGGCCCTCAAAGTATCCCTTTGACCCCAGGGTTTGATCAATTTAATTATTAAAAACAAAATGGCGACTAAAGTGTTTCATTGCCCCAGGGTTTAATCAATTTAATTATTTAAAAAAATAGAGCTCAATGTGTCCCTTTGCCTCAGGGTTTGATTATCAAGGTCAATTAAAATAAACCGGCTTAACTGTGATTTCTACTACTATTACAAAAATCCTTGAAATGTTCTTCTACAATTGTCTAAATGTCGAGACTTTTTAAAACATGTAAATTGGATAAATAAAAATCTCCTCACTTAGACAATTGTACAAGAACATTTACAGGATTTTTGTAACAGTAATTCACTAACAAGGCTAGATTAGATTCCCTAGAAGCCATTGAAATAAAAATTAATTAGAATTGAAAAATATTTCTCCTAAAAAGCGCCTTGCATAAAAAACTTATAAATTATGCAAACATACTACTTTTCTGTAAATAATATAAAATCGAAAGAAGTAATTAACATTTTATATTATTTTTTCCAATTATAAATCATTAAAGTCCTCACATAAAAAAATTAATTTTAATATTGTCTTGGTATGTGAAATTTTGAAAAATATTCAAAACATTGGAAGAAATAAATTTTCAGCTAAAGTTACAAAAAATAGGTGTTTTCTGGCCTTGAGATTGTTTAGTTAGCTAAAGATAACACACTCTAAAAAATCTCATTGAAATCTTACTTAATTTCCGAAAAATCAAAAATAAAAAGTTTTTGGCCGACACTGTATATCCGCTTATAGCGTCCTTCTACGCCTTACGGTTCGCAATTGCCATCCTCTCCTGCTACCAAATTTCTAGCAGACATCGCTTTCTGAAAACCACTCAGTCAGGTTGATTTTGATAGTCCTTTCTTTCGGCGTTCTAGAGGGGTCCACTGGAATATTTGTTTAAGGATTATTTCGTCACCCATTGTTTGTACATGGCCATACCAAACTGGTTGTTTTTCTTATATGTCCTCAGTGATTGTTGTTTCGATGCCCATGAAGTCTCTTATTCTTTCATTTCGAACTCTCTCCATTTATATGCCCAATGTTAGAATAGTCATGCAATCATTATAACTAATGTAGGTATTAATGTATGAAAAATAACCGATATATATACTGTCTGTATCGTCTTATGAATATAGCATTTACCGTTGCTTGTGTTACTTGAGTTCTTATCAAATACTTCCATTTTATTCCATCAGGTTATGGCCCCAGTGTCAAACAAACTCAAAGTTAAGTTGTAGAGAAGTGAAATACGTGTTATCAGAGTTGAGGGTACAGTGTAAAAGGACACTCCGGTAAAATTGTTACAAGTGCAGGTTAACCTCAAAATAACAAACGTTGACGTCACCTGCAGTGGACAGTTCTCATACAGCAGTGGACAGTTCTCATACAGCAGTGGACAGTTCTCATACAGCAGTGGAAAATTCTCATACAGCAGTGGACAATTTTCATACAACGGTGGACAATTCTCACACAACGGTTGTATAAGTAAAAGACACTAAGGTTATACCGCGCAAATTATTTTGAACAATTTCTCATACTTTTGTTTATAACCTCAGTTACTGTGCAAAACAAAATAAAATGGAAGAAATGCAAAGACAGTTAGATTTGTTGCAGGCTCAATTAAATGCAAGGAAACCTATAACAACAACGCTAGCAGTAGGAGGGCTCCCGGAATCCAAACATTTAAATGAATCGAACTATAGCGATTGGAAATTTTGGATGAAGAACTTTCTTATTGATGGAGGGCTCTGGAGCTGCCTGGAATATGCGGAAGGTACCGAGGTAGATAAAGAGCTAGATGCGAGAGCACTGGCCAAAATTAATTTGTCACTTAAACCTATTGCCGCTAAGGAGACAAAAAGGGCGAAGACAGCAAAAGAAGCTTGGAAGTGCCTACAAAACAGATTTGAAGATACCGGTCTTGTTCGACGTATCGGGCTATATCAGAAGTTGTGGCGCACACGATTTGAAGATTTTAAATCAGTTTCTGGATATATTGATCACATTACATCAATAGCTGAGCAGTTAGAAAGCATAGGCAAGACGATGGATTCTGAAGATATAGGAATGATAATTTTAGGTGGACTTCCAGATAGTTTTCAACCGCTGATCTTGGGGATACAAGGATCGAATCAAACTATCACTGTAGAGTTTGTTAAAAACTTGCTTCTGCAAGATAATGTCAAAAATATTGGAACAAACCAAGAAAACAATGCATTTTTTGGTCAGAAGAAATTTCAATCAAACAAAAACAAGGTTCCACAGAAGCCGAAAGGTAAAGGGCCCCGCTGTTTTAGTTGTAACAAATATGGTCATATTAAACCCAACTGCCCAATAGGGAGAGCAGAAACACAAGTTCCGAATACCAAACCAAAAACTGAAGAGGCATTTGTTGCAGCAGCATGTGGTGGTAAGCGTTCCGAAAATAACTGGTATCTAGATTCTGGTTGCACATCGCATATGACATCACAAAAGGATTTAATTGAAAACTACGAAGTTGACGAAAACAAAACAATTGGAATTGCCAATGGAAGTCAAATGACAGTATCCGGTTGTGGATTAGTGCGACTTCCACTTACCACTGGTAATACGGCTATAGTAAAAGAGGTAGTTCACGTTCCAGATCTATCAGTAAATCTTTTATCAGTCGCAAAAATTGCTGAGAAGAACAAAACGTTAATATTTGACAGTGAAGGATGCAGGATCGTTGGATGTAAAATCAAAGTTGATGATAAAAATATCATTGGAACGGCATCTCTTGACAGTAACATGTATCGATTAGATGCTTCTGAATCAAATTCAACTTTCATAGCATCAGTTGCAACTTCACAAGAAATTTGGCATCGAAGACTTGGACACTTGCATCAGCAGTCGATGATTTCACTACAAAGGCACATGTGTACAGGTATAAATTCATTTTCCGATTCAATGACACAATGTGTAGCTTGTATCAAAGGTAAGCAGAATAGATTACCGTTTGTAACATCTGCAAATGTAAGGACAAATGGTATTCTGGATTTGGTTCACTCAGATGTTTGCGGACCAATGCAAGTAACCTCAATTGGAGGAGCGAAATACTTCTTAACCTTTATGGATGATTATTCCCGAAAATCGTTTGTGTATTTCTTGAATTCCAAAAATGAAGTTACAGAGAAATTTGAGGAATTCAGAGCTCTAGTAGAAAATCAAACTGGCAGTAAGATCAAAGCACTGCGAACTGATAATGGAGGAGAATATATAAACAATAAGCTTCTTACAATCTTAAAGAGTAATGGAATTCAACATCAGACAACTGCTCCTAGGACCCCTGAACAAAATGGAGCTTCCGAACGTCTGAACCGCACATTAGTTGAACGAGCTAGAACCATGCTGATGGATGCCGATCTACCCACCGAATTTTGGGCAGAAGCAATAAGCACAGCAAATTATTTACGAAACAGAGCTCCAACTAAGGCTTTGAATAGGGTGACACCCGAAGAGGCATGGTCGGGAAAGGTGCCAGACTTGTCTCACCTTAAGGTTTTTGGATGCATCGCCATGGTTCATGTATCCAAGGAACTAAGACAGAAGTTAGATGCAAAATCAGAACCACACATCTTTGTTGGATATTGCGAAAACACAAAGGGATACCGAGTGATTCACCCACAAACCAAACGCTTAATCAAGACACGTGATGTGATATTCTTAGAAAATACATTTGATATAAATAATGTTCAGAATGTGCCTTTACCGCAAACTGAAGAAAGCACATCAACAGAGCATCAGATTTTTGAAATAATACAAGCAAAACAAAATGATCATCACGCAGGCGAAGAACACCAAGAAGATGCAGAGACCAAAGAAATAGTTGAAGAAACACAAGAAAATGAAAGTGAAGTGCAAACTAGGTCAAGTCGTATAATAAAACCAAATCGTAACATTTTTAATGATGATTTCCTTATCTATCAAGCAGAATTAACATCTAAAGCTGATCCACAAACCTTCGAGGAAGTTATGAGATCAGAAGCGATTGAAGAATGGAAAGCGGCGATGGACCAAGAAGTGCAAGCCCACTTAGAAAATGGTACATGGGAATTATGTGACCTTCCCCCGGAGAGAACAGCCATCAAAAGTAAATGGGTCTTCAAAGTCAAATATCAATCTAATGGAAATATTGAACGTTATAAGGCAAGACTTGTAGCAAAAGGTTGCTCGCAAAAATACGGCATTGATTACCAAGAAACTTTTTCACCCACAGTTCGTCATAGTTCTATAAAATTTCTAATTGCATTAGCTGCAAAGTATGATCTTGAATTAGATCAAATGGATGTAATTTGTGCTTTTTTGCACTCCGATTTGGAAGAAGAAATATACATGGAACTACCGGATACATATCATTTCACACACCGTTATTGTCGCTTAAAGAAATCGATTTATGGGTTAAAACAAGCAAGTCGAGCCTGGTATAACAAGTTGGATAAAGTACTGAGTGAAATTGGACTTCAGCAATGTAAAGCAGATCCCTGCATCTATTCTAGAAGTAAAAATGGAAAGTTAATCATTCTGGCCATTTACATAGATGATATCTTGTTATTAACGAATGATAATTGTGAAAAAGAAAAGATCAAAAGGGAATTGATGCAACACTTCAAAATGAAAGATCTTGGACAAGCTCACTACTGCCTTGGCATCAAAATAGTGCGTGATAGATCGGCAGGTACAATCAGTATAGATCAAGAAAGGTACATAGAAGATATGTTAACAAGATTTCGAATGAGTGATTGTAAAGGAAGTGCTACACCTTTTGACACCAATCAAAACCTCACAAAGGAGATGTCACCGAAGACCCCGGAAGAACGTGAGAGAATGCAAAAGGTTCCATACCGAGAAGCAATTGGAAGCTTATTATATGCATCACAGGGGACTCGTCCAGACATAGCATATGCAGTGGGAGTATTAAGTCGTTTTGCTAATGACCCTGGAGAAGCACATTGGACCGCATTGAAGAGAATTTTCAGATACCTAAAGGCAACAAAAAGTATGAAGATTCACTACTACCAAAATGGTGATGACCTGATCGGCTATACCGATTCCGACTGGGCCACTGATAGGGATTCTCGAAAATCCACTTCAGGTTTCGTATTCTGCCTCTCAACTGGAGCAATCAGTTGGGCTTCTAAGAAACAACAGACAGTTGCACTATCTACCACAGAAGCAGAGTATCTAGCAGCAAGTACGGCAACTCAGGAGTTAATTTGGCTACGTCAACTCCAAAAGGAGATATTGAAAAGAGCATCAGGACCAACCAAGTTATTGTGCGATAACAAGAGCACATTACAACTGGCAGCCAATCCTGTTTTGTCATCTAGAGTTAAACATATAGACATACGACACCATTTTGTTCGTGAGAAGATTACACAAGGAGAAGTCAAGATGGAATATATCGACACTCGCGAAAACGCTGCAGATGTTCTCACCAAACCAGTCTCATCTGATACACTGAAGAGATGTGGTCGCTTAATAGGACTAGCATGAAGTGGGGGTGTTAGAATAGTCATGCAATCATTATAACTAATGTAGGTATTAATGTATGAAAAATAACCGATATATATACTGTCTGTATCGTCTTATGAATATAGCATTTACCGTTGCTTGTGTTACTTGAGTTCTTATCAAATACTTCCATTTTATTCCATCACCCAATAGTGTCACGCTTCTGAAGATGGAGTTATAAATTTGTTTTTTTTCTATTTTTTTGGGATGCGCTTGTTCCATAAAATTTAATTGAGTTCACCTTCCTTTTATCATTTTGTCTTCAATTTCTGTTTCTGTTTTTCCTGAGAGACTTATTTTGTTCCTAGATAAAGTCTACACATTACCCTTTTTCTGTGACGTCAGAAATAACAAAACCTAGCGTTTAAGACGTATGTCTTATGTTGCATTGAAATTCAAAAAGATCATTTAGAACGCAGGTAGTAGAATTTAGAAAGGATTTAATGTAAGGGATGCTCATTTCAGCACATTATTCAAACCAAAACATTCTTGACCTATGTAATCCGATGTTTCTCCTCTTCGAAGAAGTCCCTAACGCTTAAATTAAAATTTTAGGCTTGCTCGCTTGCTTATTATTGTACGTTATTTTACTGGTCATTTTAGACAAATGTCACATTGACAGTATTATAAAGCAAGCCATACTTAAAGCGGACCTGACTAAAAACTGCAGATTTTTTTATTCGTCCAGTTTCTTATAGGTAAATAAAGAGAGAAAATTGTTACGTCACAGCAAAAGGTAATCGGTAGACCTTAGGTATATTCCTGACATTCGTTTATTTTAGTTCCGCCATCGAGTATTAGATCTACAAAAGGTCCACCTATGCACAGATAGTTAGTTTTATTGAAATTTACGCTCAATCTCTACTTATTGTACTCTTGTGATAGGTCCTAGTCTCCCACGAAAACGAGACAAACAGAGTTTCTTGAATATTGTACATACAAGAGAAAAATCTGATTTTAAATGTATATAAAGCAGAAATCTGGAAAACGAATGCGGATGTTCGCGTTATTTTTAATAAAGTTGCCAGTACAACTGGAGTAGGTACGTTATGCTTTTGTATACAGGGTGAATCAATATTCACTCCCCATCCCTCGTAGATGTGTTCTACAATTAAAAATAAGACAAAAATTTAGAATACTAAAATTTCGAAAGTGAACCCGTTTTCCTAATAAATGGATTGGGCGGGGTGGAGCAATAGCGTGGCCACTCCGGTCTCCCGAGTCAACTCCAATAGATTTTTGAAGAAAAGGTTTATTTTACTGTGCCTGTCGGAGTGGATTACGTTATTGCCCGGATTCACGACGCAATAGCAGAAATAAATGATGATAATTTCAATTCCGTTGTCAAGAACTTTAAGTCATAGGTTACATACGTGTATTAACGAAAATTATAACATTTTTGAGGGTTTCTCAATGAATTAGATATTTTACTGACGTTAATATCGATCCAGATAGTTTTGAATATTTTAAGTTTTCTTTTGTATTTAAATTTATTGAGAAAAAACACTTAAAAAGAATTTTTTTATTGTAATTTTACCTGAAAGCGACTTTGCTTCCCTACGAAATTTAGTATTCTTCATTTTTGTCGTATTTTTAATTGTAGAACACAGGCTGGGGAGTGAATATTGACTCACCCTGTATAGGTAACGTTATTCATCAATACAAAAACTCTCAGACAATCTTGGCGCCTAAAACAAATCAGAATCGTAAGAAAGATGTCCATGCCAATAAATTTTAACAAGAATGTGGGAGCCCGTTCGTCATGAGGAGCCGATACTGCCCTGTTCAATGCAGCGATCACATGAACAGCGCGTGCAATTGTTTACGCCAGCTCTATTTTGGAAATGAACGGACTTTAAATGCCTACAACCAACCATCTCATGGTCGCAAGTAGCAAAAAATTTTCACTTCGTAGTCGAATATTGTAGTTGACGTTTCGATGTGTAAACAAGCGACGACCTCGCGGAGATTGCATAAAATTCCTGTCCTGACAATGTTGTGTATCGGTGCGCCGCGAATGTGAATTGTGCTCTACTAAACCCGGAACAAACATGAAAACGCTGTTCACGAGGAAAAAGCAGGTATGGAAACCAGTTCCGATTGATTATTGCTACAACGGTTTTGTGGGCGCCGGCTTATGAGGATGTTTATTTTTCTTCATAAATGTGGACTGCCGCTGCAGTCAAATGACGTTTTTTGTTGTTTTCTTGCACACGATCGTGTTTTGTTTGGCTTAATTAATAACAATTCAACTGATTTCAACACTTTGCGCGTTAAAGCTACGTTTTAGAAAGTGATTAATAACATTTTCATTACGTAAAGTGATAATGCTAGATTTTTGTTTTGCTTTCGTCTAGACAGATGTGTAATAATTTTTTTCGAGGCGATTAAAAAAGTAATTAAGTAAGTCGGTGTTGTGTATTTCAAAGCCCGATTGTATTATTTTAATTGCCAGCTCAAATTTCCGCCAAAATCAATAGCAGGTGCACAGATCTGCTCGTTTTCAAGCGAATTCATTTGTTTATTAGATATTGAAACATACCTTTGGAGCTCTGATATATTGCTTAAAATGAACCCATTAGCTGTCAATTCGGCCGATTTTCCGGTCTATAATAGGGAGCCGTTCACTAATAAAGATTTTATTGCCTTATACATAGTACTTGCGACACACAGGACCGTTTTTTCAGCATACCTACACATTTTGTTTTCAAAACAAATTTTTAAAAAATGCTGTAGTTTGATTGGCATCTGTTTTTGGAAAAATTGCAAGCTTGCTCGGAGTTCGCGAAGAAGTGTTTGTACCGTATGTAAATTATGTCAAATTAAAATTAATAGCACGTTAATAGTTAAACAATGATTTCCGAAGATTATTAACGTTAAGCCTGAAATGTCTAGCCTTAGAATAGTTAACAGATGGCGTCTTTATTTTAAATTATAGTTCTACAATTCTGCAATTTGTATAATTTGTATATCTAAAAAAACTTGAAGATCAGTGACGTCAAAATGTATGTTTTAAGTAGTACTAAGCTTATGCTCAAGTTGGTTCTTATATCACAGTTTCTTAACCTTTTAACGACGCGACTCAATTGGAACTAATTAAAAATGTATGTGTCTTATATTATAGTAGAAAAAACGCCAGTTGAAATGGAAGAACAAATCACATAAAACAGAAAAAATCGCAATACATGTTATGGACTAGAATTATAGTCTTAGCATTTCTGTTTTCTTCTTCAAGTCAAAAGATCAATATTTTTATAAACATTGTAAATGAATATATCGTCAACGTAACTTTGACAAGTTGCTCTTGGATTGCAATGAATCGATCTTTTAACAGTTTATAGATTGTTGTGGCTACATAGTAAGTTTATTACAAAACTAGAGTTGTGCACCCAAATTGGGCGCGAAATAATTCACTTAATGCAATTTGTACAAGAGTGATCCAATTTGTGTGTCGAGAATTTTGAGGTTAGAAAATCCACGTAAAAAAAGTCACTTATAAAAATTTTAAAACCCTACTACTGTCTTACTTGCGTCGCCCTGAGTCGATTGCCATCAAAATCAGCCAATTCGGCCCACGGGTTCGCTCTCAAAGTGGCGTCAAGCAATCAAGCAAGCAAGCAAGCAATGAAAATTATTATTACAAGATGTTTTTTAGAAAAAATAAATTTATTTGCCCTATGACACAGTTTGGAAACAGTCCATACATCATGAATAATATTTGTCGCTAAGTTTCCGTTGCACCGTCTTGTTGGAATCAGGTATTAGATTCTCTTTTTATCTAGATTTTTAGCTTCCATGTTAATGTAACATGATGTGATAACGGTATGACCACAGCTCATACATCTTAAATACTCTTTGTAGTTACGTGTTCTTGGCACCGTCTTATTGAAATCAGATATTAATCTTCTTCGCTTTCGGCTCAGTTTTATTAGAAACACCTATTAAGTAAGTCTTCTCCTTTTCTTAACTTTCCGTTGTGATTATGTTAATACGTAAAATACTATGTGGCAATGGTATGATTACAGCTTATCCAGCATAAATACTCTTTCTAGCTGTGTCAGTGGCACCATCTTGTTGAAATCACCTGGTTAGTCTTCCTCGTTTTCTTAATTTTCCGTTGAGATTATGGCAATCCGTAAAATATTATGTGGCAATGATATGATCACAACTTATCCAGCATAAATACTCTTTCTAGCTGTGTCACTGGCACCGTTTTGTTGAAATCACCTTGTTAGTCTTCTTCGTTTTTTTAATTTTCCGTTGTGATTATGGCAATACGTAAAATATAATGTGGCAAGTGTATGATTACAACTTATCCAGCATAAATACGCCTTCTAGCTGTGTCAGTGTCACCGTCTTGTTGAAATTACCTGTTAAGTCTTCTTCGTTTTCTTAATTTTTTATTTATTTTACAAATTATGCTTCTGAATATGTCCAAGTACTGTGGGAACAATAATTGTGTTTGATAATTTACAACTTCGATTTGACATTAGTTTTTAGTTCACGAAGTAAAATTGTATAATATGCGGAATTGCGGATTGCCTTAAAATTAATATTTTATTTACCATTTGGCAGACTGTGTTTTACTTTTAGATGCCTAAAAGAGGAA
The DNA here is from genome assembly GCA_940337035.1 of Agriotes lineatus. Classification (NCBI taxonomy): domain Eukaryota; kingdom Metazoa; phylum Arthropoda; class Insecta; order Coleoptera; family Elateridae; genus Agriotes; species Agriotes lineatus. Next base: position 121,309 of record CALNHX010001880.1, on the reverse strand, counting down.
ACGTTGATAGTAGCACGATACTGTTAAAATTATATTTAACAGCTTTGGCCTCCACTGCACCTCTGAACAGTTTGTGATTCACAAAGTCATTTTGTAAATTCCTAGTGTATTACTAGATTGTCTTCGAAAGGTCGAATTCCAAGCAATGATCCATGCTTTCTTTTTTTTGCGATACTAATAATCGCTTGTAATATGTAGTTTATGAATTTTCATAAAATATATGCATAACTAAATACGTTTTACATTTTACTTTAATATTGATTTCTTGTGATCTGTTTTGTTTTTCAAACGCATGGTGTCACTATTTTCTTCCGCATTTTGTGCTATTCGTCCGTACCGGTGATTGTGACACAAGTACATATTTAGTGCATATATACTTAGACCAAAATTCTTCGAGGATATATTTCTCTGAGAACCGTCACAAATGCATCTGAAACTGGTTTGTGATTCACAAAGTAAAACTGTTTTTTATAACAAATTATTATATTCTCTTGAAGCATCAAAGTAGTGTGCAGTGGTTAATTTGTTATTGTTTAGTAATCGACCGTTTACTAATGTGAATGATTCAAAAGTTTTTGAAGTAATTTTTGGCAATGAGATATTGATAAAGTTATATTTTAAAGGCGAACGACTTCTTTCTCTTCCTCTTTGTTAGTTTTAGATTTCCATAAAAAGGTGGAGGTGCATTCTTGACTTGTATAATTTTTACAAGAATGTAAATCCTGATGTTATTGTCGTTCGATCTAGTGGACAATTTTGTTTTGAAAGTTGTATGAACGAAAGATAATGTCATGCATATTATTGGTCATCACTATTGTTAGATGTAAACGCGTGTTCTGCGTGTGTGTCTTTGTATCTGCGTTTGTCCCCTTTTTATCATCAACGATCGGACACAGTTCGTCCACCATGGATCCTGTAGTCGCCGTGGGCTCTATAATGCAAAGATAAGCAAGTACGTCAGGCGGCGGAGTTTGGGGCTGAGCGCGTAAAGCGTATAGCTACCAATTGGATTCCGCTGCGAGGTAAAGTTATCGAATGACTTAAGACACTTTTACTGCTCCATTTTTAAACAGTGCTCAATGCTCAGTGCTGATACACGCATCATAAACCCATAAAAATAATTCCTTAAATTCTCGGTCCTATTTAGCCAAGGTTGAACGCCACTCCTTATTAAAAAGCAAACAACAACTTCATTACTGGCACCGTCATATTGTTATGTTCTAGAGGATGCCTTCCTGATCAAATTATTTTAATATATTTTTTCTATATACCGCCTGTTCTATAAAAAAGGCCCCGCCTTCTAGCGACCTTATTATTTATTTTAGACCCAATATACCTTATATCAAATCAAATGGCACATAAAAACCTACATTTTAACACTATCAAAAAAATTTTATCTTCAATTGTTTCAGAGTGGTGACGTCACGTGCAATTTTTTTAAATGACACTATATATTTTTTTACATTTTCTGGTAGAGGTTTTTTTTCTCTTTTCAACAATATAAATATTTTATGCCCTTACATAAGAAAATTTTCGAGAAAAATTAAAAAACTTATTTATGGGTGGGAGGCCACCATACAAAACTATAAACAAAAGTGTAACTCAGAAAAACAAAACAATAAACACTTTAGATTATTCTGAAATGTGACAGTTAAAGCGTTTGGCTACTATTTGTTTTGTTTTTCTGAGTTATACTTTTTTTTACAGTTTTGTACATGGCCTCCCACTGTGAAAAAGTTTTTGTAATTTTTCACGAAAATTTTTTATGCAAGTGCATGAAATATTTATATTGTTGAAAAGATAAAAAAAACCTCTACCAGAAAATGTCAAAAAATATATACAGTGTCATTTAAAAAAATTGCACGTGACGTCACCACTCTGAAACAATTGAAGATAAAAATTTGTTGATTGTGTTAAAATGTAGGTTTTTATGTGTCATTTGATTTGATATAAGGTTTATTGGGTCTAAAATAAATAATAAAGTAGCTAGAAGGCGGGGCCTTTTTTTATAGAACAGACTGTATAACAGTTTTTATTTTAGACCACCCGCAATAAGTGTTTCACCTGAAATCGGCATAATTATAGCGTCTTAATAAGGAGGTGTCGGATAAAATTATTAATATAAATTACAGAGAGATCGTTGTATTAAAACAGCTAAATTTAAAGTTACTAATATACAGTGCTTTCGTAAAGTAGTGGATAAATTCGTTAAAAATTCAAGGAATTTTGGAAAAAAAACTCTGGGACCCGTCGATTTTGATTTTTATTTGCGCATCAAATAAAATGTATACATACAGGGTGACATGTGCCCTATACGCAAAAATCAACTTAGCATAAGTACAAAAATGCGTTCTTTCATACGAGGTTATGCTGAAAAGTGCCTAGCGTTGGTGCCAATCGAGTAAATACTGCAGCATGTTTAACTACTATTCAGTAGCGCGCATGCCGAGTAACAGAATCGTACGTGCGAGAGTTTTCATTCCACGAATTAACAAAGCAGATATGGCGGTGCATGCATCTGCCAATACCGGTCACCACACCCTGACGAAAATCGACCAAATTGGCTTCGAATTGTTGAACCACCCGCCCTATTCCCCAGATCTAGCCCCTTTGGACTACCACCTCTTCCCACAGCTGAAGAAACACCTGAAGGGTACCAAGTTTGGCTTCAATGAGAAACTAGGAAGTCATCCCAGCTACGGAGGCGTTCTTGGAGGGACAACCGTCCCACTTCTATTTGGAGGGGTTAAGAATACTGGAGAAGCGTTTTGCTAAATGTGTTAGCTTGAGGGGGGAGTACGTTGAATCAAATGTGTCTCATATTTCGCTAGCACGTTTCTTTCTATGTAAGCCAGGAACTTTTGAGCACATCCTCGTATTCCGTAATAAAAAAGGGGGTTGTCATTAAAAAAAAACATCAATGACGCTATACCTCCTACGTGGGTCGCCCTGTATATATAGATTTTATTTGAAAAAAGTGCGCAAATAAAAATAAAAATCGACGGGTCCCAGCATTTTTTCCAAAAGTTATTCCTTGAATTTTTAACGAATTTATCCACTACTTTACGAAAGCACTGTATAACAATTTATACAGGATTCTTATATTCAAGTTGAACCCATAAAGTTAGTATTAATAAATATAAAAATTAAAACGTCTCCGTGAAATTCTAAAAACGGGAATTCAATCCCATGTCCCGGCAGAATTCCATGTGGGTCCCAACAAATCCTGTTAATTGCGCCACTTTCGGTACATTTACGACTTTCTTCTCCGAACGCAGAGCTGAATGCTCGGCGACGTGGGCATCAATTCATGGAAGACCGAATCCGAGCACGTCCACGAATCATGTACTCGAAATAGTTGGTGATGTTTTTAAAAACAATTTATTCAACTTTCGAATACAGAAGTTATAGTCGATTAACATTTATGTGACTTACTCGTACACCAGTTAATGCCAATTACAGCGTTGACTACAAACTTAAAAGTTAAGAAGTGTTTACATGCCTTATATAAGTTTCGTGGATAAACATGTAAGAAATCCTCCAATTTTCCTTTTCCTTCAAAGTTCGGTCCAGTTTCCCAAATAGCCCAAAATTTGGATCCGGCTCGAAGGACCAATGTAGAAAAGGTGGCCAAATCCAATCTGGAACTTAGCACTTTTTTATAGTTTATAGAACCAGGTTAGTTCCTTGACAGAAGATGGAGGTTAATTCGTTGTTATGAGAGATAGTGTGAGAGGGTCAGGCCTAACCCCCTCGTTACTCACAATTGTAGCCTTTGTCAACCACCATCAATGAACATACGATCATTGCTAAAGGTATATTAAATTAATATTTGATATTACTGAGTTTATATACAGAAAATTTGGGCCGTGTTTTTAACCCACTATTAAAAATTACAATCGCATGCATTTAGATAGCGTAATCGTTTACACATTATTGTTTGTCATCTGAACCACTATCGCGCAAACTGCACCGCTTGTAAAAGGCGCCCGCTGCAGGCTTCGTAATATGACCTACTACGGTTGATAAACTGCAGCGTCTGTTTGTAAACACGGAATTGGCACGCTTTTGCTAGTTTTGTAACTTGCTTGCATGTGTTTTTTTGTATTTGCCCAATTTCACTTTGTTTTACACTCGTAATGCTAAATCCATGTTTAAACGAAGTTTGAACAAACACATTAGCAGTGACCTACATGAGGTGCGATACACTTCCATTAAAGTTATTTGGTTATTTAGGGATTTGCGTATATTACTAAGAGCTATAAACTATGAGTCACGCTTTAATTACATTAGCCTTGATTCAGCGTCACAACTCTTCCATTCATTAAGAGAAAATGATATGTTTGGGTGTATTAATAATAAGCAATTTTTAACTTGTTCTAACTGGTGTTCTAAAATAGCTGTTTCGACTAGGATATCTCCCTTTCGTGTTTCATCTGTTATTTTAGTGTTCTTACCTTTTAGGTGCACTAAGCATGTATATAATTTCTTGACATGGTCCTTAAAACTTGTTAAAGGGTAATTGTGTACAAATGTATGTTGTGTTTTTTGTATACGCGCTTCACCTAACTTAAGAGGTAAAATTCGTGGGTTTTCATGTAACTTCTTAAATTCGATCTTGTGATCTTGATGTAGGTTTCCTACGAATAGGGTTAGGATCGATAACATCGTCCACTTCATCTGAAACAAATGTTTCGGATTATCTACGTGCGTATGCTAGGTCTACTCGCTGCGAACATTTCTACTTCACTGAGACAAATGTGTCTTGTTATCTACGTGCGTAATCCTGGGTCTAGGTGCGTAATCCTGGGTCTACTGGCTATGTTAGTTGTGATTTTCCCACGGGCTTTACTTTCTGCTTGTGATAAACTCTATCAGATTGAGTTTTAGCTTTATCCGTGGAATCTTCCTTAGCTATCTCTCGTTTGTACCTGGCTGCCTTTTTGTCACGAGGTAGTTGCTTTATATAAACTTTAGTTCTTATGGGTATTTCCCTAAACGGTTCCCGCCGCGTAATTTGATAATTATCTTTTCTTCATTTTACATATCTCGTTTATTAACTATGCCATATAACTTCCTGATTTTTATATATAGCTCACTTGTATATTCGTGATAATAATTTTCGTCAAAGATTTCCAATAAATCTTATGCTTCGAGGTGTCCGAAGAGTAGTTCTATCGGTTTATATCTAGTCACTGAGTGAATTGTTCTGTTCTGTATATTATGACTGCATTTTCAAATGGGTTTTTCATTCAAGTTCGTTCTTTCGAGTCGGTTATTGTTCTAATAATGTCAATCAATGTGCCGTGGACTCTTTCGATTGGACTGTTGCCGTTTGGATGTAAAGGAGTAACTAGGTGGTGTTCTACCTTATATATCTTAAACCAACCTTTTATAAGTGTAACATTAAATTGATTGTCAGTAATTATTTTCCTTGGTAGTTTATAGTGTGCAAATAGTTCTATGCAGGCATCTAATATATCTATATGGTATATTTTGTAACGCTAACTGTTGGTACATACATAAAATATTTGGAAAAGTCGTCTACTGCTGTTACGAATTTTCGTTTGTTTATTGAAAATATGTCCATGTTGATATTTTCAGAAGGTTTGTTAGGCGTGTAGTTTGTTTTTAAAGGATATTGCTTTGGTTGTCTTTCGTATTTTGATCATTGGCATATTTCGCATTCGTCCACGAATTTTTGACAAACTTTATGAAGATTTGGCCAATAGTATTTCTTAATTGTTTCACTATATAATTCCAATGCTCCACTATGTAATGGTACGTGATTTAGCCTAAGTATTTCTTGTTGTTCGGGTTTTTGCAAAATGTCTTTTAGTATTGCATGAGTAAACACTAATACTATCATTAAATATTTCCTTAACAATTCTTTCAATTTCTTCGTATAATTCTGGTATAATGCTTCAAATCTTGATAAGAAATCTGCGTTGCTATTCTGTTTGTCCTTCTTGTAATGAATTTCATATTCGAATTCTGATAGTTTAAATTTCCATCTGTTCAATTTTGAATTTGGTTCTTTTATATTAAATAACCATTGTAGCGGTAATTATGTTGAATTTTTGTCCATAAATGTAAAGTTTAAAGTTTTTGATTGCCCAGATTATGGAATAACATTCCTTTTCAATTGTTGAAGAATTTTGTTGTTCCGGACTTAGCGTTGTGCTAATAAACATTATTGGTTTATCATGTCGTATCTTTCCTTGTGATAATATTGCTCCAACTTCAACGTTACACTAAAGGTTTTATTGAAATTGGGGTATATGAGAATTGGTGGGTTAATGATTATTATTTTGATATTTTCAAAGGCATTCACGAATTCTAGCGTATGCTTTATTTTAACGTTTTTCTTTAAACACGCTAGCAATGGTTTTGTGATTGTGGCATAATTTTTGACAAATTTTTGATAGTATCCTAGGAAAGATTTAATTTGTTTCATTGTGTTGGGTAACGGCACTTGCTTGATTTTATTACTAATTTAGGGTTTGGTTTTATTGCATCCGTTGTTATTATATGTCCTAAATATTCAATTTCTTTTGCATAAAATTCGGATTTTTTCAGTTGTACTTTGAGTACGTTCTTCCACGTTCTTAAGATGTTCCTCAAAGTTTTTACCGAAAATAATTATGTGGCCTAAATAAACTAAACATATTTTGCCTAGCAATCCTTTTAAAATATTGTTCATAACCCTTGCGAAACAGGCTGGGCGGTTTTTTAAACCACAAGGCATGCGTAGAAATTGAAAATGTCCTTCGCTTGTTGAAAAGCCGTTTATTTTGTTGTTTCTATCAGGTTTCTTTGCAACTAGGAAAACTGGTGAACTATAAGGTCAGTCGCCTTCTTCTATTATATCTTGCCTTTTTAAATCCGTTATTGTATTTTCTAATTTTTTCCTTTGAGAGTAAGAAAATCTGTAGGGTTTCGTAAAAATTGGGATGTCCAAATTTAATGGAATTTTGTGTTTAGCAGTATTACTGAACGTTAAAATATCGCCTTCCTTGTAAAATATATTAACGGACTTTCTACTTAGTTAATACATCCTATCTCGTTCTTGACCATTTAGGTGTTTCAAAAGTTGTATTAGGATGTCTTCTACTTTTTCCCGTTTTATCCTAGTTTTTTGATCTAGTTGTATGTTACAGACATTTATTTGTGTCTCATCAATAGTTTGAGCTTTGATTAGATTTCGTGTCGAAGGAATCAGATTTTTTGTTCACCTATTCTTTTTAATATTGGTGCTTTCTTGGCACGGTAACCAACAATGATAATTCGTAACTGTTGTAATAGTTTCAGGAATTATTAAGTTACCTACTTATTGTGATGGAATCAGTGCGGTTTCTTTTTTATCTTGGTTCGCCTGACGGGTGCTGCTCCCTTTTCGGTATTGTATAATTTCTTAGTTTATAGGGTTTATTATTTAGTACTATGATTCCTAATTCGTAGTCGATATTAGCTTGCATCTCCTTTAAACTTTCTGAGCCTATCAGTGCGAAAAATGAGTCATGGAATTTTGTTACAAAGAATGTTAAATTTTGATTTTTCTCGAATAATTCTATTTGTAAACATTTATTGTTGTAATTTCGGCATGTATTGATTTTAATGTAAACTGTTCGAAATATATTTGCTCTTTAAACCAACGATGAGCTATTTCCGAATTCATTACCGAATTAGTTGATCCGGTATTTATTAAAAGTTTGAAATTTTGGTTTATAATTTGAATATACGGTAAACTATAATTATGGAGAGTTAATTCATGAATCTCTCCGGTTAATTGTCTGAGGATGTTAATCGAAAATTTTGAATATTTTCAATGAATTTTTCGTCTTATGGATTTTCTTCATTGTCTTCGATGTATGTGACCTCTTTCTTTGAATCATAATTTTCGAAATCGCTTTCGTGGTATAGATTCGCTGGTGCTTCGATTTGAGCCACATTAACCAAAGGTTTACGTACATTTTCTTTTTAAAAGTAATTTGACCTAACATTACTTGTTGACATAGGTGTAGGTTGTTTCCTAACATTACTGACTGACCTGGGTGTATTCTAATTATTTTCCGCGTTAGTGCGACTGACATAGCCTTTGGATTGAAATACATTGATTTTTCGCGGATTATTTTCCATATAGTATTTATTACTTTTACTGCCATAATATTTCTTAGATGGATAATTCTGACTTTGTTTTTGATGTCCTTGATGCTGTACGGGGGGTAAACGAATGGGTTGCGGAACGTACTCTGAATTATTTTCTACTTGACTTTGAAACTTTCCCTTAGGTATTTCCTTTTCTGAATTTGAATGCTTAGTAACATAACTCAAATCTACGCCTGTTCTTTCAGCCATAGTTTTCGTTTATTTTACTTCTAAATGCGTTTGAAGTAAGGGCGGACAATTATTATACAGGACCTCCATTCACGTTTGCTCGTTAATATCCTTGTATGCGATCTTTTGATGTTCGGTGATAGCATTGTCTGAATGAATTTTGGAATTTAATCGATTTTCCATTGGTTTGATTCTTTCAATGAAATTTGCTAACGATTCGTTAAACCCAAGTTTTAAATTTTTAAATTTTTTCGCTAAGACTTTCCTATTAGTGTGATCGCCATATTTAATTTGCAATAAAGCTTTATGATCTGGCTATTTTTTAATGTCTGACCTAAGTGATAAACGTTCATTTGCTTCGCCTGTTAGCTTGCTACATATGAGGCAAGAAACGTAGTTAGTTAATACGGTATCATTGGTTTTACCATGTCTGTTAAAATATTGATCGATTTTCCATAGAAATGAATCTAAAGTGCATATTTTACCTTAAAATTTTGGAAAAATATCACCATAATTCATTGCGGCAGCAATTGCTTGTTCTGCAAGTGGAATTGCAGGTTGTGTTTGTGATTGCACTAGAATAGTCATTTTACTAATGCTTTGTTACGTTTAGTATTCAGTAGCTTTAAAATTTGAACACGATTACGTGTCAACAATTATTAAAATTTGAACACAATTATTATGTGCAAAAACTTATCGACTTGAACACCGTTACGTGTCAAGACAAAAATCACTTACGCACAATTACGTGTCAAACTTATTGCAAGTTAATTACAAGTATTGTTTGTTATTCAAAGAAACTAGAATTATTGAAATTCGAACACAATTATATGTTAAAAATTATGGCAAGTTAAACAACTTGATCACAATTACGTGTCAAGACAAATTAGCTTGAGCACAATTACGTGTTAAAACATTTCGAGTTAATACAAGTAATACACAACTTCACTTTGTATCATTCCCGCTTTATGTTAGTGGGGTTTTCCCTATAAAGAATTTTACCACATCGCAGCGTTAGGGACAAAATTCTTAACGAAACTAAGTTAGTAAGGTTTATGATTTTTCTTGTGTTGTAAGTACTCAAAATTGCTAACTCCGTCTTTAAAAAAGGCATAACAAATTACATACTCAACAAATATATGCAATAGCGCTATGAACCTTCCCAATTTGAAAGGAATTAGATGGTTATACAGTTCGCTGGCTTTGCTTTATTGTTAAAAAGTTTTCTAGAAACTCTTTAATATTACATGAAAATACCAGTTTATGTTATGCAGCAATTTAGGTTGTTGCCCTTGTTCACATACACATCCACTTACCCACTATAGAAACTCACATTTTATAGTTTAGAAATTTTAAGCCCCAATTCTTGAAAATGGTAGTAGGGTAAATATTTCTTATCGGGAAATTATGCCGTGCGCTTAAAGGAAACTTAAAGAGATATCAAAAGGCCTAAATATATTTCATCATTGTGCCTTACCGTTGATGGCGTGCGGTGCATAACTCGGCAATTAACAAAGGTAGTGATAAACAGTTTGAGAACAGCCCAAGCGGGAATGTGTGACGTTAGCATCTGCACAAAATTGAATATATGTATAAATAATATGCTTGGAATTTTACACCGCCAAATACGCCACAATCGGCGCTTGACTCTTGTTACGATAATTTTGGAGTGTCCCCCGTAGTATTGAACCTTTGGCTAGCTGAATTTTGAACTTGAATATTTATGGTTGGCTTTTGTCAATTTTTGCAAGCTTTAAACTAGGTATAATTAGCTGTATCTTATTTTTAATTATTTTCCTATAATTATCAAGCAGTTTGGTAAGCAACTCCTCGAATAATTACCCATATTTTACTAATTAAATTTATTTTGGTCGTATTCCTACAGATATTTGTATATGGCGCTTAGGCAACCCCTGTTACAAATTCTTCTACACTATCCTATTTGTTGCTAGATAAAGGATATCACTTGTTGCAGTCACAATTTTTCAGGCTGTTTTTTTCGCATCTTCTGGCCCAAAAATTTTGGAAAGTTTTGATAACTGGTTCTTGGTGGATTTTTGAGGTCTTTCTCATTTTAAACTTGGTGCAGGCTGCTGGTGCCTCGGCCGTGTGCTTGAATTTTTGAGCTAATTAGTATAGCTCAGCTCCGTTTTGATTTTTCGGAGGACCTGAAAAAGCACATGTGCCCTTAAAACGTTCGTATTTGATTTGGTTATACGTACGTCCTTCGCAACTGCGGATTCGTCTGAGGCCAGCATTGCTTCTGCCCTTTCTTCTGGCTCGATTCCAGCGTGAGGTAAGATAAGGCCAGTTTCTTCTTATTTGGGACTTATTTGGGCATTGTGCGTTATAGCCATTTACTGCCGGATGCCATTCATTTACTGTGGGACACCATTCCCTGTGGGATTCGATTTGCTGTGGATTTAGATTTACGGTGGATTTGGATTTATTGTGGGATGCCATTTCCTGTCGGCTACGACCTTGGGAGAGTTCGGACGCTTCCTGCGAGAGGTTGAACTCCCCCCCTGAAGAGGCTTAGCACTCCTTGTTCAGCTGCACTCTGCGGGCATCCAAATTGTCGATTTGGGCCCCTGAAACCATCGAATTGTCAAGGAGCTCTACAAATTCCCTGGTAGCTACGCTGGAGGGGTAGCACTGCACTCACCTGTGATACATTCACCGCCTCCTAGGTCCGCTGGGCCTCTCGCTGTGTCTGCCGAAACCTCCATTGCTTCTGCCGTCCTCGGCCGCCCCCGCACGCCACAGGTTAGAAGCCGACATGTTTTTACTACAGGCAAGAATCTGATATAGCTATTTGCGCCTGGTGTATTTTATGGTTAGTTTATAGTATCTCGTCTCGTTAATAGTTAGGACATGTGCGATAATTTTTGGCATAGCAACGCTTCGTCTAGTTAAGTTATTAGTGCATGCTTTTGTATAGATCTGATGCGTTATTATAATAGGGCTTTTGCAAATTTCGAGCATCCATTTTGTGCATTTGAGTGAGCCTTATCGAATCATTAATCGAGCTTACCTGACTTTGTGAAGGCAGCTCTGCGGTTTCTTCAATATACAGATATTTATATTCACTTTCGCCGGCCGCCGCGCCCCATCGAGCTCCCCTGCAAATCGTATGTTAGATCTTTCGTTTAATTACTTCAGATTTAGGGTTGTACTCACGGCTCGTTGTCTGCGGTTTGTTTAGTATACAGTTAATTATATTTATTTTCGTCGCCATTTGCTGTCAGCCGTCTGAAGTTTGCCGCGTCGTTTCGATGTTGATTGTGGCTAGAGTAGCGACTTCGGTAGTCGATTGCTTCTGCAGTTTCAGTTCATGACTGATTAATCTCGGGTTAGTAGCGATTGCGTCATACGGCCCGCCGCCGGTAGAATAATTGTCAATTCCGCGTTATTGTACTTTATTTGCGAGTCTTTACGTAGGTACAAGTTTGCCGAAGGTTTATTCAAGCGATTGCTTTAGCGTTCATTTATACACCTGATGTATTTCCATTAAGAAAACTGCTCTGTGACTATATGGCCATAAACCCTCGTAGTTTTGACATTCGAAATTTTGGATTAATTACTTAGAATCTTTCTGAGCTGATATTCGGGGTTTCGCATCAGCTGAGCGCTTGTATAACCTGGCCCTGCTATATCCTGCCTCACAGGGGTTAATTTATTTTTTTTTTAATTTAATATTCGATACGCTTCCTTTAAACCTCGCGTTATTTTATTTTAGGCTCGAAATGTTTTAGTGCGTTAGCCTATTCATATATATCAATAGCCCCCTTTATTGTCTTTTTTTATGTACCTATATTTAGTTTATATTTTTGAAAATCTAGTATTGTCGATGATTAGCAATATTTTTTTTTATCTATACAATAAAGCTGTGATCTATTCATTGGTTGTTGGTTTGTTTATTTTTGACTTGCTGGTTTTTATCCTCGACCTTGTGTAAGGTCCGGCACAAGGAATTGGATCTGAGTCTAGGACCTGGCGCCCACTCCTTTTTTTTGTATTCTCTTTTAGCATAGCTGGAACCCTGCGACCCTCGCGGCGAGCTAGCCCAATTAGGCCGATAGTTACCAGCCGGCAAAATAACTAATATAACTTTCGCCAAAAGGTAAGGGCGACCGTCTATCTTCCCTTATACTCTTTCGTGCGCGCAGATTGTAGATAAACAAAAGAGCCCATAGATGCGCGCCGCCGCATACGGCAATGGCTCGCGCAACCCTTTTTAAAGTCTTTTGGAAAATGATTCAGATAGAAAGGCCCAAACAAGTATAAAACCTGGATGCTCAGCTTGCTGAAGACACTTCGATCCAGTGTCCCGTCCAGTTTACTCTAACTGGAAGAGCTGCCAGACCCTCTGGGCCTCTAGACCTGCCCGAAGAAGCAGCCCAGAACAATAAGACAATGGAGTTCCTACACCCACGTAGAAAACCTCTTACAAAGACCCGACCCCGAACTCCAAATCTCCTAGCATGCTTGTGTGGCTTGTTGAGGTCCAGCACCTACAAATACTGCCTTTAAACAGATTTCCTTTCCGTTTTCATAACTTGTTGAGGTCCAGCACCTAATCACGATCTCCAGATTAACCTTCGAATTGGGCGTGGCTTGTTGAGGTCCGGCTGCCCTTCCCTGAGTCGAGTTTCCAACGCGGGGCCGGCAAGATTGCGCTCCCGGGGCGTCTGCAACTCACTCTGCGGGGCCAGGCGGTTCACCATGTCAGGTTTACCGCTAGAGATGATTGGGAGCTCAACTCATCTGTCGCAACGGTATTTTTCCAGTCATCGACAACGCCCTGCAACGTTGCCCGGCGGAGTCGGAGCTCATTGTGGGTGGCTTCCTCCGGACGGGATGCGCTTGCATTGGCGTTCTCCCGGAATTACCAAAATGTACCCGAAGCAATATTAGTGTCTCTAAGCGTGAACAATGTCGCCATTACGTGCTCTAATATTTTACAGAGTGCGGCGTCCGGGACTATAGCAAATATTATGGGTTGCAGTACTACCCAGGACAATTTCCTCAGCGTCTCCCCCGAATGCATTTTATTTTCTCGTTCACTATGGTACATACATGATATGATATAAGTAATTCTAATTTAAGAAAACCTGACTTGTAATTTACAGAGCAATAAATATTTTATATTTAATGTGTACTTCGTCTATATACTTGAGTAATAATCGTACCCTAGCATTTTCGCTACCTTTACGGTCAAATTAAGTAAATTAGCAAAAATTATCCAGTCTAGACTTTAGAGTGTGCATTACTTTTTGGGCAATGTTAGGAATATTTTCGAAAGAGAAAGAAGAAGTACATGGATTAGCAAAAGGACTGGAGTGGAAGCTGTCATTGCGAGGATAGTAAAACAAGTGGAAATCGACTGAGCATGTAGTGAGAATATGTGAAGAAAGGGAAGAAAAAGGATAATGTAGTAGTGGCGACCACGGGAGGGAAAATCGAAAAGAGGTATCTAACATAGATCGGCGATGTGGTAAAGATAACAGGCTCAAGTGGAACCAATTCAGAATAGGCAGAAATGGAAGTTTTAACAGGACCAGAGAGATGATTTACTGCAACATTTGTGTGTATATATTTAAAAATTCAAAATTTCTAATAAGATGTTGACGTTTGTTATATATTCGACCAACTATGTAAGCCATCTCTAGTGTATGTATTCGGATTTTCTTTTCAATGCAAATGTTGTAGCACTAACCTTTTGATGGAGAGCTTTGTATTACAACGAAGTTATCTTTAGCTCTTCCAATGTTTTGATATGGGAACTCAAAGTCCAGACGCGTTGGAGGGACAAAAATATTAAGTTATAAGTGTGGAAGTCGGAAAATAGAATTTTCAAAACTGTTTCTTCGGTCTCACTCTGATCAAGGCAGTTCTTTTGTTCTTCTATGCGAGACATCCGCTTCGACATTATGGGGTTTGCAGTTTTGCCCATCCATTTCCTTTTCTCCCGTCTCCGTTAAAACATGCCAAAGATCTTTTTGCGTATTTACATATCCTCTGGTTCTTTTGTTGTAGATCTTTCCTTCGGAATTTTGCTTTTTAGCTCTAGTCCCTTTTTTCTCAATCGATTTCTATTAGTATAGTGAAGATCTCTTTATGTAGTAGGTAGTGCACTTGTTACCGTTATGTGTATTTTCCCACACTTTAATTTACCGTTGTGTGTAAGGTTAGCATTCTCCGGCGCGATGACCACGTTTTCGACAATTAGAGCATAATGCTACACGAAGCCAACGACCACATTTTTGTCATTTAAGCACAAATCTGCGCCAGAACAATACCGTAATTGCCGACGCTCGTTAATTCATGAAGCATACGCGACAGTGCTAATAAAAATAATGGGCCTTAACTGATTACCTTCTTGGCTGCTGACGGTGCATCAGCAGTCCATAGGTACACCAAAGCAGCAGCAATTGAAACTGGACTTGATGAGCTGTAATATTACGTAAACATATTGAAAAATGCTCAGGTACGGTAAATTTCCGGGTGATGTGTGCACGTTATTGGTCAATTAGTCACAAGCGTGCAGAAAAAGGATTTGAGATCGATGAATTTCCGCTATCCCGCACTTAAAGATATGCGGTCCAAGCTATTTATTCCTTGACTCTCGGACTATCGTGTTAGAAAATTTTGCCTCTGAAATATTAATCGGCGGTACGTGAAAATCGAAGGGTTCAGCTGCCTAGGTACTAGCATCGGCCTTCATGTTTTGTTGATCGGTTCTTTTATAGGACATCGTACTGCTTCTACATAGTTTAAGTATATTCAAGCAGAATTTAAACAGCTTGAAATTGAATTTGCTAATGGGGAATGCGATTGAAGACAATTTTATACAGGAAAAACAAAAGCTGCCGTAATTTGAATTTTATGGTTGCTTTGACTCTAACCGGAGAAGCAACGTCGCTTTCCTTTTTACCAACTTTCCTTCGTTCGTTGCGCCGTTTAACGGGGCTTTTTCGTATCTAAATTAATTTTTATGTTCCCATACTACCAAAAATGAGAAATACGGGTTTTGAAGCTTGGGATTCCAACACAAAAAGTACATCGCATAATTATGGGTTTCGTTTAAAAGAAAACAATTGCAGTGTTTGGTTTCCAACGTATCGGTGAATTTTTTTGTAAAATTTTAAGCATGTAGCCGACCTGGTGTAAGGGCGGTTCTACACGTGGTGGTAGGGGTTCAGGTTGAGCAATAAAGACCGTTTTACTTCTCTAATGGGACAGCGTCCGCAGAGTTTACGCACTTTTGTTCTCACTTATATTAATAATGAAAACTAGTGGGCCACGTAGTGTGAAAAACTCACAACTACACAAACTTATGGTCTTGAAATTGCACCGGCTGAAATAACACCTTGAATGGATTTTGGTGGTCAAAATAAAAACTGATTATTTATATCGGATATATAATTTACAATGACCATAATTTTGTTTTTAAATGTTTTCCTTAAAAATTGCAGATTTACGCAGCCTGTCTTCCGCCTCTTCTAGGCACCGCCACTGCACGACAAATCCATTGTCCAAACACGGATGCATAGGCAAATAAAGAACCTAATTACGTCGCTGTCCGCTAACGAATTAAGTTGATAATTGAATAATACGCCAGTTTACAAACGTTCTATTACCTATCTGTTAATCTTTTATGGTGCAACACACTTCTAATCCACGGTTTTATGGTAGCAAGAGCAATTAGCCGAGCTGTCGTGTCATGTTTGTTGATATCACTCGCATTGTTTCGAGTCCTGTAATTGGTGCTGCACGAGAAATGTTTGCTTCAGTGCCGACATTCTCTAATCGCGACACACTTGGTATAATGTGTGGAATGGCTGGTGCAAGACTAAAGGTCCCCAATAGTTTTGCAGGTATTTTTGGCTAGAAAGTACTGCAAAGTGAACATTATTATTAAGACGGCGAATACTTTGTAGATGTAAGTATTGTATAATAACTGTTATTAATATCCTTCGTATGGTTTAATTAAATCGTAAACGGGATGTGAGAAAAATGTAAGAAGTCGTATGGTTTCCTTATTACTCGTAATTCATCAAATCTTTTCACTGTGTAATGTATACAGCGTAGCCCAGAACTATCGCCCCAGAGAAATGGGGGTATTCGGGCGAATGTATCAAGTGGTATTTTGAAGAAAAAAAGTCCTATCTCAAGCGATAACCGAGAAAAGACATGTTAAAGTTAAGCAATCAGGGCTTAGCACCATCAAGGTAGGATCACTGCACAATTTTGAGTTGCCAGGGTTTTGCGACTATTCGTTTTATTAAAATCTTCTATCCATAAATCTAGTCTACCACAGTTGGTGCTTGGGTTTTTGCGAAGTCACTATTTATTTTTGCTGTCTAGCAACGTGTCGGATTTTCAGTAATACCTACCTGAAGACCGAGCTTCTGGGATTGGTGCAATTGAAACCTCTATAACTCAGTTATTTGGAGTAGTAGAACATTTATTTTTGCTTTCTTGCAGCCTCTTTTGCTGTCGACACATGCTTGTTTTCTATTGGGAAGCAGTTCTGGGACACCCTGTATACAGTGTGTCCCAGGATTGATGTTACACGAGGTGAGATGGACTAAAAATTTTAGAATTTTAATTTAAGGTTCTTTTTATTTATGATACGACAAAATTATATTAATAAAATTTGTTCATAATTATAAATTATGGCCCTATACAAAATTTCAGAAAGATCTGTCGAATTAGAAAAAACCGTTATTTTTTAGAAAATTGTATTTTATTTTCAGGTAAACTACCCCTTTTGTTCATGATACGGCAAAATTATATTAAGAAAAGTTGTTCATAATTATAAATTATGACTCTATACAAAATTTCAGAAAGATCTGTTGACTTAGATTAAACCGTCATTTTTAATAAATGCAATTTGTTCAATCTAAAAAATAACGGTTTAATCTAAGTCGACATATTCTTCTGAAATTTTGTATAGGGACATAATTTCTCATTCTGAACAACTTTTCTCAATAAAATTTTGCCGTATCATGAACAAAAAGGGTAGTTGACCTGAAAATAAAATACAATTATCTAAAAAATAACGGTTTTCTATAAGTCGACAGATCTGTCTGAAATTTTGTATAGGACCATAATTTACCATTCTAAACAACTTTTCTTAATAAAATTTTGCCGTATCATGGACAAAAAGGGTAGTTTACCTGAAAGTTTAACTAATAGTTTTTGTTTCCCTGCCAAGGCCTACTTGTTTTTCAAAAACTGAAAATATTCTTAAAATTCTTTTCAAACCAAGCAGGGCCGAATTCCAGACCCTCAAAATAAAATTCAAAAATTTTTAGACCATTTCACCTCTTGTAACATCAATTCTGGGACACACTGTATATATATCACCGTGTAGCGAATTTGTACATACACAATAGTTAGTGGTTGCTCCGTACACACGAATTGGGTGAAGGCAGAATTAATGTCTAAAATCTTCAAACACCTCCCTCATAATAAAGTAAAAAACGCCTTCGTTACCCAGCCTGAACTCGCTGAATTGATGTAACATACGTTTTGCTACAATCACTATATGATTTGCATTCGCTCTGTGGAAATTAGAAGTTTGTTAGTGTCTATTAATTCGAACTTTTCAAACTATGCCTTTCATTCACACAAAAATACAACTGCAATGTGAAGGCTTCAGGCTGTTTATCCTGGTTGTTCTAGTAACACCTTTGTTAATTCAATCGTAATTTTTGTTATGAAGATCTGAAAGTAGATGTTCACACGGCGCTCTTAACAGAAGTAAAATACAGAGCTGGGCAAATTACTTTTAAAAAGTAATTAATTACTAATTACCGCCCAATGCAGTAATTTAATTACCAGAGATTCAATTACTCACAGGAAATAGTAATTCAATTACCCATTACAACATCAATTACTTTTTCAATTACTTTCAATCAAAATTATTGTAATATACGTAGTTTTATTTAGTAGAACCTTTTTGCAAGTTGCAACTATCATTAGTGTTGTGTCGATTCGTAATCGTAATCTAAAAATGCTTAATTTTTATGTTTTGTTAGATATAGTAACCTACATACTCTTTCACTTTTGAAGGTTTTTAGATAATTAAATCTTGTAGCTACATGCACCGTTCACCAAAACCAAAAGTTTTTAGTTTGTTTTGAAGTAAGATGTAAGTAATAGTAATTTATTATATAAGACGATAAAGTTAAATTTTATCCACGAGTGAATCGTTTAACGTCGAGACGAAGTCGAGACCTTAATGATTCAAGAGTGGATAGAAATAACTTTATCGTCGTGTATAATACAATATTTTTTTCTATAGCAAGAACTTTAACAATTTCAAAAGAAAATAAGGACACTCAATCACATTTCAAAATGTCAGTAGCTGGATTGGGTTGCTAAGATAATACGAAGCTGTCATATTTAATTTAAACAAATTAAATTACTTTATCTATCCTTGATGTTAAAGTGCTACTTTATCTACCCTTGCTGTTAAAGTAAAACTTGACCCTTTGTTTTGAGTTGATGAAAGCACACTTTAACATGTGCTATAGAAAAAATAAATAAATTCAAGGATAGCAATTATACAGGGTGTCCCAAAAAAATGCGACACCGATTTGGCATAGATTCCTTAGGTTATAATAAACCGATTAAACCTAATATACCTTAGTACAAATCTCTTCAGTAAGAAGGTATAGAGACTTGAAAGTTCAAATGTATATATATTTTTTTATATTAGTTTCAACAGAGGTTATCACTGAAGTTGAGCTTTTTATCACGATTGCGGATTTAGTTGCCGAGGCCCGGTTGCCCGGTGGGCCAGTCCGACACTGCCTATATTTTAAACCAATGTTTCTGATGAAGCTAACAATGAATTAGCGAAACGTATGTGAGACATTAAAAACACCGTAAACTCAATAAAAACATTTATTATTTCAATCGCTCGCAGAGCCGACCTCCTCCGTTTACAGCTTCTTAAAATCTAACACATTTCACAAGTGTCACTTAACATGAAACGGACCATTGGCAAATCTGGGCTAGATTTAACAAAGACCTGTCCGACAACAAAAGGCATCCAACCCAACGGCTCTTAAAGTTAAGGGTTGAGTTATTTATGGCCCTTTACTACTGTGAGTAAAAGAAACGTCATTCTACACAAATAAGCTACTAAATGATCTTAAATATTATAACAGCTCGGCCGTCCTGCATTTGCTTCGTCTCGAAGCTCACAATAGCTGACAGAACGTCTCGACCCTTACCACTAAAATCTACATTACACATAAATTCTATGCTAATTCCTTATATACAACAAAACCATCTATTTACTAGCTAATTTCAACCTATCTATCCCTATTATTCCTTTATACAGGCGGTCGCTTTGTTGTTCACCTTCAATATCTTGGACCAAGTACCTATCATTACCAACCGGTTTGACTATTTCATACGGTCCACGATATTTAGGCATTAATTTACGACTTTCCCCAGTCGATGGCGTATCCGCTCGAACCAATACTAAATCTCCGGCTGCTAATTTCGGCGCGTCCCGTCTATGTTGATCAAACTGTAGTTTCATTTTCTCCCGATTTGCATCCAACAATTCCGCTACCGGTTTATAAATCTGGTCGTCAGTCCCTAGCTCAGCGTTAACTTTTATGATCTCACTGGTTAGTGGATCAGCATCAAAACCCGTATTACGATACGCTCTTATCAAACTAAAAGGCGTTCTTCGCATAACTTTGTGCACGGCGTTATTAAGTGCCCACTGCACCTCTGCGAGTTTGTTATCCCAATCGGACCCTTCTAAACTCTCGGTACTAGTTCCCAAACAAGTTATGATGACTCGATTAACGCGTTCCACCTACCCATTTGACCTACGCGAAGCTGTAGCTGTTTTGATATGCTGAATTCCATACGCGCTACAAAAATCTTCAAAAATTTTGGCTGTAAACGCGGTTCCACGATCCGTAATGAGTTCGCTTAAGACAAAAGGCCCGATGTGATCTATATGTACTGCCTGAAAGGGCACCTGCCCTTTGTCTAAAGTATGAAGATAACCTACTTGTTTCCCCGCCGGTGATTTATAATATAGACAATTAATACATCTATGGACGTACTCCTTGACCATTTTGCGCATTTTCGGAAAATAGTAATTCTCTTTGACCATATCCAGCGTTTTGTCAATACCCAAATGAGCTAGCGCCCTATGTGCCCTACTTATAATTTCTTGTCGGAGTTCTACCGGCACATACAACCTCCACCGGTTATCCTTTACTCGGTAAACGCGACCCTTGTATAAAGTAAACCTGTCATGTGTGCTTTTATCTCCGGCTTCTAATTTTACTACCAAGTCTTTACATTCAGAGCAAGTCATCTGCAAAGCCGCCACCCAATCCGTATTTATATGAATCCCCATTGATTCAGGTAACCCATTAATGTTTATTTCCTGAGGTTCTTCAACAGGATTCCTTTAGAAATTGACACTTCTTTAAATTTAAAATTAAATTAGCGTCCCTTAACCTGTCAAATACAATTCTAAGTCTATTTAACCCTTCTTCGACACTTTCACTCGGAAGTACAACATCGTCTAAGTAGGCCATTGCTATATCAAACCTAAGATTACCTAAGACTACATTAATCAATCTTTGGAACACTGACGGCGCGTTCGCCAATCCAAAGCTCATCCTGTTAAAATAATAGACGCCATCGCCGTCACTTACGGGCACCTGATAATACCCACTAGATAAGTCCAACGTTGTAAAGTATCGCTGGCCCTGAAGACGGTCTAGTTGATCGTCAATTAAAGGCAGCGGATAATGCTGCTTGATGGTTTTCTTATTAAGCGCCCTATAGTCCACACACATCCGCACATCACCCGTTTTCTTCTTAACCAGCACAACAGGGCTAAAAAATGGCGATTTACTACACTCACTCACGATTCCCGCACCCTGCAAATCGTCCACAATTTAGAGAACTTTCGCTCGTTCCGCGTGCGATAAACGATAAGGGCGATACACAACAGGCTGATCATCGGTCATCTGGATGTCCATCTCAACAAGATCGGTGCATCCGATTTGGTTCACGGTTTGCGCTACCAAATCCTTATAGTCGTTTAGAACGTCCAACAAATTTTGTAAGTCGTCGCCACGAAGATCCGTCTCTAATTCCTCCATGGTGACCGGTTGTTGATTTATTTCGCGCCTACTCAAACCTTCACGACATACGCGACCCCGTGCAAGCGCAAAATTTTCCCGCACTTTGATATCGCCGCCGCTTAAATTAAGAATAGGTAATACCGCGTCGCCTTCGTCGTCCCTTACAATACAGGCAGGTACTATCTCACCGTCACACCGTACGCGATTAGTTACACATAAGTCTTTACCTTTGATACCGCATCTTACTACAATGTGTCCAATAAAATTGTCTTTTAACACGGTGGCATCTTTCGCCCACAACACTGCCGTGCTAGGCTCACTAGATTCGGCATTCGGCATCTCGGAAAATGCCAGTTCATCCACGGTTTTAACTACCTTTACGTGCGTCTGTTCCGTAAATGGATGTCCAATTATTATGGGAATTGTTTGGGCTTCTGTCGGTACTACATCGACCATTGTTGTTGCCTTAACACCATCAATTTCCATATCCACCGTCGTGGTACCAATTGTCATAGTTACAGCACCGCCGTAGCCCAAAATTTCGCGAGATTTCCCGTAATCGCACAATAATCCCAACTTTTTCACATATTGTTCCTGCAAAGCACATACGCGACTGCCAAAACCCACATAACTACGAATCATATGTCCATTTCTTTTAGCGTCTTTGAAATATTTTTCATTCGGACCTGCATCTTTATTGCTGTTTATACACTTCAGTTCTGTCTTAGGAACCGATTGACACTGGTTCGCGTAATGTCCCGCTTTTCCACACGAAAAACACTTCTTATCGTTCGCGACAGTTGAGTTTGTTAGTCCCGAAACACTCACTTTAATTGCCGACGGACAGTTACTTGCTTTATGGCCCTCAACTTTGCACTTATAACACCGAATCTGCTTCGGCGAAGCTGTCGATTTTCTTGCGGACGCCGACGCCTCTGACTTACCCGACGCCAGCATCAAATCTCGCCGTAAATCGTCAAGCAATTCGCGCTCGTTTGCATGCCTCACAGGTATCAACATGCGAGCCAAACCATTGTCTAAAAGCCCACTTAAAACCATTCGCTTGGACTCATCGAATTTCAACTGAAGTCCTTTACACAAACTCATTTTATCATAGAAATAACATTCTATATCTTCATTACGGCCCTGTATCCTCGCCTTCATTCCTTCCACACGCTCGGCGAGTCCGCGACTTTCGCCGTAATTTTGACAGAATCCTTCCTCAAAGTCACGCCAACTTCTGATCGTTGTTGAGTGATAACGATACCAGGACAAAGCACTTCCTTTTAAGTGCTGGCAAGCCATTTCTAAGAGGACAGCGTCGCCCCAGAAATGTCGTCCTGCTCTTCCTTTGATTTCTTCAATCCATTTTTGTGCTGCCAAACTTCCGCCTTTTCCATCGAAGTCTGGTATGGATTTCGTCAAATCAGGTAACACACAATATCCTGGTGCTGGTTGTTGCGTTTGTACTTCTCCCACTGGTTGTTGCACCTGTACCTCCGCTACTGGTACTCTCTCAGATGGCATTACTCTTCCACGAGATGCCATAAACTCCTGGAATAGGGCAAACATATCCGCTTGTGATGCCGTGCTCTCCGATGTACTCCTCTGGGTATCTCTATGGGTCAACACCAACGGTGGCTGCTGATCGCCAGCTCCTAGGTCGCCGCTATCATCCCTTGATCGGCCTGATCCCGCTGCATCAGCTCCACTGTCCAATTGTTGTGTTTCCATTTCCACAGTCTTACCGTTTCGAAGCACTGGCATTAATTAGCTTTACACTACCGGTTAAACGAACGAAACTGCACTTTTTCCGCCCGCGATCTCACTTCTGATAATTGTGAGAAATTAAAAACACCGTAAACTCAATAAAAACATTTATTATTTCAATCGCTCGCAGAGCCGACCTCCTCCGTTTACAGCTTCTTAAAATCTAACACATTTCACAAGTGTCACTTAACAGGAAACGGACCATTGGCAAATCTGGGCTAGATTTAACAAAGATCCGTCCTACAACAAAAGGCATCCAACCCAACGGCTCTTAAAGCTAAGGGTTGAGTTATTTATGGCGCTTTACTACTGTGAGTAAAAGAAACGTCATTATACACAAATAAGCTACTAAATGATCTTAATAGTAGATTATATTATAAGTGAGAGAAATGCATCATTATTTGCGAGCGAGAATTTTGAATCGCGAGTGCCCCAGCACGAGCGATACAAATTCTCACGAGCTTAGAATGGCATTTCGCTCACGTGTGATATGATGTTTTATCTTACAGTAGCAATTCTTGTGCCTAGATAGTTTGCGCAGTCAGAATATGTCGTAAAACAGATAATAGATAGTTACAGTAGCACCTATTGCCATGACATTATACAACCTTTTTCAGTGACTAAAATGAAGTTTTATTCACTAGTGAGTATAAAATACATTATACAACTGTTTTCAGTGACTAAAATTAACTTTTACTCACTAGTGAGTATAAAAATCTTTTATACTCACTAGTGAATAAAACTTCATTTTAGTCACTGAAAACAGTTGTATAATGTATGGTAATAGCTGCTACTGTAAGATAAATATTATAACACGTAAAATATATTTTTAAATAAAGATAATTTTAATTATATGTAATGAGTAATGACAAAAACGACAAAATTTTTTACTTACGTTGTTAAAAAAATTAAAATTAGCTGATTTTATCTCTAAATCTCTTAAATAGATGTTTTTTGTGAGGAAAGTAGAACCCTTTTGGATAGTCTTATTTCCGATCCAGCGAACGTCTGTTTTATAATTTCACTTAAAAAAATAACCAAACACGAACAACATTTTCAAACGAGCCGGTACTTCACACCATAAAAAAGTAAATAAGCGTCCAAAATCCAAACCTAATCGGCGGTCAACAGGACTTTATTTGTCGACTTTGCTAAGTATTGCAAAGACTGCGGTTTAAATTCGCAGTGATTAATAATGGCCAATACGTGACATAAACATAATTCCTTCTGAAGCGATGATAAGGGAATTTTCAGGCGCAAATCTGACGCATAGTATCCGCGATCAGATTACCAAGTTAAAAACAAACAATAAACCACTATTAAAGTTTGATACCTTCAACAGAATTTTGCTTAATATGTAACTTCTTTTATTTTTTTGCGTTCTGGAGATTTGGCACCCAATCGAGGTCAGGAATTCAGTAATTGAAATACCACAAAGTAATTCAATTACCTCGAGTAATTTCAATTACCACAGGTAATTCAAATACTTGTAAAGTAATTTAAATACTTTAGAGTAATTTAATTACACAAAAGTAATTGAGTAATTGAATGTAGTAATTCATTACTTTCAAAAAGTAATTTTCAAGTACTTTTTAGCAAAAATGGCAATTCCCAATTACAATTCCCGCATTTTGAAAAGTAATTCAATTTCAAGGCAAATACACAAAACGGAATTTAATTAGTAATTTAATTAAAAAGTAATTAATTACTGCCCAGCTCTGAGTAAAAAGGGCTACTCTCGCTAACTTTAGCATTATATCCCTAATGAAGCATTTATAGGAACGTTTTTCTTAATTTAGCGAGTAGAATCAGCATCGTAAGTGTATCGGTGCAGTGTTGAACCACCCTGAATATTAAATAGCAAATGACAGAAGTTGCGCATGTCCATGTTTCTTTTTGAAATTGTATGAGGAAGAGCCAAATGATTCATGTAGTTCTAGTGTCTTGCAGTATTCCTGTGTATCGTGTAATACATTTCCAAATTAAGCTCTTACGGACACTTCGCATCGGCTCTTTTGATGTTGACGATCCAAATAAACGACTGTGAGGGGAGTCGACAATGACCTCCAGTTTCGAGTGCAGGGGCAATTATGGTCGGAATTTTAATTCAAACGAACAATATTCACGTAGCAATGATTCTTTTGACATCGTGTAACTATTGTAATCATTTTTAAATACATTATTGACCACATAAGGTAAATATTTTCGTATCCCATTATTATCGTCCAAAAATGACATAATTAAATATGTTGAAATATACTGTACAGGGACGATCTATTTTTAATAACGGAAGTAATTCGATACTGAATGTTTTCATTGCAATTGTTTAATTGAAAGTTAGAAATACATAGTATAATCTAAATCTATCATGTTCTACTATATGGTACTTCGAGCCGGATACCTCCTTGTACCGGTGTTCATACAAAAATTCTTCAAGACAGTGAATGTTAATAATGATTTTAATAATAATCAGGCGGTCAGTAGGAGGCACTATATTTTTCGGTGAGACCTGTAACCCGAAATTAGAATTAATTTCTCATTGAAGGCCAAGTCCTCAAAGACAACAATGCGATTATCGCTGCTCATGTGACGTGCATTTAATTGAGGCACAATAAGTGGCGATGCTCCTAATGGCGCTGCCTGATAACTTCATCTCGAAGGAAATGGTATCGCAAAACGTAAAAACGGCGGACCCCGGCCGGGCAGACAGCAAAAGCGATTACCCTCCATGTTTACCCTTTCATGCGCCGACTTACGGAGGCTAATCCGAATTTATGTATAATCTTAGCGCTACTGCGAGCGTCAGTAAATTATTCGTAATTTGTGGAACCATGAAAATTCTTTGACGGCTACTAAAGCTAAATTTCCTCCGCACTTAAATAATATTTGTTGCTATCATATCTGACGGCATGAAAAAGTATGCAGAAAGCTCCTCCGGCCGCACCTACAAAAAATTAAGAGCATTTGCTTTGTTTTGCTTAATTTATGTATCCCGCTTCTGACGCAATTTTTTTTTTGCAGCCCGACCCAAACACTGCGTTTTTGCAAGCCGCCGGGGCAGGCCAGCTGGATAAAATACAAAAATACTTAGATTCAGGAACTGTGAGAGATATTAATACGTCGGAGGCAGTAAGTATTTAGAGTAGTTTGCGTTTTATAGGTTAAAGGCATGACTACACGGCCCCTTTTAGCAAATCTTCTATAACGCACCCGGTAGACTTCATCAACAGAACACGTTTTTAGAATATAACAATGGATAACTACATTTTACATATTGTACACAATTTGTAGCAGAAACAAATGAACAAATAGAAGCTGAGTAGCGCAGATGCGTAAGCGCTTGCCTTGCATTAAGCAAGTCCTCGGTTGGAAACCCGCGAGGGCCGGAATTTTCCGCAGCCTTGGCGATTTGAACCGGGCTCGGTGAGACCATTCACAGTTGGGCACCAAATTAACTGTGCTCTACTCCAACCACAGACCTAAGAGCTAGAGTAACAAGGTCGACACATCACCAACACACACACCTCACACAGTGGTTGCTGTGCAAGCACAAAAAAAGGCGCGCTCCAACTTTGTATCCCGAATAGCATTGTACCGCCAGATGCAAGCACATAAAGCACCATCCTCTACACCGGTAAAACGAGGTCATCGATTATACATCATTAAACATACATACAACAAATGACCAAAAAGCAAGATGAAACTCAACATGTTTTAATAGAAGTTGCTAAAATGAACATATCTTCGTTTGTTTTCCAAAGTGCATACGATCCATCTCACCAGCAGAGCACATTTTTTTAATGTAACAGTGGATTGTAAATCTTACCCGTAACGAAATAATTTCCCAAAACACAAGGTGGAACTGGAAGTGGTTTCACCGAAGTTGCTAAATTACTCCTTCTGCATGGTCATGAAAGTTACTAAAATGCACTTTTTAAATGTTTTCCCAAAACGCGTCCGCTCCACTCAATAACAGAACACGTTTTTAGAGCATAACAGCTAACACTAACAAGTGCGTTGTAGAAGATGTCATTCGTAACTTATAGCAGATATAACTGGGTGTGGTTTAACTAATGTTGCTAAACCGCACATTTTGTATTTTTTCATAAACTCATTCGATCGACCGCCACAGCAGAACTCGTTTGTACTTCCTTTTACAATAAAGGAAGTATTGGATTCAACCCAAAAATTCGAAATTGAGTTTTCAACATAAACATGTTTTTTTCATTGGTCTGTCCGTGTGTCTGTCTGTGTGTCTGTCTGTGAACAGAATATCTCAAAAACGGAAAGAGGTATGGCGGTCAAACTTCATATATAAGTTTTGCGTACTATGTAGATGCGACAGCAAGCTTTTGAAGAAAATCGCATAACCGGAAGTAGGTGTTTACTCTTGTGATTTTTCAGTTTTTTTCGATTTTTTTTCAAAAACGGCTCTAACGATTTTTTTAAACTTTTTATTTTTAATACATTTTTAATGTGTATTGATGTGAGATAGGTGATTTTCCAGTTGAATACTTCTAAAATGGATTTCTTTTGTTTTTTTTCTATTTTTTTTTATTAACTCCGGTTTTAAATAGAACACCCGGAATATTATAACATGTTTGAATTCAGCTTAAAATTCTAGAGAAAATTTGTCTCTTGAACTAACTATTTTGTACCGTTTTTGTAAAATTTGTAATTTTTGAAAAATTTTGACAAATGCTTAAAAATTTCAAATCAAATTCTTGGATAATTATAAGATCACTGTAAAAGGAAGTTGTGGGCGTGTATCACACCAGATTTTTATAATGTAACAACGAATAAGTGCGTCCTAGAAGATGTTATTCCTAACTTGTAGCAGAAGCAATTGGATGTGGCTTAGTCAAAGTTACTGTCACATTTTTTTCATTTTCTGCAATACGCAACCAATCGTCTGCAATAAAAGATCACGTTTGTATAATGTAACAACGATTAAGTGCATTGTTAGATGTTCGCAACTTGTAGCAGCAGTACTTGCTATCCCACACTTTCATTTTCTGCAATACCCAACCGATCGACTGCAATATCAGATCACGTTTATATAATTAACAAGGAGTAAGCGCTGTAAAAGATGTTGTTCCCAATTTTTGGCAGAAATAATTGCCCAACAAGCCTGTAACTTGATATGGTCATTGTTTGTACAATTTGTAATTTCTTTTAATTAACTTGTGTATATTATTTTTATACCTATTGTGGCTTGATTAATTTGTAAATAGAAGTCAATGATTTATTTTGTAGTACTAGAGTATGTATAGCATTTATATTTTTCTGACGTATTCTAAAATTTGTAATGGGCATGCTCGCCCCTAATTAGTGCAGGCTGTTTTGGGGAAAAGGGACGAGCACCACTTGTTTGTGGGCCAGACAGTCTAGCGGACGTGGCTTATTAAATTAGTCCAGAGTAAAAGTGCGTTTTATTTCTGTAAACAATAACAAAGAGAAGAAATCCAGCGTAAATAAATTACATGGTCCTTCGAGCCGGATTTCAAG
Organism: Agriotes lineatus; assembly: GCA_940337035.1. NCBI lineage: Eukaryota > Metazoa > Arthropoda > Insecta > Coleoptera > Elateridae > Agriotes > Agriotes lineatus. The sequence continues at coordinate 92,549 of CALNHX010001880.1, read as the reverse complement.
ATAGAACAAGAAAAGCTAGGTGTTAATTAAGTAATTAACAAAGTGCTATCCACGGGCAACAGTTCGATTTCGAGTGCAACTTTGCGAGGGGCTGCGGACTGACCCAAGGCAACATCTATTTGCTGTTTGCCAGATCTGTCAAGAGTCCGAGTATTTGGGTGAGCTAGTTCCTTTGTCTTTTAAATCTTTTCAGTTATACCTGCTGTTTATTTGTACAAGTGCAGAATTCGTGAAAAATGTCATTACCCGCAGAAATACAGGGTTTAGTCAAAATGCGCTGTAAATCAAATCCAAGCTGACGCATTTTTCTAAATTTATAGATACCGTGCAATATCGTAGTGCAACTGATGCTAATTCGTTAACTAGTACCGAGGTTATTGGTCTTGAATAATGGGTGATCAAAAATGAACCTCTCCTGGATGAATTTGATCATGTTCATAGCCAAATTGAGTCCATGGCGGATGATGCAGATGAGCAAAGCAATTACGAAGAGCGAGAGGATTTTGAAAATGCATACTATCATGTAATATCCATTGCAAAGGATTTAGTATTAGGTTACAATAAAAAATCAACTGCAACATCTGCGACTTCACAAACCTCTACTAGCCAAGCTTTAAATGGTATAAAACTTCCAAGCATTGAACTGCCCCGGTATAACGGGTGCATGAAAATTGGTTGGAGTTTAGAGACATCTTTCAGAGTCTAATAAACGACAATGAATCAATTAGTGCAATACAAAAATTCCATTACTTGAGGTTAAGTGTTTGTGATTCCGCAAAACAGGTAATTCAGAGTTTAGAGTTTTCTGCGTCAAATTATGCTGTAGCTTGAGATATTTTGTGCAGCCGCTACAATAATAAACGCATGCTTGTGCACAATCACGTTAAGGCTCTTTTTGATTTAGAATCTATCACAAAGGAATCGTCACATCAACTGCGCAAATTAATAGATAATTTAAGTAAGCATTAAGATCGCTCGACTTGTTAGGACAGCCGACGGAGCATTGGGATACTTTAATTATTTATATCGTTTGTACTAAATTAGATAATATCACGGTACGCGAATGGGAAAGATGCAAAAATGGTAATGACGTTCCAACATTAAGTGATCTGATACGGTTCTTGCAAAACAGGGCAGATTTCTTGGAAACTATTGAACCTAATTCGCGGGCTGAGAAAAGGATGCACAAGGGTAATGCTAATGTTAAATCTCTCGCAAGTAATGTCGTCAATTGTTCCTTTTGCAATGGGGATCATTTTATGCAAAACTGTGCGCAATTCATAAAGCTTGATGTCGATAATAGAATGGCACGTGCTAAAGATTTAAAGGTTTGTTTAAATTGCTTTAAAAAAGGGCATTTCGGGTGACGATGTAAAACGAATAGATGCGTTAGGTGTAACGGGCGGCACAATTCATTGCTACATGCGGAACAAAAAATTCCGAACGCAGGGCAGGGCGAAAATAATTCGATTGTGGCATCATGTAGTTTTCCAAATCAGCAAGTACTATTATCAACTGCAGTAGTAAATATTTTAGATGCAAATAACGAAACGCACACCGCACGCGCCCTTTTGGATTGTGGCTCACAATCGAGTTTTATTACAAAAACTCTTTGTGACCGTTTAAAATTGCATGTAGAATCGGCTAATTTAGCGGTTTCTGGTATAGCAGGTGCAGTTTCCCAAATAGCGAAAAATGCGTAGTCAAAGTGCAGGCGCAACATAATGCATATAGTGATGAAATAATTTGCTACGTTTTGCCGAATATTATGAGTAACGTTCCCAATCACGAACTTAATATTAATGAACTCAATATTCCAAAAAATATTAAGTTAGCGGATGCTAGTTTTGCTACTCCAGGAAAGGTGGATATTTTAATTGGTGCAGATCGGTTTTGGAATCTAATTTCCGTTGGACAGATTTCCTTGTGTTCGAATAAACCGATTTTGCAAAAAACTAGGCTAGGCTGGATAGTTTCGGGACCGACGATTGTTCAAAAACGGCAAAGCGTGCACTGTAGTTTAGTAAAAACCGCCAAAATACAAAAACAATTAGCTCAGTTTTGGGAATTGGAGGAAAATTGGGCAAGTGAGCGACCATTTCAAAGGCAAAACGAGTACGAAAATATTTTTAAACACTCAACTAGGCGTACTAACGAAGGTCGTTTCATAGTGACAATTCCGTTTAAGGAACTGGTAGAAATTTTGGGTGAATCAAAAGAACGCGCGCGAAAGAGATTTTTGTCATTAGAGCGCAAACTTCAAGCAAATGTGGAACTGCGAGATTCATATGTTAAGTTCATGGAAGAGTACGAAGCTATGGGGCATATGTCGCTTGTAAAATTTAAAAATTTTAAAGTTCCTAGCTATTACATGCCACATCATGGAGTGATTCGCGAAGCTAGCACTACAACAAAGTTACGTGTGGTGTTCAACGATTCCTCGGCCACTACCAGTGGCGTATCAATTAACGATTTACAGATGACCGGTCCGGTGATACAGGATGACTTACTTTCAATAGTTTTGCGATTCAGAAAGCACTTATTTGTAGCATCCGCGGATATTGCTAAAATGTACCGCCAAGTGTTAGTATCTTCCGATCAACGACTGTTGCAAAGAATTTTGTGGAGATCCGATCCGAATCACCCATTACAGACGTACGAATTAAATACTGTAACGTACGGTACGACGTCTGCGTCTTTTCTAGCCATTAGGTGTCTGCAGGAGCTTTCGGAACTTTGCAAACATGAGTCTCCAAAAACAGCAAACGTTATTAAGCATGACTTCTATGTGGACGATTTGCTTACTGGTGCTAATTCGATAGAGGAACTAATTAACATTTGTAAGGGAGTAAAAAATGTACTAAAAGCGGGATGGTTTGACTTAAGAAAATGGATATCAAATAAATCCGAGGTGTTAGAAAATTTAGGTGAATCGCAGATACTAGCAAAAACTTTAGAATTTGGTGAAAATGATAATAATAAAACTTTGGGATTAACATGGTCTTGCCAAACCGATGAATTAAATTATTCTATAAATATCAGAAATGACAAGGTGACTAAGCGCTCCATATTATCGGTCACTGCTCAAATTTTTGATCCATTGGATTTATTGTCACCTTGTGTAATTGTGGCAAAAATAATGTTACAAAATTTATGGGCATAGCGTATCACTTGGGATGAATGTCTACCTTTCGATTTTCATTATAAATGGCTAAAGTTTAAAGATCAGTTACCACAGTTAAACGAGTTACATATTCCACGTCACGTCTTATTGCCTAGGTGTGCGTATGTAGAGTTGCACGCATTTTCAGATGCTTCTGAAAGAGCTTATGGGGGCTGTATCTATGTTAAATCATTTATTTAATTTAATTTAATTTGCACTCTGCCAACAGCCGTTAGGCCAATTACAGGCGTCGCTGTGCAGTTATGAGGACTTCCAACCCCACTAACGACTGCCATGATGTTGTATGACCGCCGGGACCAACTTTTTTCCGTGATAGCCGTACCACGAGGCGCCGAGAGATGCAGCCGTGGAACTCCCATCCAAGTTCTGACCAGAGACAGCGTTGTTTAACTCTGCTGATCGAACGTGGACGCTTGTTCAAGCTACACCACTATGGGCAATCCGATGTACGTTTATTATGTGCAAAGAGCAAGGTAGCTCCATTAAAGGTTATCAGCCTACCTAAGCTTGAGTTATGTGGAGCAGTTACACTAGCAAGACTCTACGCTAAGATTTTGCAGTCGTGGGATTCAAAGTTTGATGATGTAGAGGAAAGTGCCCCAATATTGGATGATTCCTAATATTGGATACCTGGCTTTCTCGAATTTGGTTGTTGTTTACGGCGCCATCTATTTTTTTTAGATGTATACGTAGTAGAGCAACAAACCCCAAAAATTTGGTTACATTAATTTAATGGACAAATAGGTTATGTCATAGAATGTTATCTGGCGGTAGTCAAGTATTTTGAGACCTGTGTTCAAACGTGTTTTTTATATATCTGCAGGTGAGTAATTTTGTCTAAATTAAAAACATACGCTTATCAGTGTACTAGATAATGGTTACATGCTTTATAGTAGCTAAAGGTTTTTAACAGATTTCCAAAACAATATTGTAACCTTATTGACATTGAGTTCCTAATATTAGCAATCTCATAGTTCATATTATGGGATATCCAATATTCGGCTCCATAATCAAATTAGAAATCAACATTTATTTCTTTAACAGCATGTCTTCATCAGAGACAATTCCCAAACGAAAACGAAAAAACTGAAATCCAGAAGCTATAAAGAATGCAGTGGAAGCTGTAAAAAGTAAGCAACTGGGATATTTAAAAGCTTCCAAGTTATTTGCTGTTCCTCGTACGACTTTGGAGTACTACTGCAAAAAAGATGGAGACAATGAAGAATTAATTAAAACAAAACTTGGTAGAACACCGGATTTTCCAGCTGAATTAGAAGAGGAGTTGGTAGGTTATTGTTTAGATATGGAAAAACGATATTACGGACTAACAGCTGCAGACATCCGTCGTCTTGCCTTTCAATTTGCTATAAAGAATAATATACCTAACCCTTTTCCAAAAGAAAAAGGAGCTGCTGGGAAAAATGGCTGCATAAATTTATGAGAAGAAATGTACAGCTTACTTTTAGAAAGCCACAGGGAGTCTCCGCTGCCAGGGTTAAAGGGTTTACTAAAGAGAATGTTCAAAAATTTTTTGAAATATTAGAACCACAGCTAGCTAATGTGCATTTTAATCCAGCACGGGTGTATAATGTGGATGAAACTGGGGTGACGTCTGTTCAACATAAAAACACAAAAGTAATTCGCCTCAAGGGAAAAAAACAAATTGGAGCACTTACGTCAGCAGAGAGGGGCTCTTTAATTACTCTTGTCTGTTGTATGAATGCTGGTGGCACTTATGTGCCTCCCATGTTCATTTTTCCTAGGAAAAATTTTAAAGCCGAATTGATGGATGGTGCTCCACCAGGAAGTTTTGGAACTTGGCACCCGTCAGGATGGATCCAAACCCACCTATTTACACAATGGCTAGATCATTTCATTGCTCACGAATCATATCGCAATTGTTTGCTTGCCGCCACACTCTACACACAAAATACAACCGTTGGATGTGGCCTTTATGGTACCATTTAAACACTATTACGCGAAAGAGATCGAACTGTGGTTGAGAAACCATCCATGTAGAGTTATTTCTTCCTACCAAATAGCTGAACTAGTGGGAAAAGCATACATTCGAGCAGCTACCATGGAAGTGTCCATAAATGGCTTCAAAAAATGTGGCATTTTACCTTTAAATTCTGACATATTTCAGGACTGCGACTTTGCGATCCATGATAAGCTTGAAGTTGTTCAAGAAGATATAGATGTGAATGAAGAAAATAAAGAAAGTCAAGCAAATAGAGAGACAGAAGAAAAGAGTGACCAAAATTTAAGAAATAATGTAGAAGACGGAAATGGAATTCAGACTGCTGCACTTTCTGGAAAAAAGTTTGTGACACCAGCTGATATCAGTCCGCCCCCTACTGTAGCTGGACCGTCTAGATTAGGAGCTACAACCAAACGGCGTACTGGCAAATCAGAGTTAATTAGTGGGTCACCATACAAACAGGAATTAGAGACACAATTAGAAAAATCAAGATTGAAAGACATTAAGGCGAAGGAAAAAACGTGCAAGTCAATTGTGGGAAAAAAGTCATTAAACAAGAAACCAGATAAGACAGAAAATAAAAAGAACAAAAGAAAGAAGAAATGCGAAAGCTCTGCCTCTTCGTCAGATAGTGAAGAAACTGTTCAATATATAAATACAGTTGAAGAAGAAGATCCTATCACTGATAATGATGATACTGAGTGTATGTTTTGTTTAGAATTGTACTCGAATGACCGCAAAGGGGAGATATGGATTAAGTGTATGTCATGTTATAGATGGTGCCATGAGGCTTGTTCAAGTACAACGAAAATGAAAAAATTAGTTTGTGACTATTGCATAGATGGCTAAAATGTTAATATCTACTTATCTAGATTTTAGTTTTTTTTTTGTATGTATTCATTACACAAATAAACAAATAAACAGTTTCACTTATAACAATGATTTATTTTCTTTCATTTAAATCAGTGGTGTACTAAAATTGTTAGGACCTAATATTGGATGCATCCAATATTAGGACATGAGAGTATCCAATATTAGGAGACCAATTTCGAATATCGTAAATATTACAAAAATCATTAAAATGAATAAATATTTTTTTATAGAGTATCTTTTCATACACAATTGTTTCAGCATGTACACAACATATCTAGAAATGTGAATTTCAGAAATAAAAGCTCTTTTGCTTTTTATTTTTCAAACTATAATGTTTTTAGAAAAGGTATCCAATATTGGGGCACTTTCCGTGTTTTAGACGGATTCTACTATAGTTTTGGGTTGGTTGAAGGCGCCTTCTAGTTCATTAAAAACCTTTGTCGCAAACAGGGTATTAGAGGTTCAAGATTTAACCAACATACAAAATTGGCCAACCGAGCATAATCTTGCAGATTTTGTATCTAGAGGTATAACACCCAATCAAATCATCAATTGTGATCTGTGGTGGAATGGTCCATCTTGGTTGAGGAAAGATAGATCACATTGACCACGTAACCTTATAGACGACTATTTAAATAAGGACTGGCCAGAAGTGCTTGTCAAAATACAATCGCTTGCACCGTAGAAAATAATAACTTAAATTTTGAGAGATTTTCGAATTTAAGTAGATTAGAAAGAATCATCGCGTATTGTTTAAGATTCAAAATTAATACTTTGAATAGCAATTGTGAACGACAATCTGGGCCAATTACTGTAAAGGATTCTCGTTTAGCATTGCACGTTTTGGTCAAAATTTCTCAGAACGAGTCATTTTCGAAGGAAATTAGACAACTTAATTTGGGCCAAAACTTAAATACTAAATCAAGTATTTTAAGTTTATACCCATTTATTGATAACGACGGAATATTAAGGGTAGGAGGACGTTTGAGACATTCACCATTTGCTTTCGAGAAAAGGAACCAAATCATTCTTTCTTCCAAGCATTATTTAACAAAATTAATCTTTAAACGTGAACATATGCGATTAATGCATGCCGGTAGTCAGTTTTGCTCGCATCAGTACGTGAAGTTTTCTGGCCAATTTCTGGGCGAAATCTAGCAAAAAAGACCATACGAGATTGTGTACATTGCTTTCGGAGAAATCCAAAAACTTCATTCCCAATGATGGGGGATTTACCTGCGGCGCGTGTAACTCCAGGGTTCCCATTTTAGGTGGTTGGTGTTGATTACGCAGGACCGTTGCAAATTAAAGATCGCAAAGGTCGCGGATGTAAAATTTTAAAGGGTTATATTTGCTTATTTCTTATCCTTGCATCTAAAGCCATACACCTGGAATTGGTAACAGACCTCAGTACGGATGAATTTCTACTATGTTTAAAGCGTTTCATTTCGAGGCGAGGAAAACCCTCCCAAATTTATAGCGATAATGGGACAAATTTTCTGGGAGCCAAATCAGAGTTGGAAGAATTGTCAACATTTTTAAAAACCAATGAAAATAATTTGAAACAAAGCTTGGCTAGTGAAGAAATTAACTGGCATTTTATACCTGCCCGTGCTCCCCATTTTGGTGAATTGTGGGAAGCCGGGGTGAAATCGACAAAGCACCACTTACGACGCGTTTTAAGAAATTCTTTGCTCACTTTTGAGGAAATGTACACTGTACTTGTGCAAATAGAAGCAATCCTAAATTTCCGTCCTTTGAGTCCTTTAAGCTGTGATCCTGAAGACCTATCGCCACTCACCCCAGCGCACTTTCTCATTGGACGACCAGCAACTTCGTCGCCCGATTTGGACTACACCAGCTTGCCGGAGTACCGTCTTTCCTACTTCCAAAGAGTTCAGAAAATCGTGCAGCCTTTCTGGGGAAGATGGGCAAAGGAATATGTGTCGCTGCTGCAGCAAAGAACGAAATAGCAGCAAAATATACCCAATCTTAAAGGGAACGAAGTTGTGCTGCTGAAGAAGGACAATGTGTCTCCTATGAAGTGGGTCTTTGGGAAGATAGTGCAATTACATCCAGGAAAGGACGGAATTGTGCGGGTGGTGACAGTGAAAACTCGCAAAAGGCAATTAAAGCGCCCGGTAAATAAAGTGTGTGTGCTTCTAATCTCGGACAATGAGACTGCCGTGTAAAATTTGTATATATTGGCATTCTAGTTTTTGTGTTGTTTTATGTATTAATTTTAAGAATTTTAATTGCTAACCACTGTGCAGTTCGTTCGTTTTGAAAGTTCCTATTTTCAACGTGGGGAGTATGTTTGTACAATTTGTAATTTTTTTTAATTAACTTGTGTATATTATTTTTATATCTATTGTGGCTTGATTAATTTGTAAATAGAAGTCGATGATTTATTTTGTAGTACTAGAGTATGTATAGCATTTATATTTTTCTGACGTATTCTAAAATTTGTAATGGGCATGCTCGCCCCTAATTAGTGCAGGCTGTTTTGGGGGAAAAGGGACGAGCACCACTTGTTTGTGGGCCAGACAGTCGAGCGGACGTGGCTTATTAAATTAGTCCAGAGTAAAAGTGCGTTTTATTTCTGTAAACAATAACAAAGAGAAGAAATCCAGCGTAAATAAATTACAGTCATGGAAGTCGCTAAAATGCACTTAATTTTTTTTCAAAAACGCGTCCGCGCAATTCCATTAACAAATAAGGTTTTTAGAATATAACAGCGAATAAGTGCGTTATAGAAGATGTTGTTGGTAATTTGTAGCAGAGGTAACTGGTTGTGGTTTAACGAATGTTGCTAAACTACACCTTTTTAATTTTCTTCCTGAACTCGTTCGAATGCATTAGCAGATCACGTTTTTATAATGTAATAACGAATAAGTGCGTTATAGAAAATGTTACTCGTAGCTTCTAGCAAAAGTAATTAAAGTAGGGACAAGAAATCAGACGACGTGCGCCACCAAGCAAATTTTAGTTTAGCTTAAATTGTAAATTTTCCATTGATAATTGATTAAGCTTAAGCCAAACGCATGATTTCAAATGAGCTGTAAAGAAGAAAATAAATATCGGTTTTGTAAATCTAATGGTGGTATTTATGACGTCACTAAAATTTGTTTGGTGGCGCACGTCGTCTGATTTCTTGTCCCTACTTTAGTTATGGTATATCCTCCCTTTTTTAATTTTTTCCAAAACATCCGATCATCCACAATAGCAGATCATGGTTTTCTAATGTATCAACGAATAAGTGTGTTATAGAAGATGTTTTTCGGTACTTATACAAAAAATAATTGCCCAAAATGAAAGCTCTAACTGGATATATCATGGAAGTTGCTAAAATTCAGATCACGTTTTTACAATTTAACAGCGAATAAGTGCTTTACAGGCGATGTTATTCGTAACTTGTAGCTGAAACAACTGGATGTGGTTTAACGAATGTTGTCAAACCGCATTTTTTAACGCACCTTCGGCTGTTTGTGGTCCATGGGTGAGGATATTGATACCTGTTGTACTTCGAAATGATAATACTTATTAGAACACCATAACTATTTTTAATTTAACAAGATTTAATATGACCACATCATATTGAATGATTGAACAACTGTTTGTGTTAACATTAAAACGCGCCCTGATATTTCAACAGGGCTTTGTGAACTGAAATACGGTTAATACTAAGGCGGATTTCGAAACGTGCTAGGCGACTTGTAGACACGGAATCCCGTAAGCTGTAAACCGATTGAATGAATAGACTGGATCGAATGAATGCTTCAATGTATGTCTTTAAATATCTTTTCGCCATTTGCGCAAGTGGAGGGTTTATTGCTTCTCGGTGACTGGATGAACTTTTGCTTTCTCGAAAGTGCAATGCCGGGAGAATTGGAATAGCCTTGTTACTCTCTTGCTGAAACCGGACGTCTCGTCGGCGAAAGTGTTACGCCTTATTGTCCGTTTGCCTTGCGTCTGCTAGAGGATTTTATGGTTCTTCTCCTAGTCTGCGGGTGGTCAAACGAATTTTCTCGATCTTTGAGCAGCCGCCGTTATTGTCCGAAAAGGGTTTAGCGCTACCTGCAGTTTAACCTTGGAGGCCTCACTGTTGGCAGATGAGTACGGTCGTCGAGATTTAAATTTATAAATTATGTGCTTTTACATTGCGATTGACCATGCATAATGTCACTCGCAACGCTAATTATCCAGTTTACGACACTAGTGACTCACTTGCGTATAGCATTACATCTAAAATTAGTTACTCGCTCGCTAGGCGGGAAAGCACAACAACAGCTGATCACGTTTTTATAATGTAACAAGGATAAGTGCATGGTAGAAGATGTTGTCTATAACGCTGCACTTCAACGATAATTGATAAAACGCTCTGTCTTTCTGAAACACATGCAGGTGATCGCTACAACAGACCTCATCATTAACCAAAGCGTATGCTGGAATTAAGTGCAGTGTATGGAAATTGACAAAGTGCATTGTTTTTCCAATTCTTGTTGACGTGGGCGCTACAACAGGATGCTGTATAATGACAGTTGCTACAACACATATTTTTCCAATGTTTGTCCTATTGTCCGCAATAACAAATCGCATTCTTAAAGATGCCATTTTAGCTGTTTTCACCAACTTGTAGCAAATAATTGATCAAAGCTCAAAATTCATCTCAATGCAAATAGCATATTGCATTCTTAAAATGGTAGTCACGGAATAAGTGAATTTTAAAAGATGTTGCAGAAATGGTTGATTAAAATGAAAGACCGAGCCGGATATGGCGTAGAGAAAGAGTAAAACAAAAAAATGCAAAACCGTGTCCCAAGCCATAGTGCTCTCAGCACTTTGTGGCTCATTTGTAATGGTAATCCATTCTAAAGTGGGCGTGGCGTTTACCAAACCCACAAAATGCGGTTAGTCGTAAACCATTAAAACATTAAGCAAACAATGTCTGATATGATTTACAGCTTGTGCCTCAAGCCCTTTAATTTTGCCGTGGAAAGTTCATTGTTCAATTTTAACTTATAGAAGCACCTGTAATATCTTCGCTAGTTCGCTTTGATATTTACGTTTCTCTTGTAGTTAAGACATAATTTTTGTTGTGTTATTTTCTCAAAAAAATGATATATTTACCTAATTTAACTTTAATGTGGTTCTTTAGAACGACCATAAAAAGGAAAAACATTTGTGATGACGAAGTGCATGTACTACTCTTGTGTTATACCAGACTAGAGCAATTAATTTTCCTTTTTTTTTCTTGCAGAACGGCGTAAATGCTCTTCATCTAGCTGCAAAAGGTGGACATGTAGAAGTGGTTCGAGAGCTCTTGAAGAAAGGTGCTATAGTAGATGCAGTTACGAAAAAAGAAAATACAGCTTTACACATAGCTTCTCTTGGTAAGCTTTGTGTGTGTGTGGCACATGCCTTATCTTCCATTTTTATAATTATTTTTTATTGCACTAACGTAAGGAACATTAACGACCCATTATTGAATTCAATTGTCCAATTTGTGGTCACTTGCTGACAAAAATAAATTAGTCTGCAACCTCATATTTAAATCTGTTCAGTTTTTGTTGCCTAAACCAGTTATTTTTACTTCGACTTGCAAGTTTGTGACCAGTGAAAACACAGGAAGTTATGCTCTGGTTACTGTATTTATAATTACGGGCTTGGAAATTGGCCTAAAATGCTTGCTTTTGTTGTTGGTAACATTGGATATTACTCCCTGTGCAGCTGGCCAAGAAGAAGTTGTGCGATTACTTATCCAACATGGTGCTTTCATTAATGTACAATCCCAAAAAGGTTTCACACCCCTCTACATGGCGGCTCAAGAGAACCACTTCGGTTGCGTTAAATATTTGTTATCGAAAGGTGGAGATCAGACGCTTGCAACTAAGGTACATTGCATCTCATTTGCCCTTGATAATCGAGTACCATTTTCCTTCAACTTGCAGGACGGTTTTAGTCCACTGACCGTAGCAATGCAGAGAGGCCACAATAAAGTGGTAACGCTGCTCCGTGAAAATGACACCCGAGGGGACAACGTCAAAGCAGCCACATTGCTTTTACAGGTAATAAGTACAGAATTCACCTAAACTCGAGGCCAATACTTTTGCCTCTTTAGTATTTTACAATTCTTCTATCTATTAGTTTCGTCGACTATTTAGCAGTAATCTTCTTCAGTTAATTCTTCTTCTTATGCTTGTTCTTTTCAAATTTCATTTTTATAACACTACACAAATTTTGTTACTATCCGCTATTTATCCCAACCATAAATAGAAATAAACAAAGTTATCTTCCAATCTTTTTTTTTTATGATACCTTCTTCTTCTCCCTTCTCCTTATGCCCTGATGGCGTCGGAGTTTGTTGTTCATTTTTCTTCTATCCACTTTTTCCATCCTCTCCGGTCTCTCGCTAGTTGTTTCATCTGTTGCATTGTTTTTCCCTTTTTCGTTCCTAGGTCTGCCACTTGTTCCAGCCATCCCTTCCTAGGTCTTTCTTTCCTTCTGTTTCCATATCTTTTAGCTTATGATACCAAATTATTTAATACATGTTTTCAGTTTGTTATTTTTACTCTCTAAAAACAATTTCCTTCACTACCCCATATCATTATTGATGCCTTCTATTATATTCTTATTTGATATTAACTTACGTAATTCTATCCTTATTAGAATTTTACACTTGTCATTGATTCTTAAACGGTATTTTAAATATTTTTTTACCACTGTAATCTTCCAAATACTAATTTGCCTCAGATTTATTCAGGGAACTATTTAAACATCATCAACTATTACAACGGGTTGATATGGGTTGTAATAACATCCCATTTTCTTTTTAAAAAATTATTAAAACCACGAGCATAAGGTGTTCGTCTCATAACAATATACCGATGGGGCCACAATTATATATAACAGCAATGAGATAACTTAAACAAGAATATAACACGTATTGCTTGAGTAAGAAAGAGATAAACATAGTAGCAAATATACGAGAAGGCTTGACACTTAATTTAATTATGACATTTGTCAACTAAACATGCCTACTAAAATAATTTTATCGTATGGCCATCTCTTTCTTACTCAAGCATTCTATTTTGTTATTCATGTTATCTCATTGCTGTTATATATCGGGTGTTCATAAACAGTCATCATCCCAGTAGGTTTTGAGTTCAGAAACGTATGTCTATTAAAATTGAGAAAAAATGCGCTATGACAGTACTCAATGACATTTCATTGTGTCGCACGAATTAATCAAAGACATAACATTTTGTTTTTCAAAGCAACTGGGATGACGACTGTTTATGAACACCCGTTATAATTATGGCCCCATCGGTATATATCGCCGTGTAGCGAATTTGTACATCCACAATAGTTAGTGGTTGATCCGTACACACGTTCTATTAGGTATATGGTACTTCGAGCCGGATGCCTCCCTGAAAATTCTTCAAGGCAGTGAATGTTAATAATGATTTTAATAATAATCAGACGGTCAGTAGGGGACGCTATATTTTTCGATGAGGCCGGTCTCAAAGTTTAATTAAAGTAGCGTCATCGATTAACTCAAGTAATTCACGTTCCAACCTGAAATTAGAATTAATTTAACATTGAAGGACAAGGCCTCAAAGGCAACAAGCGATTATCGCTGCTCCTGTGACGTGCGTTTAATTGGCGGCACAATAAGTGGTGATGCTCCTAATGGCGCTTCCTGATTACTCCATCTCGAAGGAAATGGTATTGCAAAACATAAAAACGTTTTACAGAGGCTAATCCGAATTGATGCGCCTAGGCATCACCCGGCATAATCTCAGCGCGACTGCGAGCGTCAGTAAATTAATTGTAATTTGTGGACTCCTAAAAATTCTATGACGGCCACTAAAGCAAAATTTCCTCCGCACTTAAATAATATTTATTGCTACCATACCTGACGGCATGAAAAAGTGTGCAGAAAGCTTCTCCGGCCGCACCTACAAAAAATTAAGAGCATCTGCTTTGTTTTGCTTAATTTATGTAATTCGCTTCTGACACAATTTTTTTTTGCAGACCACTGCGTTTTTGCAAGCCGCCAACGCAGGCCTGCTGGGTAAAATACAAGAATACTTAGATTCAGGAACTGTGAGAGATATTAATACGTCGGAGGCAGTAAGTATTTAGAGTAGTTTGCGTTTTATAGGTTAAAGGCATGACTACACGGTGCGTTTTAGCAAATTTTCTAAAACGCATCCGGTAGACTTCATCAACAAAACACGTTTTTAGAATATAACAATGAATAACTACATTATACACGTTGTACACAATTTGTAGCAGAAACAAATCACCAAAAAGCAAGATGAAACTCATGTGTTAATGGAAGTTGCTAAAATTAACATTTCTTCGTTTGTTTTCCAAAGTGCATACGATCCACCTCATCAGCAGAGCACATCTTTTGGATGTACGGACCAGCCTCTACACTGCTAAGGTAACAAGAGGTTAATGATTATACATTATACAACAGTGGATTGTAAAGGATCTTGCCCGTAACGTGTAGTAGAAATAATTGCCCAAAACACAAGGTGGAACTGAAAGTATTTTCACCGAAGTTGCTAAATTACACCGTTTGCATGGTCATGAAAGTTACTAAAAGGCACTTGTTAAATGTTTTCCCAAAACGCGTCCGCTCGACACAATAATGTAACAACCCGCAAGAAATTGCGTTTATAATTATAAACCTTATAGATTTTAAGTTGTCAGGAGGAAGAATAAATCAAAGCCGCCCCTGCATAAATTACATTTTTTGCGAACGCAAAAGTTCATTTGGTAAGAACGAAAAGACTACATCGTTATAATCCACGAAGCGGTTGAATTACATCCGGTGTTAATTAACCAAAAGCTTTCTCAGAATAAAGAAGTGCCGAATTGGCAGGCAGTGCAAAACCGCGTGGGATATGCAGAATTTGCAATCCCAGAGCGCGCGAGTTCTAATTCAAATCGGGAGAGTACGAAAGACATTCGTTTTTGTCCCGAAAGAAAATTACCTTTTGGGGAACGCAAACTGGACAGGCAGTCAGGGTCCGCGAGATAATAAACTAATTGCCGGCGAAAGCCGCTTTCGGGCGTACCGCGTCCCGGCGCATTGCCGCGGGCCGGGCGAAATAACCTAAGTTAAAATTGAAAGTTCTATTTAAAATTTATGTGAGCCAGTGTTGTGACAAGCCACTCAACATTAAAGGATTACCGACCCGGGGATCTAAAATCTAGCCGAACATATTTAAATTACCTAAGTCAATTCGGGCGTTCCGCAAATAAATAAAATTAACATTCACCCTCCAAGTTCTAGCAACGGCACCTGGACGAAGGTCAGTCATTTATAGTATTGATTTAACTAACTAGAATCAGGGCTGCTATGTTTATTCTTTCCTTCCAAAGTAAATTGATGTCATAAAAATTAAGCATAATTTTGATCAATCCTTTTTACGAAGCTACAGTTAATTAACCATTGATCAAATAGGGTAAAATTAATTTGTACTTGATCCAAATTTTTAAGATATTTTAATATAAGTTATTTATTCTTTTGTGGGTGTTTTATTAACCATAACTCTACAGTACAACCCCTACGATTACTAATCGTGGACAGCAGATGAGTTACAATCCCCTACTTGCAAATAGTTATCTACGGGTTCAAACCAACCCCTATATCACACAAACGTGGCAGCACGTTAAACTGGTAACCAGGGGGTTGGGAAATCAACCCCTTGGTTATAATAACAGAACACGTTTTTAGAATATAACAGCGAATAAGTGCGTTATAGAAGATGTTCGTAATTTGTAGCAAAGGTAACTGGTTGTGGTTTAACAAATGTAGCTAAATTGCACCTTTTTAATGTTCTTCCTGAACTCGTTCGATCGATCGCTATAGCACATCACGTTTTTATAATGTAACAACGAATAAGTGCGTTATAGAAAATGTTACTCGTAGCTTGTAGCAAAATTAACTGGTTATGGTTTACCGAAAGTTGCTAATCCCCCCTTTCTTCATTTTTTCCAAAACCTCCGATCAACCACAATATAAGATCACGGTTTTCTAATGTAACAACGAATAAGTGTGTTATAGAAGATGTTCGCACCTTGTACCAAAAATAATTGCCCAAAATGCAAGCTCTAACTGGATGTATCATGGAACTTGATAAAATGCAGATCACGTTTTTATAATTTAACAGCGAATAAGTGCTTTACAGGCAATGTTATTCGTAACTTGTAGCTGAAACTACTGGATGTGGTTTAACGCATGTTGTCAAGCCGCATTTTTTAACGCACCTTTGGCTGCTGGTGGTCTATGGGTGAGGATATTGATACTTGTTGTACTTCGAAATGATAATACTTATTAGAACACAATAACTATTTTAATTTAACAAGATTTAATATGACCACACCCATAAATATATTCATATAGGATGATACAAAGGTACACATACATACACCACAATTAAACAACTGTTTGTGTTAACATTAAAACGCGCCTTGATATTTCGACACGGCTTTGTGAACTGAAATACGGTTAATACTAAGGCGGATTTCAAAACGTGCTAGGCGACTTGCAGACACGGAATCCTGTAAGCTGTAAACCGAATGAATGAATAGACTGCTTCGAATGAATGCTTCAATGTATGTCTTTAAATAGCTTTTTGCTGGTTGCGTAAGTGAAGGGTTTATTGCTTCTCGGTGGCTGGTTGAACTCTCGCTTTCTCGAAAGTGCGATGCCGGGAGAATTAGAATAGCGTTGTTACTCTCTTGCTGAAACCGGACATCTCATTGGCGAAAGTTTTATGCCTTATTGCCCGATTGCCTTGCGTCTGCTAGAGGATTTTCTCGATCTTTGAGCAGCCATCGTTATTGTCCGCAAAAGGGTTTAGCGCTACCTGCAGTTTACCCTTGGAGGCCTCACTGTTGGCAGATGCGTACGGTCGCCAAAATTTAAATTTATAAATTGCGTGCTTTTACATTGCGATTGAGCATGAAATTTGTCACTCGCAACGCTAATTATCCAGTTTACAACACTAGTCACTCACTTGCGTATAGCATTACATCTAAAATTAGTTACTCGCTGGCTTAGGCGCGAAAGTTTGGCGATCTTAAGTTTTCACATTTATGACTTTCTGCTCTGCTTTTCGGGGATTTTCCTGTGGTAATTTATGGAAGTTGCACGTAGACCGGTGTCCGCTTCACATCCGATAGACCGCAACACCTGATCACGTTTTTATAATGTAACAAGGATAAGTGCATGGTAGAAGATGCACTTCAACGATAATTGATAAAACGTTCATCTTTCCGCAACACATGCAGGTGATCGTTAGAACAGACTTCATCATTAACCAAAGCGTATGCTGGAATTAAGTGCAGTGTAATGAAAATTGATAGAGTGCATTGTTTTTCCAAATCTTGTTCACGTGGCCGCTGCAACATTCTTTAAATGTCGAATCAAATTGCAATATTTTAAGAGATGCCTAGTCACTTTGTAGTAGACATAATTGAGCAAAATCAAGATTCTGCATAATGACAGTGGCCAAAGCACATTTTTCCAACGTTCGTCCGATTGTCCGCAATAACAAATCGCATTCTTAAAGATACCATTTTAGATGTTTTCACCAACTTGTAGCAAATAGTTGATCATAGCTCAAAATTCAACTTGATGCAAATAATATATTGCATTCTTAAAATGGTAATCATGGAATAAGTGAATTTTAGAAGATGTTGCAGAAATAGTTGATAAAAATGAAAGACCGGGATATGGCGCAGAGAAAGAGTAAAACAAAAAATTGCAAAAACGGTGCCCCAAGCCGTAGTTTTCTCAGCACTTTATGTCTCATTTGTAATGGCAATCCATCTTAAAGTGGGCGTGGCATTTTACCAAATTCACGAAATGCAGATAGTTTTAATAATAATAATAATTTATTTCACATCATAACTTCAACATTTAAAAATTAAGAGATACTAAAAAATAGTTGCAGTAATACAAATTCACACAATGAAACTGAGAAAAAAAAAGTAATTCAATGATAACTACCAAAAATAATAATAATCAAAATATACAGTGCGTTTCACTTTACATGGAAGCACCCCTGTATTTTCTTTGTTTTTGTATGAATCGATTTGAATTTTTTACCAGTTGTACAACTCACCAAGAGGCATCTATTCATGTCCTTGAGCGCAAATGACATTATTAGCCTGGCCTACTACGATGAAGAACATGGGTCGTATTGTCAATATTTTGCATCGCGTTAGAGTTACAGCAAAAAGTTATTAAGAAAAGTTGTTTATAATCAAAAGAATACCCCAAATACCGATTTTTGTTTAATAATTCGAATTTTTAATTTCAACTTTTAATTTTGGTATCAAATGGTGCCATGGAGAAACAACATTTTTATTACTGTTGGAAACGTCATTAGCTTTTAATAATGGCTGAATTACGTTGTAGCTGAGAAAGTAGAAGTAATTAGAATTACTGGTGAAAATGCAAGATCCAGTAGAGAAGTAGCTAGAATATTTAATGGAAGGCATCCAGGGCGTGCACCTATTTATCCTGACACAAATTAAAAAGTTGATTAATTTTTTAAATAGTTCCAGGTTAAATAGGTGCACGCCCTGGATGCCTTCCATTAAATATTCTAGCTACTTCTTTATTGGATCTTGCATTTTCACCAGTAATTCTAATTATTTCTACTTTCTCAGCTACAGTTAAACGTAATTCAGCCATTATTAATAGCTAATGACGTTTGCAACAATAATAAAAATGCTGTTTCTCCATGGCACCAGTTGATACCAAATTAAAAGTTGAAATTTGGGACTTTGACAAATTTATGGATAAAAATTAAAAATTCGAATTATTAAACGAAAATCGGTATCTGGGGTATTCTTTTGATTCTAAACAACTTTTCTTAACAACTTTTTGCTGTAACTCTAACGCTATGCAAAATATTGACAATACGACTCATGTTATTCATCGTAGTAGGCCAGGCTAATAACGTCATTTGCGCTCAAGGACATGAATAGATGCCTCTTGGTGATTTGTACAACTGGTAAAAAATTCAAATCGATTCATACAAAAACAAATAAAATACAGGTGTGCTTCCATGTAAAGTGAAACACACTGTATAACACATGAAATAATTAGAGCACGACGAGTAAACTACTCGTGTGTGCTGACATGAGCATGAAACTGCTACACAATTAATAAAGCTTTTATGTTGAAGGATGACACAAATGAACAGATGAAGAAGAAGGATAACGATTTCAATAATAGATTGATATTGCATAAAGAAATTTAAATGAACTTATAGTGCTTTTCAAGGACAGATTACAGCCAAGTCACACAGCTACGGATATAATTCATATTACCAAAGATCCAATTTGTTATCTTTTTTTTTGTACAAGGAAAAATAGTTTATACTTTTTATATTACAAGGTAACAAATTAAATAGTTTCTTACAAAGATATAACGGGCCATGCTGACTGAGGGATTTATGAGTTTCCATTGGTTGCAAAGCAAAATTAGCCATACCTCTGGTATAGTGCGGATGACTTGCATACGTTTTTAATTTTGGGTTTTTATAAATATAACATAAAATGTTTCTTAAATATAACTGCCTAATATCTAACACCCCAACCAGATAAAAAATCAATTGAGTTGGGAATCGTTGAGGCTTTTTATACCGTATTTTTAATAGGCATTTTGAAATTCATAAGTGATAACAGATTCAACAAATGCGTGATACACAGATTTTAATACATCTTTTTCTAAGATATCACGTAGGTAACGTGTAACATTGACAAACTAGTTTGCGCAATCTATTGGTAGCTTGAACGATTTGTTTATCCCATTTTAAATGCTGATCTATAATTATGCCCAGCTATTTTATAAAATCTGCATTTTCTATAATAGAATTACATGCGCACAAGTTACCTGAACAACTTATATCATGAAGCACTATAGGTCGGAGCTGTTGAAGGCCTTTTTTTGTTATGGAGAAAGCAATATACTTTTTTTACTGAAATTTAAGCTGAGGTAATTAGCATGCAACCACTTTTTTACAGTTAACATTCCTACTGTAGTCGTATTTAACACAGCCTCCCAAGTATCGTGCTCAAAGATAATGACAGTATCGTCCTATAGAAGCAGCAGATCATTTATATAAATAAGGAAAAGGATAGGGCCCAAAATAGTTCCTTGTGGAACTCTTATTTCTACAGTTTTATAATCACTAAATGTATTTCCTATTTTAACACACTGCCTTCTATCGTTCAAATAGTTTTGAACAAAGTTAATGCAACACCCCTAATACCACACATTTCTAACTTATCCAGTAGTATACCATGAGAAACTGTGTCGAAAGCTTTTGCCAAATCCATAAATATGGCAATAGCTTTTTTGTTTTTGTCTAAGGAGTTATACAACTTATTTGTTAGTTGATATATAGCGTTTTCAGTGGACATGTTTTCCCTAAAACCGTATTGATTGTCGGATAATATGGAATTATAATTTAGATGATCTTTCAATCGACGTGCTATTACCTGTTCCATGATTTTTGAAAAACTGATATTAGCGAAATAGGACGGTAATTAGCTACTTCTTTTTCATTGCCTCCTTTAAATAAAGGTACTACTACGGCAAGTTTAAAGCACTGAGGAATAACAGAATATGTTAGTATATGATTGTAGATCTTGAGTAAAGGATGAACTATGACATTTTTGCAGTTTTTTAATATTATAGGTGATATTTTGTCATATCCTGGGGCCTTATTAACTTTTAACTAGCAACCAGTGAGACAAATGTCTCATTTAATAAAACAAAAAATACCGTTTTTCAAATAGAACGCGTATTAAATAAAAACTGTACCCAGACCTGGAAGGTGTCAAAGTGGTACGCCGCATCGGAACATTCTGGAAGCTGTCAAAGTGGTTGCCTAACCGATCGAGGTTTTAAGGCGCAGAGGGTCGCAGCTCCGTTTGGCTGCTGAAACAGCGTACTGACACTTCCGGTTTTCGAGAAATCACGTGATTTCTCGAAAACCGGAAGTGTCACGTGTCTGAAATTCGGTTCCTGACCTGACATGACCATTCCAAACATATAACTTTCATAACTTTTTTATCTATCTCTTACGGTTTGGTTGCTGAAACAGCATCCCGGACAGACAAAACAGCGTCCCGGACAGACAAGTCTATTAGATAAAGGATTCATCAATATATTTTATTATTTCTTCTTCTGTAGCGGGCTGTAAAAATATGGAGTTTTGTATATGATAATTATGAATAAAAGCTTCTTTAGCCACACCAGTAAATCTGGTTTGAATATCATTATCCATTTTTGTACCAACTTCAATAAAATGTTTATTAAAGCTATTTGCAATTTGTACTTTATCATGAATGACATCATCTGATACATTAATTACGTTTGGAATAGTTTTATTAGCAGCTAAATTAGTACTACCACTAACTTCTTTTACTACCGACCATATTTACTTTGGATCGTTTTCTGATAATGCTATTTTATTTTTATAATAATTATTTTTTGTTATTCTAAGTAAATCAGTCAAAAAATTCCTATAACGTTTGTACTAAATTTTTAAGGTTTCACCTCAGGCGAGCGCTCTGATGCCTTACGAAATTTATCCCGCTTTCTAATTGAATTGATTAATCCTTGTGTGATCCATGGCTTAAGTTTTACTTTTTAACAAGGAATTTTGTAAGTAACCGTTTTGTAAAAAATCCCAACTTTCCCTGCTCAAACAGTTTTGTAATGCATCATAATTCAATTTTGATCTAGCAGAAGTGTCAGACGATCTATGGCTTTCACGTATGCTTTTTATCACACAACCCACAGAATAATGGTCAGTAATATCACTATCATATATAAAACATTTTACAATAATTTTATTTGGTACCTTGTAAAAAATGTGATCGATACAGGTTTTTGATAATCTGTGGGTAACATCATTTATACCTTGTACATACCCTAGTTCGCTAAAATATTTAAATAGCTATCAACATACTTAGAGCCTTGATCCAAAAGATCTATATTTATATCCCCCACAAAAAGCCCTACGTCGTAGGTTGAGCTATTGTGCAATAAAATTTGCTGTAAATTTTCCAAAAATAATTCTTTGTCACTAGCTGGTGATCTGTACGTACAAATAACGTTAAACTTGAAATTATTCATTACCAAATCTATTTTAATAAAGGAAACTTCACTATATTTAATAACGCCGAATCTTTTAACCACTAATGTGTTTTTAATATACACAAAACAACCATCGTTTTGATTAAATTTTGTCCCCATCATAATATAAATTATATCCATCTATACTGTAAGGTCCAGTATCAGTAACTTGCCAAGATTCTGTAAAAATGATTACTTGAAAAGTTGACTGCAAACTCTCCAATAAAGCGATTAGGTATTTCATTAAAATTTTTGTTAATACTTCTTATATTAAAATGAATTCATTTAAAATCAACTCCTTCAAACAATTTACCATTTGAGCAATTTATTAACATTGTATCACCAGAGTTAGTGTAATCTATTTCATTAATAATATTTATGTCCATCAGAGATAACTTTTCAGAAAACTAAAGATAAGAAACACTCCCACAAAAACTAAAATAGAAAGGAAAAATGCTTTGCTCTATTTGATTAACGAAAAAATGAAAATATATTTTGAAAAGAAATGTTACCAAATAACACAAAACATCCATACCCATTTGCGCCAGCGAAACTATTTACAAATTATTTAGGTCTTCTTCCGAATGAATCCTTTGCTTTTTATCATTATTGACAATACAGATATTGCCATCCAAGCTCCAAACACTTTTCTTATTTAATTTATCTTGTGCCTTCTTCGGTAAATTCAGTCGGTTTTTCGTTAGGTCTTCTGTTATCACTATTTTGCTGTTTTTTAACAGTTTCTTTCCCTTGAAAACCATATCGCGATCCCTGTAGCTCACAAATTTTACTATAACTGGTCTGGCACTTCCACTGCGATATTTCCCAAGGTGGTGGCACCTATCTATGGATGTTATCTTCATATACATACATAGTACAGTAAAATTGTCGTTTTACCTTTAAAAAATTGGTCGCAGCGATTCCTTTTGCCCAGTGGTTTAGCGTCATTAGACAAGGGTAAAACCAAAAAGAAGTCACCCCACCCCTTGCCAAACAGCCGCCATCTTGATAACAATTGAATTTGTTTTTTCTCGAGATCCATTGGTCGCACAGAAAAAGTTTGGCAAGGGGTGGGATGACGGCTTTTTGGTTTTACACTTGTCTAATGACCCTAAACCACCGGGCAAGAGGAATCGCCGCGGCCAATTTATTTAAGGTGACGGGGTATTTTCCGACAATTTTACTGTAGGGGAGAGGGTGTACCATTCGGCCTGTTTGCAAACTTTGGCTAAAAATTTCCAAAATATTTTAAAACCATGTGATTTCTTTAAAGTAGTTTGCAGTTTAAACATATGTGGGCATACTACAGGATAGGAGAAACTGATATACTAAAATATTTACTCATTTGAAAAACAAATGACAAACTGGCCGGACCCTCCCCAACTGGAGGTAGATTTGGCCAGTGGCTGGGGTAGATTCGGCCAGCATTTAAAACATAGATTTAAATATCATTTATTGTCAAATTTATCAATACAACAACCTAGAAAAGTTAACAAAAACAAAATACAAGATTCTATTAAAAAAACAACTAAAATCAGGCACATAATTCCATAAAAAAAACTGCACAGGAAGAATGGAAAACTATGAGCTTCATCTAACATCAAGTCCACGAAAATCATAGCTGAAGCAAAAAAGTGACTGTGTTCTTATTGTCCCAGGCTTATTTGGTGCTAACAGCTTTACAGCTATATCTTCTTTTTGTATGACACTAATATCTTCCACGGCTGGAAAGCAAAAATTGGCTGAGTTTCCACGTCGCCTCAAAAACTTCATTTGAAATTCTTCATTTTTAATTTCCATAATTTGTCCAATATAGTACCAAAGATCTTTGTTTAGTTTTCTAAATTTAACCAGGACGAAATCATTTAAAGCAAAATCCTCATTTTCTTCTACGTTCTGTAAAGACATGATTGACTCATCATCGTCCGATGAATTCATTACTTCTACATTTATATCAGAATCACTGGACGAAAAAATACTTTTCTTTTCACTGTCTTGGTTTTGGTTAAGCTCTTTTTTCGTTTGCGTTCCAACTCAATATTTTGTTTTAAAATCAGTTCTAGAGCGTCCCTGTATATTTTTTACTTACTTTCTCGCTTTCTTTTCCTGATTTTTTTTTCTCTCTTTGCATTCGGAAAGGGTCTGATTGTTTCTAACAAGGTTGAGTCATTATTTACGGTTTTAGATGTTGATGGTTGAGGGTCGTCTATATTTTCCACTGCTTGCATTTCCTCTCTAATGGGTGTTGTTTCTCTTTCAACTATTCTCTCTATTAACCCATCTTCATTTGTACTTCTTCTTGGTTCTTCCTTTTCGGTTACCGAACTGGGTGCAAAATCGACATAATTAAAAATAAACCTGTTTACTGGCCAAATGCCTGTACTTTTGAAGGAGCTTATTATATTTGCAGGAGTAAACGAATTGAGAAAAGCTGTATTGTGTGTGGTGGATATGAAAGGAGCATTATCCCATTTTTACGACAAAAATTAATGCACTGAAGGCTTGGGTGGGATTCATGGTTATCAATCATCAAAAGTATTTTATTTTCTTTGGAACATCTTGTGTGAAGTACAATAGGTTTTAACACTACGGGAAAGGTTTCCTTTGTCATCCACCCCGATCTGTTGCCCAAAGCTAAACTGGAAATTGGCGGATTTATCATATATTTTGCAGGATTCAAAATACGTGAGTATAAAAATACTGGAGGCACCGTATTACCCGTGGCAGATATAATTCCCATAAACGTAACTAATTCACCTCTCTCTCTCCTGATGCCACCTGGCCGACTTGTTTCTTACCCTTTGTGGACACCACCTTGATAAGTTTTAACGGTGTAGATATTCCCGTTTCATCGAGATTATATATTTGGTCTGCCTGGAATTTATAACTTTGGAAAACGTCCCGATAATTAGTAAAAAATTCTTCGACACGTGCCCGATTGAATCCAGTGCCTCTGAGCAGGCTTGTGCTCTCTGGTGTTTCTCAAAGAGATGTAGTTTCGATTCCTTTCCATGAAGCCTTTTCTCCATTCAATACTTGAAAGTAATTTTTTAGGAATGATTAACCGCTTTAGATACTTTTTTTTAATTCTGGACTTATCTGCCTGCTTGTTCTTATGCCAGTTTTCAGGAATTCGGCAGTTGGGTAGTTTTAGTGCATATTCATATGCTAGTTTTTGTATCTGAACATAATTTAATCCATAATAGTAATGTACCTAGGGGCGTTCTGGCGCAAAATGTGTCACTGCGCAGGTTTTCTGCGCAAGTGTCTGCGCAGGTCTGCGCGGGGTTTTTGCGCAGGTTTGTCAAGGTCGTTGGCCTAGCCGGGGTCAAGGTCGCGGGCCTAGCCGGCGATCAAGGTCACGGGTCTAGCCGGTGCCAAGGTCATTGATCTC
Source organism: Agriotes lineatus (assembly GCA_940337035.1). NCBI lineage: Eukaryota > Metazoa > Arthropoda > Insecta > Coleoptera > Elateridae > Agriotes > Agriotes lineatus. The sequence goes on along the minus strand of CALNHX010001880.1, from coordinate 66,934 downwards.
ACCTAGGTCACGTGCTCCCACGATGAATTTTTGGGGTTTTCACGATGAATTTTGGGGCTAAATGTCTAATTTTGTTCCTACGATTATCAAAAAATATTTCCCACGCTCAACAGGATGTGAGTCATCGTAACTTGTTGAGACTTGTAGATGCAGGATGTACCAATTGAACAATGGCGTCCATTGTTTGAGAAATCTGCACGATTGCAAAAAATAATTGGACAATGAAGCCATTGTTGTCTGGAGGAATTTTTGCTGACCTCCATTATCAGATAAACAGGATGTTATTGTCTGGAGCTTCAGACTTGTCCAGACATGTTTGAGAAATGTGCAAGACTGGTAAAAATTGAACAATGGAACCCATTATTTGAGAAAAATTTGTATCTGAACATAATTTAATCCATAATTCAAGTCCGATGAGTGCTGAACATATTTTCTTAGTTGCATTTTTTCATCTTGTGTAAAAACTTGAGTGACTGTATATTTATTACCATGCTTATTTTGTGACTGTTCATCGCTCTCATTTCCAGAATCGTCCAGGGCTGTAACTATTTCCTCGTTTGTTCTACTTGCTCGGATTTTCTTAATTCTTGACTGCAAAGTTGTTTGTTTGATCCCATATAGCCTTGCTGCCTCATTTAGGCCACTTTCATTTTTAAAAACAGCACGAATGGCATTCTTTATACCATTTTTATTGACCTGCTTATCAGTTTTCAGCTTGTACTTGTGAGACATCTATAAAAAATGAAATAAAATAAAATCAAACATACTGGATTTTAAAGTGGGGTAGATTTCGGTCAGCCGAAATGCTCGACCTATGTCATAGCCGAATGCTCCACCCAGGACGTGCTTTTAAATTACTTTTATTCCTGACAAATTCCCGCCTTTTTTAAGTTAAGTAAAATATTTATAACATCCACTAAACTATGGGTTATTCAACAGTATAAATGATTAATGAGTAAAGTATATTTTACTAAATGAATTTTGTAATAATTTAAATTGCAGAAACTTACCTTTTTCAATAAAAATTTTTCAATACGGCACAAAACACCTCACGTTCGATAACACACATTGATTCACGATTGACAAATACATTCTTGGGCTTCTAAAAACTCCAGAAACCGGCGCGAAATTTAAATTGAAAACTTAAAATTACTAGTGGCCGCACCCTCCCATGGGCCGAATGCTCCACCCTTCCCTCTACTATAAACCATCAAAACATTAAACCGAGAATGTCTCATATGATTTACCGCTTGTGCCTCAAGCCCTTTTATTTTTCCGTGGAAAGTTCATTGTTCTATTTTAACTTATAGAAGCACCTGTAATATCTTCGCTAGTTCGCTTTGATATTTACGTTTCTCTTGTAGTTAAAACATAATTTTTGTTGTGTTATTTTCTCAAAAATGTTATATTTAGCTAATTTAGCTTTAATGTGGTTCTTTAGAACGACCATAAAAAGGAAAAACATTTCTGATGACGAAGTGCATGTACTACTCTTGTGTTCTACCAGGCTAGAGCAATTAATTTTACTTTTTTTTTCTTGCAGAATGGCCTAAATGCTCTTCATCTAGCTGCAAAAGGTGGACATGTAGAAGTGGTTCGAGAGCTCTTGAAGAAAGGTGCTATAGTAGATGCAGTTACGAAAAAAGAAAATACAGCTTTACACATAGCTTCTCTTGGTAAGCTTTGTGTGTGTGGCACATGCCTTATCTTCCATTTTTATAGTTCTTTTTTATTGCACTAACGTAAGGAACATTAACGACCCATTATTGAATTCAATTGTCCAATTTGTGGTCACTTGCTGACAAAAGGAAATTAGTCTGCAACCTCATATTTAAATCTGTTCAGTTTTTGTTGCCTAAACCAGTTATTTTTACATCGACTTGCAAGTTTGTGACCAGTGAAAACACAGGAAGTTATGCTCTGGGTACTATATTTATAATTACGGGCTTGGAAATTGGCCTAAAATGCTTGCTTTTGTTGTTGGTAACATTGGATATTACTCTCTGTGCAGCTGGCCAAGAAGAAGTTGTGCGATTACTTATCCAACATGGTGCTTTCATTAATGTACAATCCCAAAAAGGTTTCACACCCCTCTACATGGCGGCTCAAGAGAACCACTTCGGTTGCGTTAAATATTTGTTATCGAAAGGTGGAGATCAGACGCTTGCAACTAAGGTACATTGCATCTCATTTGCCCTTGATGATCGAGTAACATTTTCCTTCAACTTGCAGGACGGTTTTACTCCACTGACCGTAGCAATGCAGCAAGGCCACAATAAAGTGGTAATGCTGCTCCGTGAAAATGACACCCGAGATAAAATCAGACTTCCAGCGCTGCACATTGCTGCCAAAAAGAACGACGTCAAAGCAGCCACATTGCTTTTACAGGTAATAAGTACAGAATTCACTGAAACTCGAGGCCAATACTTTTGCCCTTGCAGAACGACCACAATCCCGATGTGACTTCGAAATATGGCTTCACCCCTCTGCACATAGCAGCCCATTATGGTAACGACAAAGTAGCCTCCTTACTCTACTACAAGGGAGCAGATGTCAATTACACAGCCATAAATAGCATTACGCCTCTCCACGTCGCCAGCAAGTGGGGCAAAATTAACATGGTGTCTCTGCTGGTGGCAAAGGGAGCCAATATCCGATCGAAAACCAGGGATGGCCTTACACCCCTTCACTGTGCTGCCCGATCAGGTCATGACCAAGTTGTTGATGTGTTACTGGAGAATGGAGCTCCTATGTTTGCCAAAACGCAGGTGATATTGACAAACTGATTTAAGATTTTGGCTCTTCTTTATTTAGTGGCAAAGAAGTTACGCTGTGTTTAGGATGCAAATTTTAGTATTGCGTTCACTCCAAACTTGACTTTAACTTGACGTTAACATATATTTTGTTTTTATCTATTGTCGGTATAAAGTATTACAACAATAACAATAACTACAAATAACCTAACAAGATCAACAGGCTTAATCTGCTTTGTATTGGATCGGCGCCGAGAGGGGCAATTCACGTTCGCAATTTTGCCTTGCAGCGCTTCTATTGCTCTCAACTATCTTTTCTGTTACAAATTAGTGGGTACTTTGAGGTCCGATCGTAAATATTTTCCGTTTAGCGTGCGCCTATGTTAAAAATTGCGTGCACTCTGGAGTGAACCTAGGCACAGTGGAGAAGTTATCTAATCAATTAATTGTTTGGTATATATGTATGTATAATCGATAACCTCGTTTTACCTTGCGGTGTCGAGGCTGATGCTTTATGTGCTTGCATCTGGCGGTACAATGCTCAACTTGGAGCACGCCTTTTGTGCTTTTACAGCAACCATTGTGTAAGCTGTGTGTGTGTGTCATGTTGACCTTGTTACTTTATCTCTTAGGTCTGTGGTTCTGAGTAGAGCACAGTTAATTTGGTGCCCAACTGTGAATGGTCTCACCGTGCCCGATTCAAATCGCAAGGCTGCGGAAAATTCCGACCCTAGCGGGATTTGAACTGAGGATTTGCGTAATGGAAGGCAAGCGTCTACCCATCTGCACTACACGGCTTCTTGTCATTTTTGGTAACAGATCTAATTCATGTCTTCGACCTAATTGCATATAGCTTTAGGAAAGTATTCAGTATTCTTATAATGTAAATAGAAATTGTTAATCAAGTACGAAGTTTTTCAACAAAATAAAATTTACAAACATACAATAAAATCAAAACTCTATTGAAATATAATATCAGAATATGGAATCAGAATTAGGTAATTATATAGTTTCTATTAAATAAACTCGATATTGATTCTAGAATAACGAGATATACTGTCATTTTTACTGATTTTTGTTCTTGACTTTTACATTGAATTTTGATTTTGTCCACTTTTTATGTAATTTTTGGGTTGAAGTTGTTTGAAATGAAAGAAAGGTGTTTCTTAATGTGTTATAGATTTTCCCATCTTTTCCTCTTTTCTCATTTATTACCGTATTGATCCTTCTGTTTTCTTCTATGAATGTTCCCAAGTATTTATAGCTTTTAACTTGTTCTAGCAGTTTTCTCTCTATTTCTATGTTATGCTTCTTTTGTCTTGTTGACATTATCATGTTTTTTGTTTTATCGATGTTTATTTCCATATTTATTTTTTCTACTCGTAGTTCTTCTTTGTAGTTTGTTAAATTCCGTTGTAATTTTGCTTCCGACTCTGCTATCAGTATCATATCGTCTGCGAACATGAGCTTTTATAATACTACTTTTTCCATTTTTTGGTCCATTTTTTGGTATCCTGTTTCAATACTATTACTTCTTTTATTACTTTTCTTTATGGCTTCGTCTATGATTACAGAAAATAGCAGTGGACTTAACACACATCCTTGTTTTAGTCATATCTTCGTCTGAATTCTGTAGATTCGTTGTTGAGAGTTCTTACTTTATTTCTGTTGTCTTTATATAGTACTTTAATAATATTTATCATGTCTCTTCCTATTTCTCTTCCCAAACTTTCCCACACATTTTTCCATTTTACTTTGTCACTCGGATATGTCGTCACTTCCTTTGGAGCATTGAGCCAACCCGAATCATGCTGCCAAGGTATACATTTTGTGACTTGTAGAGCTGGAGATGATTTCAATGTTTTGCAGAACGGATTAACGCCTCTACATTTGTGTGCTCAAGAAGACCGCGGACCTGTAGCACAATTGCTGCTGAGAGCTGGAGCAGCGTCGGATCCACGAACCACGTCGAATTACACCCCCCTCCACGTGGCTTGTCATCATGGACATGTCAACATGGTTAGGCTTCTCATTGACCATGGGGCTGACGTCAATTCCGTTACGAATGCAGGCTACACACCGTTGCATCAAGCAGCTCAGCAAGGACATGTGCTGGTTATCAACCTTCTGCTGAAGAACAAAGCTGATCCTAATGGTGTTACTAATGTAAGTTTAGTCTTTGTGGCTTTTTTTATATTATTTGTTTGCAGAACTCATTCAAACTTAATTTTTTGCTTTTATGTGTAGTAGAAACAATTGAAATGGCCTACAACAAAGCTGTTCTCAAGTTTTCACTAGTGTCACCAGTGCCACCAAGTGCATGGTAGCTACGGTTAGCAACACTGACATGACAAGTAACGTAAACAACTAAATGTGTGATACACGTAAAAGCAAGATTATTTACAGACTCATTGTAAAATTGTTCATAACATTTGAATGAGTTTTGTGAACAGATAATATGTGTGCTAATTCTATGTATTTCTGTAGAATGGCCAAACTGCTTTGGCTATTGCTAGCAAGTTGGGGTACATCAGCATTGTGGAAGAGCTCAAGGTGGTGACAGACACCAACATCGCCACTACGTCAGTTAATATCGAACAAGAATATAAGTTAGTAGTGCCAGAAACCATGCAAGAAACGTTTACATCGAATTTCGAGGATGATGGAGGTTTGTATATTTTTTACTATTTTTCAGTACTGGTGGTAAAGGTTTTTGTGGTGTGTTTCAAGGGATTTGTCAATTTTGAAGGTGAAGCAGATGTAGTTTACTGTTTCATTTATGATTTAGTATTAGATCTGTTTGGCAAAAGTTGAACTAATTTATTAAAGGAGGTTTTATTGAGAAGAAAAAATTAGGGACTAGTAGTGTAGGGGTTGGCCAGTGTGTGTTGTCTTAAGCGTGGTGGTGGTTGTTGCATGCAGACCTCGTGGAGGAGCCACTGGTGGCTTATGGTCGACCTGCGCATGCACAACACGTTTATCTGCCCTTCTACTAGAAAAATATGACCTACACACGTAAGTGTTCAAGCCTAACATCTCCCCTACTGCTGACTAATTCTTCAGTACTTGTAACTGTCCTGTGGTAGTCATTTTATCGTAACATGTAGTTAGTTGATATCATGTGCATACTCATTCACATAATTCAAAATGAGGGTAACTCATAAACTGAAGTGTGTCCTTGGTGTGCTTTTTGTATGTGTTCATCATTCAGTGCGCTGTGTGTTTTCCAAAATGTATTTCACAGGAATTCTATTCTAAACTTGTGTCTTTTTGACTCTTTTTTTATTACAGAAACAACTTAAAATTCTGGATTTTTAAGATAATCCAAATAAGCATTCTAATGCTCTTCCTGTGTGTTTTGATAATTCTTTGTAGCGAACAATTTACAATTTATCCTGCAATAGAGTATACACTGATGAAATAAAAGGGAGAATAGGTAAATTTTCAGAATTCCCGAAATTGAAAAATCTCTTGTAGGTTTCTTCGAGCATGGAAAATTTAATATAATTGATATGCATTGAGAAATTCCTTCCTATGAATATGCAGGATATTTTTTAAGTCGACCATAGGGCTTTTGGAGATACGTTGTGACATGAAAAAAAATAAAAAAACTCCTGTAGCGATTTTTTCTCAGATTCGTGTTTTCAAGTCATTTTTTCTACAACCCCCTACTAAAAGTAGGTCTTTTACCAATAGCTTGTCGAACTAAAAATGACATATTATAGATCAGCGTGCCAAAAGTAAACAGCTGATTTTGAATTTATGTTTTTTAAACTGAAAGCGAGGTTAAAAAGTAAATCTAGTTGCTTCTTTCGTTAAAGGTAAAGTGTTTTAAATAAAACATTATGTAATGAAGAAAGTAAAATTATTACAATAAATAATTACTTTTGTCAATTAATTTTAACACTTGCACTTGTACATAAGTACATAAGTAGCTATTTAAAGATGATATTAGTTATTATTGGTGGACAACCAGTGGATGAAACACAGTTTTTACGACACAGATAAGACAGTAACGAGTGGCAAGGTTGATAGCTTAAAAAATCCAGCAAGAGATTTATTGGTAATTTTTTTTGTGTCTGTAGTTTTTGATATCTCTTACAATTCAGTGATTTTTACCAACCCTGGGTCTGAGTCTTCAAAAGCAGTAGTACAATCGTTCAAATAGTTTTTATGTTTGTGTTTTTACAAAAAAAATCTTGTAAAATGGTAGTCCGAGTCGGGTAATTTATACCGATTCCAATTCCACTCAAAAAGTCCTGACTCCTCGACTCAGACTCCCAACTCCGGCTCTACAGCCCTGGTATTAACTGTAAATTTATTAATATAACCAATAATACTTCCTATCAAATTGTGTCTTTGTTATTTGTTTTTCAGTATACAGGGAACTAAATTACACCTGTATCCAAAAAAGTCTGTTTATAACAAAAATTATAACAAATATTAAAAATTAGAAAAGCACAAAAAAATACCAATGAATTTCTCTTCCACCAATAATTAATAAGCAAAATCGTATCAAAAGCTAACTTGTATCAGTTTGAGTACCATACCAAATATCATCCAAATAGATTCAAGCATTCTATTGTTATGACTAAAATTCAAACATGATTTGAAAACTTGAACACATTTTTTGACTTTTTTTATGTTACAATGTATCTCCAGAAGCTACACGGTCAACTTAAGGAACACCTTATATACAGCGTGATCAACATAAAAGTGGGGATCTCGTAAATTGTAAGAGATACAATTTGGTTAAATTAGGGAAAATATTTTAACACAAGTTATCTATGTAGTATATAATCGAACTCTTATATTTTACTTAGTTTAGGCTACAGCTGAAAATGTAATTTTTTTACCTTAAGGCGGTTATTAGGATAGGACAAAAGTGTTTTGATATTCTTAGAACACTTTTGAAAGAGGAATTGCAATCTAGTTGTAGATTTTTATTTGTTTTAATAATTAATAATATAAACACAGATCTATATACAGATTGCCTAGAGTTACTAGTTACACACGGCAACTAGATACAGAGACGGTTTGTTTTTCTGACAGTCCGTCTCTGGATCTAGTTACCATGTGTACCTAATACCTTCAGACAATTGTTACAGAAGAAATTGACTTTAACTACACCGCGCCAGGTCATACAAAACGTCTCAAAAGACCTAGACGGCCAGCGCGGACGATATACCTCAAAATCCTGACGATGACTCACCTAGGACCGCTCCCCTCTCCGTAACAAGATATGCCGGCTAAACTACAGTGGAGCGAGGGGTGGTCCTACACGAGATTACCTAAGGGACAGTAAACGTATATAAAATTACATTGAGCGCCACCCAGTTCCATCAATCAGAACGAAATACAAAGGTAAGCCCACAGAGAGACCAGGAAGCAGATGAGCCTACTTTTTAACTTTACACCTTGGCGAAATCTAACAGCTAATCGGCAAATAGTAGAATGGGTGTGTACAGCCTCACGACTCCCAACACTGCGGCGACGTGCGCCCTGACTTACCTCCTATGCTTAAGAACTACTTCCAGGCTTTACCTTACACAAACTTTGACACAGGGAATAATTCCTCTTGAAATAAGCATGTACAGGCACGTGGGGAAATCATAAGGCAACCTACAGCAAACCGATCTATTGGTCTAACACAGTGTCAAATATAAATAGGTACAATAGCGCCGACGTTTGTCAGCGTACACAACGAAGAACAACAAGAAAAGAAAGGAGACTATAACTATAGGCCCAGCTGGGGACGCTTTACCTCTCAATTACTGCTAGAATATGAAAATCGGCACACAGCTCAAGCGAGTGGCTGGAATATATCAAAAAGGCGCATTTAACAAACAGCCCAAGTAGGTGACTGGTATTTATTTAAAAGGCACATTTAACAAACAGCCCAAGTGGGTGGCTGATAATTTATCTAATGGGCTCGTTAATTACAAACATCCCAAGCGGGTGACTGGTATTTATCAAATAGGCGCAGTAATTATTGTTTACAAACAGCTTAAGCGGGTGGCTAGTATTTATCAAATAGGTGCGTTAATTATTGTTCACAAACAGTCCAAGCGGGTGGCTAGGATTTATCAAATAGGCACGTTAATTATTGTTTACAAGCTACGCACACTACCTTGTTCAGTTTTAGCTTTACCTGGCTGCGCCATTCGTGTCAGGGCTCGCCTCCTAATGCAGAACAGTTGCGGCTACATGCGTGGGTGCTGTACGATCCAATGATCCCCTGACTTGCAGGGCCTGATGCGGAACCCTTAAGGGAGAAAACGAAAACTTCAGAGACCTGTTGATTGCCGGGGTGGCTCCCAAAGCCTCGCTCTAAAAAGCGCTTGCAATCCCAGTCGGCAACTAACTAACTCAAAAATAGAAAATCATGCCAGACACGCTGCAGAAAGCAGCGTGCAAGAGAACGAGTTTGTTGCATGGCCTGACCACCTGCAACCAATCACGAAGCGAAGAAAGAGGCCTCTCCGGTAAACTAGCTCGACGAATTTTTTAGAAAAAGGCTGCGTGCTAAATCTGTAGGATATTAAATAAGCCACAATCTGTGTATATATCTGGAATACTCTGAAGTTAGCGGCAGTCACCTCGCCATCTAGCTTGAGACCAGCAAAGTAATTACAGTTTACTATAACTAATGACAGAGAATTATATGTGTACGTGGACTGCAAAGCTTGTCTCGCTTTTATATAAACAAGAAATTCATGAACTGAATCTTGACTAAATTGATAATTTAAAAATAGGTAAATTCTAACTTATTTTCATTTCATGGTGCTCCTAGATTAACTCTAGTTTTCGAGATATTGGTGAATACTAACTTTCGTACTTTAAATGCATGTTGACTACACTCATTTTTGTTAGTATCAAATTATACCTTCTACAGATTTTTTGGCCTACAATAAAAAACATAATAGTAGGCCATGTTTATTTAAATCTGAAACAAATTAAAGCTTTATTTTCTGATTGAGCAGGCGTCACCTACCTACTACTGAAAATTTGTTGTTGATGCTTGTAACTATTAATTAAGAAAGTAATCGTAGCAAACTTTATATCAGCGAAAAGATAAAAAACAAATGAAAATCTAAGACAAGAATTCTTCTTTCAAAAGTGTCTTCATAAACAGTTATTACGACTGCCTAGAGCTAAAATCCATGTTCAAACTCCAATCAAGAACCACTTTACGAGGACGCAAGATGCACCTGTTGAGAACCAGAACTTAGTCTTCACTATAACTTCCTGTGTAATCGTGTAGTGAGTCACTGGAACAAATTACCTGAAGAAGTAACTAATGCTACATCCATAAATCAATTTAAAAATACACTGGGCAGTGATTTTGCAAACAATGCTAGCACAAGTATAATACAATAACTCAACTACCTACTAACAAACATGATACAACATAATGCAATATCATGTAAATATTATATGTGGATGTATTACCTTAAAGCTGCCTTTCTACTACAAATAATAATAATAATAATGTCAACGCAGTTTTGGTCTAGCTGTATTAAGAATTGACTTCTAACAAAAACCAAATATAAAATTTACTTTTTTTGTGTATATGTTCTGTTTGTTTACTTAACTAGCTCAGTGCACTATCCTATTTAAAATTACCTTAACTTATAGCTATGAAGCATCATTATTTGCTAAAAACAGCGAGCTCGCCTGCACTTGTAACATTTTTGGGTGCTGAGTTGGACGCTGGAAAACTCTCTGGCGGTCTCGTAGAGGCGTACTACTCAGTACGTGGTTATTCGGCACTTACATCAAGTTCCAACACTGATTTGCTGCACATAAATTCTATTTACTGTGTGACTTTAAGCTGGTTTTAGTTGGCTCGCTGCATGCAAAATTGTGCCCTGAGGCTTGATGTGCCTGCAATTGACTTCAACTTCACTGCGTTGCTCGAAGGATCCATGTCGATCGCTGAATATATCCAATTGAGCGATTAATTCGTTAAAACAAAGCCTTACTTGCACTTTCAACTATACAAAGCTAATTAACGATAAAAAAGCATGCAAACACAAATCGGCTGTATTTAATTATTAAAATAAACAATTCAGGCAAGGGAGCCAGATTCCCGTTTCAACCTAAACAAAATCCCCTTGTTGAGCATTCTTACCTTGCGCACACTGTATACAGGGTGAGTCAATGAGTCTTCGCTTAATATCTTATTTGCATAACTCTTTAAGCTTAATAACCTAAAATTATTTTTAACTCTACAGGGTCTTCAGTTTTTATTCACTGTCGTCCTTTCAAATCCACTTGTTTTTTGTCCTGGAGCACTATCATTTTGCAACCATAAATTGGAAAATTGTATTGAGGTTTCAATATCATTGTAATCCAATTTTTGCACTAACTGTATGTGGTAACGATGAAATTCAGTAATACGAAGAATTTTGACACTGATGACTGTTTAACTGGAGATCAAGTTTACATGTTCTTGAGTGAGTATTTTCGATTACACTTGCAACCACTGTAAATTCATTTTCTTTATCGACAGCTTCTTTTCTGCATTCATGTTTTTCGTATTGAACATGTCCAGTTCTCTTAAATCTTACCCGGATTCTATAAAAGCTTATTATTGCTGAGCATAAACCCTTAATTCCACTAAAGAGTTTTTTCACATTCTTCAAGTCATATACCATATTAATTGTTCTTTGGCTAGAGTACAGTTATAGTCCTGCCCCTTAATATAACAACTGTTGCACTAGGAGACAGAGAGCCCTCCAGGGAGTCAAATGGTGATGCTCTCATAGTGCAGAGGCGACTCCTTACGGAGGTGCTGGGGATTGAAGTTAACATGGGAAAAAGTAAAAAATTTTGATTTTTCACTAGTTTAAAATCTTAAAATGTTCTACGTGTCAAAGGGAATACGGTTTAAATGCAACACTTCAGAAATTGCGGAGTTTTTCTGTTGAAAGTCTATTTGAATAGTTGATCAATTTTTAGTTTCTGACAGATAAAATTTGGTTAGGTTAGGTTCTTATGTACACCTGTAACGCCCCAAAGACCTGACAAAACATGCACCATTTAGGTGTAATTCTTGGTAGGTTAGTTTAGGTTAAAAAAATACTTATACCATCCCAAAACCAGGCAGAAGAGGTAGCACTCCAGTGTAATTTTCGCTAGTTTAGGTTAGGTTAGGCAAGGCATGTCAAAATATGTGAGCAGAGTAGACAAGACCATATCCGTAGAATTTTCCAAGTTAGATGACATGCTGCTAAAGCTACATTTAACTGCAACATCTTCATCTGTATGTCTCCCCTACAACTAGCCGGTCTCCTGAGACAATGGGTCAAACATGAGCACTCTCGTTCTTCCCCCACAAATAAGTTTTAAATGGAACACTTAAAAATTTCGTAGTTTTGTCACCGAAAAAGTAATTTTTAGTTTCTTACTGATTAAATTTCGTTAGGTTAGGTTAGGTTCCAATGCGGGGACACCTGTAACGCCCCAAGACAAGACAGAATACGGAGCATTTTAATGTAATTTTTGTTATTAGGTTAAAAAATTTGTAATGTTCCAAAACCAGGCGGAACCGTGAACACTCCAGCGTAAATCCCCAAACAATGGGTCAAACATGAGGACAATCATTCTTGCGCTGCCCATAATAAAATTTAGATGGGACTCTTAAAAAATTTATAGTTTTCTCATCGAAAAAGCAATTAAAATATTTGATCATTTTTTAGTTTCTTAGTTTTGTACAGAATAAATTTTGTTAGTTAGGTTAGGTCCCCATGCAGGGACTCCTGTAATGCAGGATGCAGGTGCATGTAAAGTTTATTTTAAATCATAATATTCAGTTGGTTAATACATTAGATGCATAGAACAGTTGTATGAATGACTGGTGGCAGTTATTAGGAAACCAAATGGCTTGACACATTGAAAAATAATTCGCGTAAAATTACGCTGAGGGTTGAATTCTCTTAATTATGAGCCTATAATGATTGAAGGTTTAAATTAGCAGTAGTAAAATAGCTTTCTCTGCAATGAAACGTGATAAAGTATCACAATTATTATACAATGTTATTAAACTTGGTTGAAATTGTATTCACGATCACGATCACGATCAGCCTATATCAGTCCACTGCTGGACGTAGGCCTTCCCTATTTCCTTCCACTGTTCTCTGTTTTGTGCTGTGGCCATCCATTTGATTCCTGCGGTTCTTTTGAGATCATCTCTCCATCGTGTTTTTGGTCGGCCAATACTTCTTCTTCCTGTTCTAGGTCTCCATTCCGTTAGTATTTTGGTCCATCGATTGTCTTTTAGTCGTGCTATGTGGCCCGCCCAATTCCACTTTAAATATGCAGCCCTTCTTATAACATCATCTACGCCTGTTTGTTTTCTAATCCAGTCATTTCTTTTGTGATCTCGCAAAGTTATTTGCAACATCTGTCGTTCCATAGCCCGCTGTGCAGTTAGCAGTTTACTTGCATTCTTTTTTGTAATATTCCAAGTTTCTGCTCCATAGGTGAACACTGGAAGAATGCACTGATTAAATACCTTCCTTTTTAGGGTCATAGGTATGTCAGATTTGAATATGTGTTTGAGTCTGCCAAATGCACACCAGCTTAATCTTATTCTTCTCGTAATTTCTGGTGTTATATTATCCTTTCCGTTTGTAATCAGTTGACCCAGATATATATAATTATCAACGACTTCTAGTGGATCGTCTTCTAACATAATGCGGATATTTTGGTGCTCGTCCATATTTGTCATTATTTTTGTCTTGGTTCTGTTAATTTTTAGGCCTACTAACTGAGATTGTGTATTTAGATCGATTATCATTTCTTGCAGCTCTTCATTACTGCTACTTATTAGTACGATGTCATCTGCAAATCTGAGATGGTTCAAGTATTCACCGTTTATCTTAATCCCTTTCCTGTCCCAATTCAATTTCTTAAAGATGTCCTCCATTGCCGTAATGAAGAGCTTTGGAGAGATAGTGTCTCCTTGCCTTATTCCTCTTTTAATTGATATAGATTTTGTGTTCTCCTGCATTTTTACGTACATCTGGGCATTATTGTAAATGTTTTTAATTAAATTGGTGTATCTTCCGTCAATTCTGCAGCCCTTTAGAGATTGTAGAACAGCCCATATTTCGATGGAATCAAATGCTTTCTCGTAGTCGATAAAAGCTATGTATACTGGTACATTATATTCCTTTGTCTTCCTTTTTTTTTCTTTTTTCTTGGAGAAATTGTATTACCTATCTATTAAAAAGTTAATAAAATACAATTTATAAAGTAGAGCCAGAGCCAGATTAAAGGGGGGGCTAAGGGGGCTGCAGCCCCGGGCCACCGAATTTCGGGGGCCTCAAAAAGATTGGAAGGTTCTAATCTAGTGCGGTTTCTAATCATTTAAATCCCTTTGTACCCATTGCATAAATGGGAATGGGGCCTCTAAAAAATTTAGCCCTGGTCCTCACATATCCTTAATCCGGCTCTGAGTAGAGCCAGTACTAAAGTGTGTGTGTTGTGTACTGGATGGAGAGTCTATTGGAAATAATAGAATTGTGGACAGATACAACGAGCTTTGGGTTAAACTGAAGCAACCAGAGGTTTGCTAAGAGAATCTTCAACAGTATAAAGATACTGTTTAAGAAATCAGGTACCAAAGAAACAGATATCAAGGTCAGTGAACATTCTATAAAGTTATAGAAGAATCATTTTGAAAGCGAGTTTGGTGCGATATTATTTAGAAAGAACCCTTTTAACTTTAACAAATATTGTAATTAGAAATATTTTTAAATAATTATTTTAGAAAATTATTGGTGATTTGCGAGCTCGATGTGATTCGGCATTTGTATTTTGAAATTAAACATTTTGGTTATTAGGTTAATTGTTAGAATTATATAATTTTATTTAATTTGGAAAGACAATATCAAGTGATTAAAATTTATTTGACGTTTAGATATTTTATTGTATGTCGGACCAAACTACTATCAAGGTTTAATTAATCAAAGATTGAAATGAAGTTTAAAAAGGTACCTGAATTGATATTTAATCTATAAAGTAAAATCATATTCTACTGCTTAGGTAGAGTTATAATTAGAATTGAAATTTAAAAGAAATTAGTTAATAGTAACCCCATTCAGCTGAGAGAAAGGAGTCCCACTATTCCGAGCTAGTTAGTTGAGGCACAGTCTATATACAATATTTTTTATATAGACTGTGGTTGAGGTTACAATAGGTATTACTATCATGACATTAATATTAAATGTCAGAATTGTTTAGATAGGTACAACTTGTCAAAGTTGTTCTAAGTTTTAACCTAACAAAATTCAAGCTGTAAGAAACTACAAACTGTACAAATTACATTTTACAAACTTGAAAATGATTTTAATTGACTTTTTGAAGGGAAAACTAAGAAATTTATAAGTGTTCCATTTAAACTTCATTTTCCTTCACGTGTACAACATCTTAGAATTTTAAAGTTTTAAAAAAATTGAAATTTTAGAACGCATGTTAACTACTACCTCCTTTACTTCTGTAAGGGAGCATTTCTGCACTGTGGATCGGTCACCACTGGACTCCCATAAGGACCCTCTGTCTCTTAGTGCAACACATTGGGAGCAGGACCATAAGTATAGATTTTCCGGTTCTTATGACAAATTCTTTATAAACAGCAGTTTACCGAAATTTTGTGTTTGTTGGTTTTGTTTGCATAATCGTCTGTTTCATAAACCTTTTATGAAACATCAATAAACTATGCCTAATTTTTTTAATTTTTAACATAATACTAAATATTTGAAAAATATAAACTTTGAATACATTCCACCCTAAATAAAAATTATTGACACTTAACTGAGGCATGCAAAAGTCCCAAAGTATTCTGAGTATTTCACTTTAAATTACAATACTTCCTTCGTCTTTCAGACAAGGGAAGTAAAAATCAAATTAAAGCCATTTAAAGATGCCGAAAATGGTTTCCCCCAGCAGCACTTTTTTACTATACATGATAGGTATCGTTCTTTAATTAGTGTAAATAACGTCACTACGATTTTTTAAAAACACTGCTGTAGTTAGTCATTTGGCTACAAAAAAATTGATAACTTGATGACTGCATGAGAATTTTAAAAAATGAATATCAAAAATGGCAAATAGCAGATAAGAATAGTTAAAAATATAAAGCATGTTTTATTTTAGAAAATTTACTGGCCTGCAGGCCAAAAGAAACTGAACAACCTGTAGAATTAAAAACACTTTTAGGTTATAAAGCTTGAAAAGCTATAAATATTTGTTGTATTTTAAAGCACAAATAAGATATGACACAAACTGACGCAAAACCTAACCTGCTAACCTCGAATTTGACATAGACTTACAGTCTTGCCAACATTAAATATTCAGGTAAATAGATTTTTTTGCTGTACTAGTTTCTATGCAGCCGATGGTACCAATGACACACTATTGACTTATCCAGTGTAGTTAATAAAATGGATGAGTTAATTTTTGAACATGGTTGTATATTTTATTTCACGATACCTAAGTACCTTATATTAATAATGCTTTTACTGGGTTCTTATTTTATTTTCTGTGCATACTTACCTTACTTTCTATACAAAGCATTGTCTGTTAGTATTATACAATCTCCAGAAGTGAAAATCAGCAATATTGGTCTTAATAATACATCATAAACTAAGCGAAAGAAAGGAAAATGGTCTTCATATAAAGATTTGCAAATACCAGTAAAACTTTTACCTTCTAGTGCTTCATGCAATATTGACTCCTCCTGTATATAACATTCATAAGATTAGACTTTTCCACCATAATCTACTCTGTTTTATCAATTGTACTTGCCCAACGAGTTGGTCCATAACCCCCAAAGCCCATAACGCCCAAAGTGCGCCCACAACCCCCAAATATTTAGCAGGCCCACTTCGCCCAATGCGCCCATAACGCCCAAAGGTTTTCTAGGGACACAACGCCCAACTAGTTGGTTCATAACCCCCAATTAGCTTCGTGTAAATTAAGCTAAAGTTCTATAAGCTTTAATCATACTTTGTATAACTCAAACAACAGTAATACGTCTGCCAAATTCTGAAAAAAATTACAAAAACGTGTCGGAATTTTAAGAAAAAGCGAAAAAGCTTTGAAGAACAAATATCTGGTTACAATTCAAGTAAAATTGGAATAAACATTTCTAAAAGCTTTAAGAAACGTTTCTACTAAATGCTAGGACAATTTTCTTCAAGTTTCTGCAAAAGAACTGGTCAGAAATGCAAGACCATGTTCAGTCAGACCAGCGGCGTAACAGCAAAAATTACAACTCCTATCACAATAGTATAATTTGAACACAAATTTATGAGAAAAAAAGCCATATTTTAATAACGAAATACTTAGGCAAGGCACACCAACCTGTCGGTAATAAATATAGTATGATCAAAAATTATTTTCACCTTGTATGGATATGGAATATTCCCTAATTTATGAATCCAACTATAAATCACTTAAAAATCAAATGTCAAGTTCCACATTTAAGTGTAAATGTAGTTGCATTCATTAATTAGGAAATATTTTATAGCCCTACTAAATGAAAATAAATTTTTATCATATATCTACTTTAGTATGTTACTTATTTTATTATTTTTAAATAATTATTAAATTATAATTAAGTACACTGCAATAACAAAAAATGTATACGCAAGTGTATACTTGCCGTCACCATATTTCGTTTTCCGCTTAACATTTTTACCTCATACATGCAGGTAAAATTGCATGGGCCGTATCCTTTATATACAGGCTGAGTCATTTTAATCTTTGGACACGTTTATCCAGTGAGGGAAGCAAGATGGTGAAAAATACCCTGGGTCAAAATTGTTCGGGGTGAAGGGGGACAACTTTTGGCAGCAAAATTCACTCCCCCCTCGTACTCCGCCTTGCGGGTGGGGGGGTCAACTTTCAAATTTCAAATGGAACCCCCAATTTTTTTCCATGAATTCGGGTTTCTGATAAAAAAATATGAAATTTTTGTCCGAACAATTTTTCATGAAAATGCTTTCTTCGGTCAGAATTATGACCCCTCGCCTTATTTAAGAACTACAGTGAATGGACATTTTCCCGAAACAGCACATGTGATTGTTAGCGCTCAATATGGAGTTACCAGGTCTACAGCCATAAAATTGTCCCCACACGATGTCATCACAGCTGTCAGGTAGCTGTCATCAGGGCCAAAAGTGTCAATGCTTCACCAAAATGACAAAAATTTCCAGGATTGAGGTTCCAGAACGTTAGATTGGACCTACGCTCGTGATGTACATAGTTGAGAGTTCATAGTTAATCGCAGAGCGCATGGAAACAAAGTGCGAGTTTCGGCCTTATTCTCTCCTTTTGCACATAACAAGAGGCACAAGAGCAGCAAGCCTTTCTCCCACCAAAGTTGCGCGCGCCGTCTACAACTCCTACCAGCCTCAGCCGGCTCTCCCAGCAACTGACGCTTCCGCCCCGCTTTCACGGTGCTTGCTCAATTTCGCCTCCCGTAGTGGCTCTTCCCCGCGCTCTGGTCATTTTAATCACGACATTCTCAACATTGTTTTGCAAAAAATTTTCAATACACTTTGCTTGATGGCTTCGGTGTAATTTTTTTACCCAATATGGCCGATTATCCACCTTCGGAAATTGTAGACATGATCTTAGTGTTGGGCGAATGTCTTCTGAATTACGCAGCTGCTGCTGCGCTTTATGCAGACCGGTATCCTGACAGAAGACATCCAAGTGAGGTGACAATCCGGAACCTCCTGCAACAAGCTAGAGAAGGGCGTCTACGTCGGCAACGCCCACGTCACGTCTATGATGAAATGACGCGCGTGTTGTCACAGTATTAGCTCTTGTGCATATCAATCCGCACATAAGTAGTCGCCAGATCGAAAGAGAAATGGGTATCTCACAAAGAACGGTAATACGCATCTTGAATGCCAGAAAATTTCACCCCTACCACATCACATTAACCCAGCAGCTATCAGAGAACAATATGAGAATGCGCGTCCAGTTCTGTCAGTGGGCGTTGCAAATGATCCAAGCTGATCAGCGATTCTTTGATTATGTGATGTTCTCTGACGAGGCGACATTCAACAATATCGGCGGCGATCGGCGGATTGAATCGACATAATTGTCATTATTGGTCGGAGGTGCAGCCTTAGTGGTATCGGCCGGTGGACTATCAGCACCGCTGGAGCTTGAACGTGTGGTGTGGCATCGTCAACGGGTACTTGATTGGGCCTTATTGTTTTGAGGTTAATGTAACTAGGGAGATATTTCTATCTTTTCTACGAGATCATTTACCAGGATTGTTAGAAGATGTTGACCTTGAAACAAGGCGTAGATTATGGCTTCAACTGGACGGTGCACCACCACATTATGCGCGTATTGTCCGCAATTACCTAAATCTCCAGTTTCCCCGGGGATGGATTGGTCGATCAGGTCCCAGAGCATGGCCTGCACGATCACCAGATCTGACATCTCCTGACTTTTACTTGTGGGGATACCTCAAAAATGTGGTAAATAGCCGAGCTCCAACGACCAGGGAAGACATGATGGAGCGAATCTGAGTAGCATGTGCAGCAATACCGTGTAGGGTATTGTTGAGTACGGTCGAGCATTTTCAAAGGCGATTGCATTTATGTATTCAGAATAACTGTGGGAATTTCGAGCAATTGCTCAACGCGTAGGTGTGCAATTCATCATTTCGTGAGAGGCAAGGAGACTCACGCGAAAAAAGCACCCCGTACGTGAGAGGCAAGGGAACTCACGCGAAAAAAGCACCCCGTACGTGAGAGGCAAAAGGACTCACGCGAAAAAACACCCGGTGCGCGAGAGGCAAGGGGACTCACGCGAAAAAAGCACCTCGTACGTGAGAGGCAAGGGGACTCACGCGAAAAAAGCACCCCGTACGTGAGAGGCAAGAGGACACACGCGAAAAAAGCACCCCGTACGTGAGAGGCAAGAGGACTCACGCGAAAAAAGCACCCCGTACGTGAGAAGCAAGGAGACTCACGCGAAAAAAGCACCCCGATGGGAACAAAATCCCACCACGTCCACGTCGTTGTTCCTGGGTAACGCCAAGGGTGGGATTGTAAGATGCGCTAAAACTGACCGAAGAAAGCATTTTCATGAAAAATTGTTCGGACAAAAATTTCATATTTTTTATCAACCCGAATCCATGAAAAAAAATGGGGGTTCCATTTGAAAGTTGACCCCCCCCCCCCCCGCGGGGGGAGTACGGGGGGTAGTGGATTTTGGTGCTAAAAGTTGTCCCCCTTCACCCCGAATAACTTTGTCCCGGGGTATTTTTCACCATCTTGCTTCCCTCACTGGATAAACGCGTCCAAAGATTAAAATGCCTCGGCCTGTATACAGGGACTCTAAATAGAACCTAATAGCACAAGTTCAGGCAGAGTTATTGATATGAATCTTGTAAAAAGTAAAGTTTATTAAAATGGTTGTGGATATACCTGATCGTCATTTATTTAATAAAACCCCATGCAAATCCATGGTACATTTTTACTTCCTTTTACGATAAAGGAAGTATTGGATTCACCCCAAAAATTCGAAATTCAGATTTCAACAGATCTTCACGTTTTAGAGTTCCTGAACCCAAAAAACATGTTTTTGCTCATTGGTCTGTGTGTCTGTCTGTCTGTGAACAGAATATCTCAGAAACGAAAAGAGGTATGGCGTTGAAACTTCATATATAAATTTTGTGTATTATCTAAATGCGACAGCAAGATTTTGAAGAAAATCGCATAATCGGAAGTATGGTGTTTACCCTTGTGATTTTTCAGTTTCTTTCGATTTTTTCAAAAACGGCTCTTAACGATTTTTTTTAAACTTACATTTTTAATGTGTTGAATACTTCTAAAATGGGTTTCTTTTGTTTTTTTATTAACTGCTATTTTAAATAGAACACCGGGTATATTATTACATTTTTGAATTCAGCTTAAAATTCTAGCGAAAATTTGTCTCTTCTAACGCTCTATTTTTACTGTTTTTGTAGAATTTGTAATTTTTGAAAATTTTTGACAATTGCTTAAAAATTAAAAATCTAATTTTTAGCTAATTACAAGATCACAGTAAAAGGAAGTTGTGTGCGTGTATCACACCACATATTTTTATACTACTTTGCTTTATTAGAGCATCTGTACATTAAGAATTTTTAAGACAGAATTATTCTGGAAAATATCTTGAATAACTCCAAAAATGAGTGCTAATTGTTTTGTAATGTATAATTTGCATACCAGACCGAATGAGTAATAAGTACGTAATTTGCCTGAAAAAACATTTTGCTTTCTTCACTAATGACACGCCTACCTGCTTTTAACAAGTTGTGACAAGGTTTACAAGATACCAATTGTAAGGGTATATTGAAATAATATGACGGCAACTATGCCAATACAACAGAGACATCAATATATCTGCAAACTGTGATACGAGTGTCTTTCAATAATTTCAACGTCTCCCGCATTTACAATCTAAAAGTTTTTTTTTTACTTTTTCACTTGCTTGTATTGCTGTAAATGCTGTTATTGCTTTAACTATGTCTATATTTTGCTGGGCCATTCTCTATAGCTAGAAGGGATAGGTCATGTAATAATATATCTTGAGGGGTGCGGCTCCTGAGAACTTCTTTTGTAATTTTCAATTTTCATAATTATTGTCACATAAGGCTACTGTTCATAAATGTGGCAAGCTCTAAGCCGAAGGCCTCATTTAAATATTTGTCGTAAAACGTTTGTAAGTCTGAATTTTTTGAAATCTTGTCCATGCATATATAAATTTTAAAACACAGTTGCACAACGAAATGAAATTTTTCATTTACTTGCAGTAGTGATTTGAAACGTTAATATAGCTGTGACGTTACAATGTCTGTAACATTCCATTTTTCTGTTAATAAGGGCTTTGAATTAATTAATCACTATCGGGTAGCTCTCTCAGTCGGTGTTAATTTGGTTCAGACAGATATACACTATGAGACCAGCAAACAAACACCAGGATAATTTTAGACAGTTTAATTATATTGTAATGTATTCACAAATATAGTAAAATGTATTTTACAATAAAATCGGTAGTTATACAAAACGTCCTGTTGCGAACACCCAGCGTCACTGCAACCCGTCATACATCCGTGCATTTGTGGCCCTACAGTCCGAGCCTTGGAAAATCGACGGGACGCCACTGGTTAGGAAATCGGGCGTCGAAGTTGATCCCGGAGGTGCCAACTTTTAAGCTTGAATCTCGGTCCCAATGTCAAAGGCACGTGTAACTGCAAATATAGGTTAATTCGGCTATGTCAGGGTCATTTACTTACAACACCGGCTCGTGCGGGAGATTCGACAAGCCCCCTGTGAATTTTGCGTTGTGTTTGTGCTGGGTGTCATAAAATGAAAAGTCGACGGTGGTTTTCAGCTGGGGCACGACCTCGAGAGGATTGCAGACGTCGGGGATGCTTTCCACAATGCGGCGTAGTCAGGTGATTGTGTGGGCGGCTCCTCTACGTCCCTCGGGAAGTCTAGCAGGTAGGTAAATAATAATAATAATAATAATAATATTAGAGGTCTTTATTCTTCCAATCATACTCATAACGTAAAAATGCATTGAATATGAAAATTATAAATTAAAAATTGAAAAAATCTCAAGGTGTTAGTTCAAAAACAACCCTTAGGTTATTCTTGTTCTGCCACTAAGACCTTGAAATCGTAAAGAAAATAAACTAAATATAAACACAGTGCCTAAACTAACTTAATACTAGATTCTGTGATGATATGTCATAGAATTGTAGCAAGAAAACAATATATTCTAAACTAAAACAAAGAACAAAGGTTCACCTAAGTTGGGAAACAAATAATTGCTCTTTATATTTGCGTTTAAATGTTTGAAGCGAGACGGTTTTTAATCCAAGGGGTATTGAATTATAAACTCTGGATACTAAAAAAGAAAACCCCCTTTGAAACAGAGCAGTCTTATGAATTGGTGGTGTTATAAGACCTTTGAAACGTAAATTTAAAGAATGCACATCAGTACGAAATCTTATTTTATTGTACAAATATGGTGGTCGTTCTTCAAGAATGATTTTATGACAGAGCGTGGCATACTGAAGCAATCGTCTGTTATGCATATTGAGCCATTTTAAATCTTTTAATTTGTGGGAGATTCTATCAAATTTTCTTATTCCATAAATGAAGCGAAGACAAGAATTTTGAACTCGCTGGATTCTGCGAGCGAGATCTTGTGTTATGGACTGACCATAGACCTGAGAACAGTAAGAGAAATGTGATAGCACTAATGTTTCGCAAAGCATTGATTTTACAAGAATTGGTAAGCAATGTCTATGAGGAAAAAGAATTTTTAAATTTAAATAAGCTTTTTTTATACAATTGGTTATATGAGTTACATATCTAAACGAATTATCTAGGGTCAATCCTAAGTTTTTTACTTCATTCACAATTGGAATTACATTATCATTTATTTTGAAAACGGCAAACGGCTTTATTTCTATTATATTGGCTGGATTACCAAAGAATATTACATTAGATTTGGAAGGATTAATAACTAAAGAGTGTTCTGTTGATGTTATAAATATTTGTTTGAGATCATCATTAATATC
This sequence comes from Agriotes lineatus, assembly GCA_940337035.1. NCBI lineage: Eukaryota > Metazoa > Arthropoda > Insecta > Coleoptera > Elateridae > Agriotes > Agriotes lineatus. The sequence goes on along the minus strand of CALNHX010001880.1, from coordinate 43,567 downwards.
ATTAAAACATTTCCGAAAAGATTCCTTATTGAATGAGTACAAGAGTTGCGTATCATCGGCAAACATATGCATCGAACTTGATTTTATATGCTTTTGAAGATTGAAGGTGTAAATGGTGAATAGCTGAGGTCCTAAAATAGAACCCTGTGGAACCCCTGTTTTCACAGCCATGTAGTCTGAAGAATTTCTGTCTAAAATTACTTTTTGGAAACGATCCTCTAAGTAATTTTGTAGAAGAGAGCACGCACTTGAACTGAAACCAATATATTTTAAATATCTGTGTTTAAGTGGATTAGCACATATACAGGTCGTTGTGAAAAGGCTTGAAGGCCCCCTTTTGAATTATGAGTTCTAATATGTTTGTTTCGAGTTTAATTACGCTGAGTGGCTGGCTTAATTATGACGAGAAGCATGCGAAACGTCTTCGTGAACGAGTCGTCGCCTCCAACATGACTTCCAGGAAATTGTTACAATTATTTGTTGACGGAGCTTGGGCTAAAAATTTAGGCTGAATTCAGGTTATAATATTAACAGGGCAAACCAGCGAAGCGGTCCTCTGGGGAGGTCGTCGCTTCCAGGAACTGGCTTGCAAGACTGGGATTTGTTTAGGTTTTAGCTAGAAATACGGCCTCCTAGATTGGAGTCTTCGGTTCGACTTAGCTACAGGTAAATTCAGGATGCAGGATTTCAAAGTGCGAGGGAAGAATTCTCTTTAAAATCGGACGGGACGGACAGGATTGGGGATGATCTGGGACTGAGTGGATACTGGAATGAATGCTGAGAATGCCGGAGGGAATCTCTGAGGAAAAATCTCGGAAATGAATGCTTCGTGAATCGGTCGTGGAGTCGCTTTTATGTTCCCTCTTCGTGCTTCGTGCATCTAGCAACCACTTCGAACATTCTGAGTGGGAGAATGGCGCAAACGGGGACCGGCGCCTCTTCGATGACGTATTTTTATCACTGGTCGGGCGTTCTAAAGATTCAAACTTTGATAAGAAACGTAGTAATCGCTAGGGGAGAATGCGCGAATTAATTTATAATTCAAAAAGAAAACGCGTTCGCGCTGGGCGAAACGTTACATGTCTACCATACTTTAGAAAACATTGATCTTAAACAGTGAATGTAATTTCTATTTATTAATTAGAAATGAAAGTGCATTCCTTGCTATTGTGAATTACAACCATTCTAAATAAGAATATGCTCTTCCCTAATAAGTGCACATCTGATGACTTCACGGAGACAAAATGCATTAGACCCTAATGATAGCTAAAGGGCTTAAGCACTTCTCTTGTAGTTCTCTGAATGTCATCTTTTGGCAGTACAATATCAGTCCTTCTTAGGACTAACCAGGAACACCTGAAGACGGGAGTAGATCAAAACTCCCGAAACGTTGTGTGATATACACAGTGGAAACAGTCCGATAAAACACTTCACTTCTCTTGTAATGTTCTCTATAATATACAATAGCAACCAAACCTAGGAATTCCCATTCTATTATCTCAAAGTCGTAGAAGGGATTTTAATTACTATTGCTCAGTATTCCTTTGTAATGACTATCTGCTTACTTTGCAAATTGGTGTTTGTAGGAGTGCCATATTAAGATTTTAATGTTACAAATCCATCTGAATACAAAATATCTATTTATAGATGCTAATAATTATTGCAAGGTAAACAAAAGTTGTATCAAGCGATGAAATAAATTTCAACTCTAGTTTTCTATGAACATTTTCGTCAGGTCTTCGATCAATCCAAACAGCCAAGTGAAGGTATTGCATTTATGAACTGTCGAAGTTTTGGGTTAACCACAGACATACTCATCTGCAACACCTGCTTTAATCTGAAATGTATTTGATCGTTTCATAATAAGTAGTTCAAATAAGATGTTGATTTGTCTTTCCTCGCCTAAAAAACAAAGGAAGTATTGTAATCGCTAAAACACCGCCCTCCTAGATTTCTTCAGAACTTCACGTTTCGGGGTCCCTAGATGACGAAAAACAGGTTTTCTCAATTTCATCTGTCTGTCTGTCTGCCTGTCTGTCTGTTGGTTAGCACCTTCAAAAATTAAATTCTGCCTGTTTTTACTCAGGAACTGTTAGTTAAACAAAGGTAATATTTTGCACATAGCTCAGGTTTTTACCTTTCACAAAAAAGCTCGAATGCCATAAAACTAAATTCGTTTTTTAATATTTTCAAAATTTGTTGTTTTAAAACTTTCACTTGCAAAAGAAGTTCTGAGTTAAGCCCTTTACTGATTTCTTACTTTAGAAGTACTGAAAGGCAGCTAGTTATATTTGTTCGTTAATTAATATAAATTAAATGTTAAAAGGGACACTGGAAGATCTGAAGAAATCTCAGAAGGTGACTTTTCGTGATTACACTACTTCTTTCGTTTTTTAGATGAGAGAAGTTAATATGGAACTTTGTGTGTAAAGTACTATTTTATGTTAAAATCGCAGCTAAAACTACTTCACATGTAACCACTTTTTGCTTTCTCATACTATTACTAGTTAGTATAATAGCAAGTATAGAAAAAGTTATATTTTCATTAAAAAGTCAAAATTAGATTTTGAAACTTTTATGAAAGAATGTAAGTCTAGATTTTGACAAATTATGTTTTGGAGGTCAAGCAGTCAAAAATTTGTTTTAGAAACAAATCTATCTATGTGATTGCGTGGGTAGTATAGTTGGCGTAGAGCTATTTGGCTAAATGGTCTTGAGATGCTACCTGAAGATAAGCGCATTACAATCAACTTATCTAAAGCAGCCGGACTGAGTCAACATTTTAACTCATTTTCAGCTGTAATTGCATTTATTGAATGCAAATCAATAAGCAGTATCTGGTGTAAACATTTTACATAAATGACTTAATTGATATTTAATGCATTTATCCCTAAAACTACAACATGGCAGTAGTTGTTTTCAAACTTTTGAGCGAAACGGAGTTTAAAATGTGGAGCCCCTGGAGTGATGATGAGGAAGTCGCCAATGAAGACTTATCGCAAGAAACTGGTGGAGAAATAGAAGATATCCAATGCAAAAAGCAATTATCCTTGGATGCTAAACAAATCGTGCGTTTACAACGGCCTCAGGGAAACAGAAGAGGTAGTGCAGGGATTGTTAAAAAACAGCGTTTTTAACAAAAGTGAAGTATTCTAAACTTCGGAGTGCGCGAACGTAAAAGATGGTGTGATTATAGTATAGGTAAAATATTAGATAAGGATGACAAGGCTCTAGTTCGACGAAAAATTTGAGAAATGTATAGGGAGAATACAGTATCAACGATTAAATTGTTACGCCAAAAATTAAGCAACGACGACACCTGTTTACAATGTTCTATGTGTTTTATTAGAGAAATTTATTAAAAATATAGGTTTTAAATATAAAACAATAAACAAACGTCAAGCAATTACGGAATCGAAGAAGCTACAGGTATGAAGGCGGAAATACCTAGGAGCAATAAACATATAGAGAAAACAAGGGTTTTCCAATAAGGGCGGGTCGATGTTGAAATGGAATAAAACAAGCTGTGTGTGAGATATTAATAAAATTCATCTTTTATTCGAAAGGCCCATGTATGCCATTATGTATGGAATATGAAATCGTTTAAATGTCCTTCGCGGCTTTTCACGGTGGCACGGATCCGAGAGGTCCAATTTTCAATTAGTTTGCCGCATAGATCCTGCTGAATTTGAGCGATAGCCTGGGTTATGTTGACTTTGAGGGCATCGGTAGATTGCGGCTTATTGGCGTAGACCTGCGACTTCAGAAAACCCCACAAGAAAAAGTCTAGCGGGGTCAAATCGCACGATCTTGGTGGCCAATTCACGTCATCTCTGCGAGAGATAACCATACCCCCAAATTGTTCATGCAGAATGTCCATCGTGGCGTTCACTGTGTGGCACGTAGCGCCGTCCTGCTGGAACCACATGTCGTGCACGTCGATATCCTTCAATTTGGGCTAAAAGAAATTGGTTATCATCGATCTGTAGCGCTCGTCGTTGATGGTAATGGCCTCACCAACGACGTTTTTGAAAAAGTACGGACCAATGACGCCGCCGGTCCAAAATCCTCACCAAACAGTAACTTTTTGTGGATGCATTGTCACCTGGTGAACCTCGTGTGGGTTGACGTCGTCCCATATACGGCAATTTTGCTTGTTAACATAGTCATCCAAAAATGCGCCTCGTCGTTAAAGATGATTTTTCGGCCAAAATTGTAGTCCTCTTCCAAACACTCCGAAGCCCAGTCAGCGAACACAAGGCGTTGTCTATGGTCATTAACTTTGAGCTCCTGGGTCAGTTGGATCTTGTACGAGTGCAGGCCCAAGTCTCGACGCAAAATTCGCCAAGTTGAAGTCTGCGAAAGGCCGAGTTATTGTGCACGGCGAGGAATTGACTGTCTCGGGTTCTCCTGCACACTTTCACGAACAGCGTTCCTTTGACGTACGGGTGTTGGCTGATCGTTTACCGAACCGGCCGTCTCGAATTTGTCCACCAAACGTTGGAGAGTCGACTTTGAAGGGCCACCGCGTCTGCCGTAAAATAGGCGCAACGCGCGCAAAGTTTGCACTAACGAACACTCATTTTGACAATAAAGTTTTATCATTTGGACGTGCTGCTCAATCGTGTAACTTTCCATGGTGATTTGGCATCAGTGACTGAACAATAAACAACAGATTTGACAGACGCCGCCAAAACAACGTGGCCGCCACAGCCTGCCAACATCGACCCGTCCCTATTGGAAATCCCTTTATATGTTACTTGGATGAAACATGGTATGACACCCATGATGTCATCCGCAAAGGTTGGGTAGATGATTCTAATAAATGCAATATGGATGTACCCCCAACAAGGGCAAAAGGGTGATTTTGCTACATGCCGGGTCCAACAAACAGTGGGTGCACTGTAGACCCTTGATATCGAAAGGAAAAACGTTATCCTTATTAATGTTTTTTTACATAGTGATCCCGAAAGTAAAAAAGTAACCCTTTTTAACAATTTTATTGAAATTGCAAATTATCAATGTCACATTTGTAAATTCTGAAGTCTTTTTTAATCAAATTTTGAATACTAGATATGACTATGCAAAAAATAACCTTCAAGCTCATTTTAAAAAAGTATCGTTTGGATACGAGTAGTACACGTAATTTTTTTCAAAGTGGTATCTTATAACTCAAAATGTGGTCAAAATGACTTCAGTTTACAACTGACAAATTTATAATTAACAATTTCAATAAAATAGTTAAGAAAAGTGCCATCTTCTTTACGATTTTCCAATAAAAGACATTCAGAATCACTATGTACGATGCTAATTGGGGGTTATGGACCAACTAGTTGGGCGTTGTGTCCCTAGAAAACCTTTGGGTGTTATGGTCGCATTGGGCAAAATGGGCCTGCTAAATATTTTGGGGTTGTGGGCGCACTTTGGGCGTTATGGGCTTTGGGGGTTATGGACCAACTCGTTGGGTGAAGTGAGCCTCCTAAGAGTTTGGGCGTTGTGGACTTTGGGGGTTATGGACCAACTGATTGGGCGATGTGGCCCTGAAAAATCTTTGGGCGTTGTGGTCGCGTTGGGCAAAGTGGGCCTGCTAAATATATGGGGGTTGTGGGCGCACTTTGGGCGTTGTGGGCATTGGGGTTATGGACTTTGGGCGAAGTCTCCAGGCTCCCTTGAATCTATCAATTATCTCATATACGTTTTCCCAGTTGTCAATAAATACTGTAATGATATCGGTACAGGGAGGGGTTTAAAAATCTGATAAGATAAAAAAATACAGTATTAAAAATTACAAAGATGAATTTAGATATGAAATGGATAGGTATCAAAATTATTAAGATGTATTTAGACAAGAAAGGAAATAAAATTTATAATTTAATTAAATGATGCTAATTGAGAAACAGTAGGATTTTAACTTAATTTAATATCTGAAATGAAATTGGAAGTTAACGACAAATACTTTTTCGAAATATACTATTTAACATAGTAGATATTAAACATATAATAAAGCTAAGGAGATAGGTTATTCATTAGAATAAAAATTTTGATAACGGAAATGATGTAATACAATTTGTAGCGTTTGAAATTAAAAAATAAACCCCTTTATAAAAGTTTTTAAAAACATATTGGTAAATAAAAAGGATTAAAATTGGAAATAAAATTGGCATGGTGACAAAGAATAAAAAGTAAAAGAAGATTAGCAGACTAGATGGATGAAGATTAGAATGTGGTGAGAAGACCAATCTAATACAGTTATAATCTACAAAGGCAAATAAAAGTAAGGGAATGCTGGATTGGGTTTATTGTGGAATTACATTGCATCGACTGAATTGGATAACAAGGAATAGTTTACAAAGGAAGTGATTTGCATCGACATCATTAGCAGAGTGAGCGTATTTGTGGGGTTTGTCAAGTGACAGCTTGTGGCTTGCATCTGGTCAAGGTTTGTGGTGCCGGGTTGTAGCAGTACTTCATACTTGTGATTTGATTGAGCATCGGATTAAACACATCTACAACTGAGGTCGATTTGGATGAATACTGAGGTGGATGTGTGAATGCAGTTTTAAAAAGGTGAGCTGTTTTTGTGTGTTCCTGTGGCGAACTGTTTTTCTGGGTTCCTGTGTTGATTTGGATACAGATTCTGGACGTCTTGGCAGTTGATTGTCAGTTGAAGCCTTCACCGTGGCTTTGAGTGGAGCAGTTCTTATAACGTGGTGAGTTGCAGAGCTGGATGCATTGGGTTTGGTAGAGGAGAGTGTTAAGTCCAATAACAGGTAACAGAATACAGGTATTTAAAATAAGAACTGAAAGAAAATAAAGAGTGAAGTGATTTCATTTTAATTAAGGGAGTACTTACCATTTGAGATTGTCGAATGACAAATGTATCGGGAAAGTATTTGTAATTGATTTTTCAAAACTAGTTTGAAGTGTCAGTTGACAGATGTATTGAGTTGTCATATAAAATAAGAACACCAAATTTCAGAATATAAGCAATCTAGGTTATAAAGAATCCGACCTGATTTTCAGTCAAGTGTTCTCCTGAGGCTAGCAGTAAATGATTTTGATTATCCATAATAAAAATAGGGCAAATAAATTAATTAAAATTCAATTTAAAAAAAATTGATTGAGAATAAACTAAAGTAAAGGTGTAAGTCAATTATAACATAAAATAAGTTGGGCACACTAAGTGGAGCTAATCACCTTAACAATACGTATATTGTTTAAGAATTGCTGAAAAGTTGATATAGATAATCTCACATTCATTAACTCTCCCAGTAACACACTTATCACCGTGCTTGATAGCTGCCCCAATAAGTGCTCGACTCTGATTAATAGACTGCAATCTGCTTGTTTAGGTGAAGATCCTATTCTGGGCCATCAGCAGCAGTACAAGTACATGACAGTGGATGATATGAAATCTGTGGCTGATGATGGGAAGAGTGACCACCGCAGCTCTATGGGTAGGCCTACATGTGCCCACAAATAAATTTATCTGTCACTATGTGTAATTTGCATGCAATTATTTATAGTAATTTGTTGTGCTGAACTTAATGCTCTGTAACTCTGCTTTTAAAATGGCAGGACACGGTGCGAAAAGTGTAAGCTTTAAAATGAAGTCGGGTTTAGGTAGTTTTCAAAATGACGCTGAATTGTCAGCAACTCATTCACATATTTGCAGCACCGTCGAACATCAGTGACGACATGACTTCGGCGCATGCTAACCAGTTCTACTCGTTAAATCCTTCCGCTGTTCCGGACAATGTTGACATCAACCGGCAACCTATAACTGACGGGTAAGGTTTCTGAATTGCCCCCTTTCGTTAGATATCGTCTTAATGCTATGTGCTGGTATCGTTTAGTTTACTTTCAAGCTCCTAATATCGGCAGCTCTGAAGATAGCATTGCTCATAACAGTAATGTAAATGCCATAGGATCCGTTTTCAGATATTTTAATAAAATTGGTAAAAGTGGAGGAGCATTTTATACAAATTTATATTTCGCATTTCATTTGTTTATGAAATAGAAATCGAAATTCAGGTTCAAATAATTTTGTAAAGAAGTCAAACAATAAATGCAGCTTTGTACTATCTTAATTGATAGTATTGTTGCTACAAATAAAAAAATTTAACTCCAGTATGCATACAGATCATACCAAAACTAACAAGTTGTAATTTTTCTGTATCTGGTACGATAATTAAACGATTATTGCTTTTATATAATTGTAAGCAAGTTTTGCTTTAATAACTTAATAACTAAGAAGTCGTAAGATAACTTACCTAATGCTAGTCATGATTGTTTCGAGACCCTGCATGTGCTCATTGTTTAAAACAAAAGCCATCTCAGTTAACCTGCCGGAGTTGTTGAGTTCTAAGCATTGTAGTTAGTATGTCACTTGATGCAGTGACGAGTGGTCCATGTTAGAGTACTCTCTGAGATGAGTAGGACCCGGCAGGCCAGGCGTGGGGCTGTGCAGAGAGAAGTACCTGTTTATGGTAGGTACTACTGTACCTACTACTATCTGCACTGATTGCTGCACCACACTAACACCAGTGTGCCATTCCATAGCTAATTCCCTAATCGGACTAATAAGTGACAGTTGTTAGCCCTGCAGTGGTGACGTGATTTAGTAAAACATAAATAGTGACGTCGGTCTTGTAGACCACATTATGTACATGCATGTATTTAGCAGCGCATATAAATGTTTGATACCTTTTTTTGCTATTTTTCGTTTATTTATTACATACACCGAAGTATTTCATAAAAAATATATTTATGACAAACATTTTAGTTAAAATATTAGAACATATAATATATACTTCAACTTAAAGATATCCAGAAAACTTATAAGCTACAAAAGTATCTACTGTTTTTCATGAAACATTAATAATTGAAAATATTGGAAAACTTATATAACAGGTAACTCTTATTTGAAACAAATCATAACTTACAAAGTGTCTACTGTTTTTTCATAACATTTATCGCAGATGATTGTAACATGCGAAGACACATAAATTTTTTGCATGCCTTACAGAAATACCTAGTTTTTCGGTTCTTCTTAGAATCGCATACGTAACAACATCCAGACTCTTCTCTTTCTACAGTAGAACCTTCCTGATTCTCGATTTTGCAAATTTCACGAATTCGTCCTCGTATGCTTCGTGAAATATAACTGCAGTTTGAACGAACTTTCATATGATCGTACATCAAGGAAAATGCCAACTCTTGAAGGAAATGCCTACGAAACACTTTTTTGGTTGGATTATTTGTATTGAACACTATCTGTGCATTAATTCCTGAAATATTTGGGAGAGAATAAAAAACTACCATTTGCCAACGTCTGGAATTTCTTGCACAATTATAATTTGCACATAACTGGTCCACAGTGTCTACACCCCCTTTTGTATTGTTGTATGTCATAATAATTTCCGGCTTTCCCGTTGACTCATCTATGTGTTGACTCATAGATGTGCTAAGTCCATACTTGTAAACCAGTTATCTGTGGTGACATTCCGTCCAGTATTATAAATTGACTTGCAAAGACGTTCAACAACCGACAAAGCACTGTTATTGACTGAAAATGGTCCCTCTGGTTGAGTTCCAAGATATACCTCTAAATTAGACGTATAGTAAGTACATCTTAGCATCGCACAGCGCGAAGATTTTTATGTCATATTTGTTTGGCTTATTTGGCATTTACTGCCGGAATGCACAGCATCCCCGGAATGCTTCTAGTTTCTCATCGACAGTGACTTGTTGGGATAAACTATAATTATTACGGCAATTTTCTACAAAGGCTTCAAAAAAATCCCGAATTGGGGCTAATTTATCAACTGCTTTTCTGGTTTCGCGTGTTTCAAGGTCATCGAATCTTAGATGTCTTAGTAGAAATCTGAAACGCTGCAACGACATTACTAGGCGATATATTTCAGGAGCAGTATCATTAGTTGTAAATAAGTCCGCTGCATTCAAGTGATTATTCTTTTTTACTCCAGTTAGTAATAGAAGGCCAATCACAGCTTGTACTTCTAATAAATCTGTTGGTCTGGTATACGTATCTCTTGAATAATTGTTTGCTACACTAGCTATGTATTTATTAGTGTTGTCTATAATCATATTCAGCATGTTAATATCAAAAAAGTGTTTCCAGATATCAAGAGGTTCTTGGACTTCTTTTAGAGGGCCTCTTACACCAGGTAATTGCGTGACAATATTTTTTGAGCGAGTCTTGACCTTTTCGCCATTTCGATGTTTTATCCCTACCTAAAAATAAAGGCCCCTCGAAAGTTTCGCTTGCGGTATTTTCGTCATCTAACTCTTGTTCCGTATCGGTATCTTCTTCAAATGTTTTTAAGTTATCAACCTCATTCGTATCTTCTTCATCGTCGGATTCAATATCGGAGTTCATGCATGCGTCCATAAGCAGCTGTAAACGCGCCTGTTCTGCTTCGTAACTCATGCTGCTGTAAATAAGTGACAATTTTATTCAACGCCATTCGTCTTTAAGCTATCATTTACGTAAATAAGAAAAATAAATAAAAACATACCTAAATATATGCACAGTTGCACAAATAGTGATGTCGGAATCTCAGACCGAAAGTACCCTTAGCGGCAAAACGTGCTACACCATCACACAACACAATATGCACTGAAGACAAGCATCGCATAAAACAAAGATACACGAAACGGCAAACGCTCAAGTTAAGAATAATTTCCGAAATCTACCGAAAAAGATTACATCGGTGTCACAGACCGGACGTCACCACTGAAGGGTTAAAACACACTAAACTTGGGATGATCAATGTTGATAACAGTAGCAGTTGTAACATAATCTTGTACATACACGCTGTTGCTGGAGCTCTAGGGCACGTGTTTACAAGTCACAGGTGTCGATAATACGAGTTTGACAGCTTGCTTTTATGAATTTCTTGAATTTCACAGTTACGAACAATTTTTGCTATAACACAGAATGCCCTCTATATTTTACAAAGTATTATTTCACAAATTACAGTTGATAAGATAATAGATTTTGTAATAGATGAGCATTTTATGCATGTGCATGTTTTTGTTCTTCTCTTTCAAAAGCATTAAGTTTAATTATGTCGATAGGAATCTTTGTTACTGGATTTATTTGTTCAGAAATATAGAAGAACTACAAATTGTAATATAAAAATGTATGGTTTCCATAGACTTCAGTATGCAGTTTTAGGTTAGTTTAGCTTAGCTTAGGTTAGGTTAGGTTAGGTTACGTTAGGTTAGGTTAGGTTAGGTTAGCTAAGGTTGAGCTGAATACATTTGGGATTTTTGGGTTCATTTTGGTCAATATTCTCCAGTTGTAGGTACTAATGCATGCTTTGCCTTGTGGGTTAGGTTAGGTTAAGCAAGGTTTTTTTTGATCAGATCAGGTTAGGTTGATTTTATTTTATTTTTAACAAAATTGTAATTAAAATCCGTTCCACGGATGATGTCTACTATATCCGATACTTTGACTACATAGAACGTGTTGTTTAACAAACTAAACGAAATTATGATGGTTAGAGTTTAAAAGTGTTAGGTTAGTTTCAAGTAATTCACTTCAATGAGGTATTATTAATTTGCTAAGAATTTTTTTTAGATATATTTGTGAGAGAGGATTATGTTGCCATGTTTCACCTATTTGCTCTGCGTTAAGATTTTTCTGAGTACCGCTAATGGTGGGTGATTAAATAATTACCTATTCTCAGATATTTATATATTATTTTACAACTAATTTTTTTACTAAGAATATTCAGTGTGTCTTGTCTACATCTGTACAACTATTTTTATTAAGTTGCTGGAACCTGTTAGTGTCTAACCTAACATTGTTGCTCTGCTCGCTTCACGCTTTACGTCAATAATTTATTTGCATCTCATTAATATTACAATACTCTCTACATAACGGACAGGTTTTAGTGAATATATGATAAAAAATCTATGAACTGATACCACTTCAAGAGACAATTTTTCTTCTTTCTATGGGAATGCTTTATAGTTTATATCTTATTGAACCTGCACTTTTATATTTTTCAAATAATCACGCATTAATTTTGTGAATTTCATAATTCTTCCGTCCTTGATTCTTGAATACAATAGATGTCAATTGTTAGCATAAACCACTATATTTCCACATACGTGTATATTCAAGTCCATTTGAAGTTGAGGTTAAGAATATCACAAATAAAGTAAAATACATATACGTTTATATGGAAACTAACTGTTTTTCGTTGTTTTTATTTTGTGTTGTCGCAACACCACCCCAAGCTGGAAAAAGTAAGTTACCTGTAGGTACAGTGTAGATGTTAGCTTTTTGTTGTTGCTAATATAGAGTAAAAATGTGTAAAATATTAACTAATGGCTTTGTTTTATTCAGTTCTTTCAGTTATACGCTCGATACCAAGAGGGCTCCCTTTTATTACTGTAATGGGTAGCACAAAATTCCACACTGCGTTTGTACGTTTTGTAAAAACATCCAGATAGTTCGCAGTGTCTCAATTCCTAATCAAATGTAGAAGCACTTATTAATATTTTTAGCAAATGTAACATTTGAATTCTTACTATCGATTGTTGAATGAATCACTTTTTCTCAATTGCAACTCCGTCGAGACTGTAAGGCACCTCATAATCGCAGCCTCTTTTTTCATAGCTTTCTGGTATCATTTCTTGTGGATGCAAGAGGCGGAGCCATGCGTGGATGCCGGCACTCAGGGGTCCGCCTGATAGTACCTCCTGGATGTGCCGCCAGCCCCACACGCATCACGTGTCGCTATGTTTGTCCGCAGCGCATTACAATCCCCCCGCCGCTCATGGAGAGCGAGGCGCTCGCCAGTAGAGTGCTCCAATTGGAACCAGTAGGAGCCAAGTTTTTGGGGTAGGTTTTACCTTGAAAACACAAACGCAAATTAAAGCCTTTTCTGCTTTAGTCCAGTGATATTAGAGATTCCACACTTTGCCTCCTTGAAGGACAAGCAGAGGGAAATTATTGTTTTGCGGTCAGACAACGGGGAGACTTGGGGAGAGCACACCTTGGAGTTTAGTAAAGAAGCCATTAAAGACGTGCTGAACTATAGCTCTGAAGGGGAAGGTGAGTTTTAGGGCAATACTTGTTTGTGTTAAACTGTTGGATTTTGTTGCAGAACTTAATCAAATCGAAGATCAGCACACCAATCAAATAACACGAATTCTAACGAACGACTTTCCACAATACTTTGCAATTGTTTCTCGGGTGCGGCTAGAGCTGCATGTTATCGGCCCCGAAGGTGGCACCGTTTCCAGTTCTGCTGTCCCCATGGTGCAAGCTGTCTTCCCACAGAATGCTCTTACTACGAGAATTAGAGTTGGATTACAGGTTGGTTTAATTATTACAAAATATCAAAATAAAATCTTTACTTAACCTCACTTTTTAAACTTTGCCTGTTTACGCCTTAGAGTATAGATACTCTAAGGTTTACGCAAATCTTATATCTGTTTTAATGTTCAAGTGTTCAGTTGAGTAATTAAAGTCTCATGTTGGTATTTTACGAATTAATTTCATTGTTAATCTGTTCAACATTGCGATTCTTACCTAACCTCACTTTTGCCATTTGTATTATTCACAAGTAGATACCTTTTTGCAGGCACAAGCAATGGAACCAGAGTTGGTGGTTAAGCTATTAGACCATGGGGTGGCAGTTTCGCCAGTAGTCACTCTAGAGCCCCGGCGATGCAAATACCATAAAGGTATAATACTCAGAATCCCCGCACCTCGTGCCCATTCGCAAGGCATGATCAATCAGTATTCAGGCTCAGCACCTACACTTAGGTTGTTGTGTTCTTTAACTGGTAAGTTCTTGTTTGGCCTTCTCCTCATTAACTGCATTTTGTTATATAGTTTCCATTTGCTTCCAAATCGATATTATTGTTACGCTGATGTTGATATATTTATTATTATTGATTTGAGCAAGTACAAAGAGTTTTGTTGATTGAAATTTATATTTAAAACATTATTACACCAGATTTTTTTTATCAAATAACTGCTAAATTAAATATTGTCGGTTAAGAAAAGTAAAGCTAATTTAATGTAACATCTCGTTATATCGTAAACAATTGAGTTTACAAGTGAATTTACATATACAGCACCATTTTTATTCCAATTACACATTTGTAATTGTTGTTATCACCACTTTCTACCGTTTATGGTCACATTTTTCGAGCATGTTGTTCAATAGTATTTGGTAGTATCCTATTCATGTTGTACGTACAGTTGCAAAACGTTATTTGGTATATCCATGCTTCACAGGAACTAAATCCGGTAAATTTAGTTCCCTAATGGTGCTTCCGTTTGCTGTGGTTATGTATAATTCTGCTAAGTGCTAGCAGTGTAATATCTGAAACCTTTTTTTGCATTTGTAATTTTTACTCTTTGTACATTTTCAAGCCATTCTAATTTGACTGCTTGCTCTTACCTGCAACCGATAATTCACTGAACCACTTGTTTCTGTTTTGCGACAGGGGGCCAAAATAAGGCCGTCTGGAAAGACGTCACTGGATCCACACCTCTTTCCTTAGTAAAAGATCGCGTATCGTTTAGAACTACGGTCTCGGCCCGGTTTTGGCTTATGGATTGCCGAAGTGTGTCTGAGTCTGCTCGAATGGCCACAGAGTTATATACACATGTAGGTAATAGGACAGTTTATGTTATATAGCACTAACATTGGTGATTTTTAGCCTGCACACGTTCCATTTATGGCTAAGTTTGTTCTGTTTGCCAAACGTATTAGCTTTTTGGAGGCGAAAGTACGCGTTTTCTGCATGATCGATGACAAGGAAGATAAAACGCTGGAGCACCAGGAGCACTTCTTGAAAATTGCTAAAAGCAGAGATGTCGAGGTAATTCTCTTGAAGAAGCTTTTTCATTATACAGATTGAGTCAGGAAAGTGAGGTTAGATTTGTAAACAAATTTAATCTCACTTTTGGGCAATTTCATTCGCTAATTTTCATGAAACTCAATGTCATTAGGTGCTGGAAGGTAAGGAGATCTACATAGAGTTTGCTGGAAATCTGGTTCCAGTGCTGCAGTCAGGCGATCAACCAAAACTAACCTTCCAAGCATTCCGTGAAAACAGCCTGGAGTTTACAATGCGCTTGAGAGATGCTGTAAGTTTGTTTTTTGTTTACCACTCAGATATTTTACTGAATGTATTAGGATGAAGATGCAGTTAGTCACATACTATTTATGAGCGACTGCAAAGTGGCCCATGGAGAGCTTTCACAGACGCCTTTGTGTACTCTCAACTTGATGTTACCCAAAGATGTTCTTCCCGAAACTTAGGAGCCCACTCTTTACACTGTTATGAAAATTGCATGCAAATGATACAATAGCTTTATTCTACTATAATCTTAAGTATACTGTGTATGTATTGTAGTTAGGTGTGCAAATAAATAAATATCTTTCTAAAAAAAAACCACGACTCACAATCTGATTTGCTGTCACTTAAGAAGGACCACAGCTACTTGCATCATGGAGGCATCATGGGCTAAAAGTGCAATTTTGAAATTTTACAAGACTCCCACGATAAATTTTAAGGTTAAAAGTCTAATTTTATTCCTACGCTTATCAAAAAATATTTCCCAGGCTCAAGCGGATGGGAGTCATCGTCTGGGAAGGCAAACTTGTTGAGACTTGCAGATGCGGAGTGTCTAGCTAGATGTTATTATCATCTACTAATTGAACAATGACGCTCATTGTTTGAGAAATCTGCACAACCGCAAAAAAAAAATTGAACAATGAAGTCATTGTTGTCTGGGGAATTTTTGCTGATGTAGTTAATAGCCTTCATTATCAGATAAACAGGATGTTATTGTCTAGGGATTCAAACCTGTCCAGACTTGTATGAAAATGTGCAAGGCTGCTAAAAATTGAACAATGAAGTCATTGTTGTCTGGAAATTTTTGCTGATGTATAAAATTATTACAAATATATTATGCATCACTGGCCAACCTGACACGTTCCTGTTACAGTTTTGGTTAAAAGTTTGATGTAGTTTAGTCAATTTAATACACATATATAATTCCAGCAGTAAACTGGTAGGAAGCTAACACACATAAGTACTGTGAAGTCTTAAACAGCAGAATTTTATAATGCAAAACAGGACGATAAAATAATCGTATGGGATCATATTTAACCACACAGCATTTTTTAGTTTATAGGTTATCTTGAAGAGTCTGCAACTTCCGCATGTTAATCTAGTACAAGAGACACCTTCTTTGTTCTTGTGTTAGCACCTTGGCTTTAAGAATGTTATGGTTTATTTACATATTGTGTTAGCGCCTTGGCTTTAAGAATGTTATGTAAATGAATATTTTATAGAATTTGTAAAACCAAAGAAAATAATAGCAGATAATACAACTTATTTAAAAAACCCGAGCTTTATAAATACAATAATACAGCACGCCATAAAAGTTGGTTTTTGTAGTATAAGACATCCGCAAGCCAATCCGGTAGAGAGATATTTAAGAGAGATGATAAAATACTTGAAGATTTTAAATTTGGAAAAATCAAAGAAAATATTAGCAGATAATACATTTGAAAAATCTGCACGACTAATACTCAAGATTATTACAATTACATGCTAAAGACTGCAGACAAAAGGTAAGATTTAAATTTAAAAAAAATAAAATAAAGCCCTGAAAATAAGAATTCAATTAAATAAAACCAAATAAAAGCTATTAAACCACAGCAATATATTAGTAAAAATACTCTAAGTAATATGGATGCTATACACAATACCCAACGGTGAGGGACAGTTCATTTTTGCCGGATAAAAAACTTATCTAGATTGCTTAGAAATCAGGTCCGAATACCTGTTTAATGGAAACATTTTCTTGAATTTCCGCTAAGACAAGATTGGTTGCAACAATATATATAATTATACTATTGGAGTTTATTATAATGCACACAAGTAAAATTATTACAAATATATATTATGCACCACTGACCAACCTGACATGTTCCTGTAACCTGTTTTATAAGTATTGACATAAAGAATTTTTAAAAATCTCTAAGTTGTTGGCTTGACTGTGTCAGGTTGCCACGAAAAAACTAAAGTTCCTACATGCCAGATTCTTGGATCAAGTATTGAATCTACATTTTGCTCGTATTTGCTTGCGACTGGACTGTGGCAGCGTTTGAGTTTTAGTCACGGCACTATATATTTTAACTACATTTTATATTCTGATTAGTCTCCAAAACAACTGAATTATTTGTATTTGAAGAATTTAGAATATTTCCAGCTAAAAGATGCAACACCCAAAATGTTTTTGAAAAAATGTGAATGAATATTTTATAGAATTTGTAAAAACCAAAGAAAATATTAGCAGATAATACAACTTATTTTAAAAACCCCGAAATTTATAAATACAATAATACAGCAAGGCATAGAAGTTGGTTTTTGCAGTATAAGACATCCGCAAGCCAATCCTAAACTGGTACGAAGCTAACATATAAGTATGACGGAGTTTTAAATAGCAGAATTTTATCATAAAAAACGGAGCGATGAAAGAGTCGTCTGTTGATCATAATTTTAGCCACCCAGCATCTTTCAGTTTTTATAAGTTATCCTATCTTCTCCTTTGTTGCAGGTGTTAATAGAGGCTATATTTGCGTGTCGCTAGACCTGTCAAGAAATGTAGATGTGAGCGTCTGGGAGTGCGCAAGGTTGCAAAAAAAATAAACCGGATGTGATTGTCTGGGGTTTCTGCGTAGGTCTGCGCGAGGGTCTGCGGGGTGTTTCTGCACAGGTCTGCGCGAGGGTTTCTGCACAGGTCTGCGCGATGGTTTCTACACAGTTTTGGCGGGAAATTCAAATTCTGTGCAGGTTTTGGAGGGAAATTCAAATGCTATTCAGGTTTTTGACGGTAAATTAAAATTCTGTGTATCATTTTGGCGGTAAATTCAAATTCTGCACTGGACAAAATGAACCAATTTAGATTTAGCAGGGGGGCTATATTTGCGCGTTGCCAGATGTCAGAGAGAGCACGGAATTACAAGATAGGTAATGTGTTCGATCTCGCTGGAGGACTGTTTAAGTGGTAAGCAGTATTTAACATAATACAAAAGTGTTGGAGCTTGAGAGACATGAGGAAAAATCCACAACACTGTTTGTAAGCACCGAATGTAAATATTACGTGTTTTTCCTGTACTTTATTAAATACACAAAGTTTCGAAATTGGGCGATATTTATTTATTTCGCTTTTGCTGATGGATTTATGTACAGAAGGACAGCATTCCACTCACTTTAATTGCTAAAGAAATATTATTTGTTTTAATATAGGTTCGAAAGCACTGCTGACAGAGAGGTAGACAGCTAGACGGCTAGACAGGTAGACAGGTAAGACAGCTAGACAGGTAGACAGCTAGACAGGTAGACAACTAAACAGGTGGACAACTAGACAGGTAGACAGCTAGACAGGTAAACTGGTAGACAGGTAGACAGGCAGACAGACAGGCTGGCAGACATACAGGCAGGTAACAGACAGAGGTTGAGAAATTGCACGGTGAGGGGGATTGACTGTCTCATATGGATGAACTCGAATTAAGATATATAGGAAATGTATTTGCCAAATTACAAGTCCATTATCGACTTTATCAATTGGTCCGGATACCTGATTAATGGAAACATTTTCGTGAGTTTTCGCTAAGATACACAATTGGGGTCAACAATATATAATTATACTAAGGAAATTCAAATTCTGCTCATAATATTTGGCAGGTGTTAATAGAGGCTATATTTGAGCGTTGCCAGATGTCAGTTTGCTTAAAATTGACTGAAAATTTACAGACATTAGAAAATCCACAACACTGTTTATAAGCACCGCATGTAAATATTATGTGTTTTTCCAGTACTTTATTAAATAAACAGTCTCGAAATTGAGCCGATAGTTATTTATTTCAACCCACTCTTACAAACATTCAAACATATAGAGTAGGACTCAAATATCTTCAGGCTCATAATTTCGAATAAGTTATCCTATCATCTCCTTTATCAGTGCTGCAGGTGTTAATAGAGACTATATTTGCGTGTCAGACCTGTCGAGACCTGCAGATGTGGGCCTCTAACCGAATGTTATTGTCTGGACATTTGTCGAATACAGCTAATGAGGGGGCCAATGACCACCATTATGCGAACCGGATGTGAAATTGTACGGTTGCTAAAAAATTAAATGTATGGAGTTTTTGTCTAAGAAATTTACGCCGGATGTAGTTAATGACCCCCATTATCAGTTGCGACGAGGAATTAATAGACCACTGGTCAACCTGGCATGTTCCTGTAACGGTTTCAAACAATTGTAAACTGTCTAAAACGTACATGTATAAAATTATTACAAATATATTATGCACCAGGCTAGAGATGTTGTTGTTGCCATCTCTGTATGAGGTGTTACGATTTTCTAGTAGCCAAGTTTCAAACCACAAAGAAATATAAAAAATCCTTTAGTAATTCTGTACAAAGTAGAACTAGCTGACGTTAGTGTGCAGCCCCTGTTAGAAGACACATCAGAAATGTTAAAACTTCTCCAAATAGATGACTTCTATTTTATGAATATAACACAAGACTGCTTGCATTTTGCATGGGTATGTGCGATTACTTCAGACTAGGTGTATCTAGGACGAAAAGCGTAACATTCCCAGACGATTGTAAATATTGTTGGCTAAGGTGAGACAGGTAGACAGCTAGACAGTTAGACCGGTAGACAGGTAGACAGGTAAACAGGTAGACAGGTAGATAGGTGGACAGGTAGACAGCTAGACAAGTAGACAGATAAACAGGTAGACAGCTAGACAAGTAGACAGATAAACAGGTACACAGGTAGACAGGTAAACAGGTAGACAGACAGACAGACAGACGGACAGACAGACAGGCAGACATACAGACAATCAGGCAGGTAGGCAGACAGACAGACAGACAGACAGACAGATACACAGACAAGCAGGTAGGCAGACTATGTGTATCTAAGACGAAAAGCGTAACATTCCCGAACGACTGTGAATATTGTTGGGCTCGGCATAGCGTCGCACCAGTTTGGACCTGATTTCTAAGCAATCTCGATAAGTTTTTTATCCGGCAAAAATGAACTGTCCCTCACCGTTGGGTATTGTGTATAGCATCCTTATTAATTAGAGTATTTTTTACTAATATATTGTTGTAGCCTAATAGCCTTTTATTTGGTTTTATTTAATTTAATGCTTATTTTCAGGGTTTTATTTTAAAAATTTTGATTTTAATCTTACCTTTTGTCTGCAGTCTTTAGCATGTAATTGTAATAATCTTGAGTATTAGTCGTGCAGATGTTTTAAATGTATTATCTGCTAATATTTTCTTTGATTTTTCCATATTTAAAATCTTTTAGTATTTTATCATCTCTCTTAAATATCTCTCTACCGGATTGGCTTGCGGATGTCTTATACTGAAAAAACCAACTTTTATGGCGTGCTGTATTATTGTATTTATAAAGCTCGGGTTTTTAAAATAAGTTGTATTATCTGCTAATATTTTCTTTGGTTTTCCAAATTTTATAAAATATTCATTTACATGACATTCTTAAAGCCAAGGTGCTAACACAAGAACAAAGAAGGTGTCTCTTTTACGAGATTGGCATGCGTAAGTTACAGACTCTTCAAGATATCCTATAAACTAAAAAATGCTGTGTGGTTGAATATGATCCCATACAATTCTTTTATCGTCCTGTTTTGTATTATAAAATTCTGCTGTTTAAGATTCCACTGTACTTATGTGTGTTAGCTTCCTACCAGTTTACTGCTGGAATTATATATGTATATAAGATTGACTAAACTACATCAAACTTTTAACCAAAACTGTAACAGCAACGTGTCAGGTTGGTCAGTGATGCATAATACATTTGTAATAATTTTATACATCAGCAAAAATTTCCAGGCAACAATAACTTCATCAATTTTTAGCAGCCTTGCACATTTTCATACAAGTCTGGACAGGTTTGAATGCACATTCCCAGACGCTGACATCCACAAGTTTCTGCAGGTCTGACATCTGGCGATACGCAAATATAGCCTCTATTAACACCTGCAACAAAGGAGATGATAGGATAACTTATAAAAACTGAAAGATGCTGGGTGGTTAAAAAATATGATCAACAGACGACTCATTCATCGCTCCGTTTTGTATTATAAAATTCTGCTATTTAAAACTACCAG
Organism: Agriotes lineatus; assembly: GCA_940337035.1. Taxonomy (NCBI): domain Eukaryota; kingdom Metazoa; phylum Arthropoda; class Insecta; order Coleoptera; family Elateridae; genus Agriotes; species Agriotes lineatus. Next base: position 22,346 of record CALNHX010001880.1, on the reverse strand, counting down.
TCTAGGATTGGCTTGCGTATGTCTTATACTGCAAAAAACTCAACTTTTATGTCTTCCTGTATTATTGTATTTATAAACCTCGGTTTTTAAAATAAGTTATATTATCTGCTAATATTTTCTTTGGTTTTTCAAATTCTATAAAATATTTATTTACATAGCGTTTTTAAATCCAAGGCGCTAACACACAAGAAGTAAATAAATTGCTGCATTACCAACGAAAGTGAGATTAGTCTTACAGGCCTCCTCTAATATATTAAATAGGGATTTTTTTTAAATTGAAATAAAGAATGATTATCGCAAAAAGATTTGACTATTAATAACCAGCAAATAGCAATCGATTCCTTAAAAAATGCAAATAAATTTGCTCAAAGTTGAATGTAAACGAAAAGTTTTCAATTTTTCAAATACAAATAATTCAGTTGTTTTGGAGACTAATCACAATAAAAAATGTAGATTAAACATATAGTGCCGTGGCTAAAACTCAAATGCTGCTACAATTCAGTCGCATGCAAATACGAGAAAAATGTAGATTCAATACTTGACCCAAGAATCTGGCCTGTAGGGGCTCTTAGTTTTTTCGTGAAAACCTGACACAGTCAACCTAACAACTTAAAGATTTTTTCCTACAACTGTACGCTTTATTTGTTATTACGTAATTAAAACGTCCTTGAATACGGTTGGGAAGGACTCAATTACCAGAAACAGTGCGTTTTAATTTCGCAAAACGCACATGTGCTTTTGGTTTTTACAACTGTCAAAGCGACAAAAAATTAACAAGATTAACAATTTAATATTTATTTCCTATAAGTAGACGTATTACTTGCAGAAGAGACCTTACTTCCAGTAGATATTCTTCACCCTGTATTAGTTTGTAAATTCAGCTTAGATGAAATTTTCGTCCCAATTCAATTTGACCATTATTACCATGATTTCAAAAACACTGATTATATTTCTATGAATGAATATTTTTCTTCGATTAATTGGGATAATGTGTTTATTAAATCTGATATTGATGTTGCTATTAATGAGTTCTACTCTATACTTTACGGTGCGATAGAAACTTTTGTTCCGAAAAAAAGATTTAAATCTCCGAAATTCCCAAAATGGTTCACAAATGATCTAAAAAATCTCGTAACTCTGAAAAAAATTGCCCACAAGAAATATAAACTAAGTAATTCAATAAGCGATTACATGGAATTTAGCAATCTTCGAGAACAATGTAAAAGAAAATCCATGCAGTGTTTAACGGATTATAATAGGCAAGTAGAGAGTGATCTAATTTCTCACCCAAAAAATTTTTGGCGATACGTAAGAGAGAAAAAATATACAAATGAACTACCTAACATGATGCACTTAAATAACTTATACTCCGATAATTCTCAAGACATTGTGGATCTATTTGCATCTCATTTCTCATCTGTCTACACAGCTAATAATAACAGAGTACACAACTTTAACTTCACAAATGGTATTAGTCTTGGAATTATTGATATTAATATAAATAAGGTGCTGGATCACATGGGTGCATTGAAAGATATATCTATCGTAGGGCCAGATGGTGTTCCTGACTTATTAGTGAAAAAGTGCAGATTCACTCTTGTTTATCCCGTAGACAAGCTCTTTGCTTTGTCCCTCAGTACTGGAAAGTTTCCTGACATTTGGAAAAACTATCGCACTATCTCAAAATCATCCTGTATCTCTAAAATTCTTGAGGCCATTGTCACTTCTGAACTCTCACCAATCGTAAGCCACATACTTACAGAACGCCAGCATGGTTTTGTAAAGGGGAGATCCACTATTACCAATTTACTAATATACAAGATATACACAGATCTCTCCAAAGCCTTTGACAGAGTGGACCAAGGGATCCTTCTAGCTAAACTCGAGGCACTAGGTATCTATGGTACTCTTCTCTCATGGTTAAGGGAATTCCTCGCTCACCGCCAACAGGTTGTTAAAATCAACAACTACCTTTCAAATATCATTGATGTAACGTCTGGGGTGCCACAAGGATCCCATCTTTCTCCAGTGCTATTCAACTGTTTCATCAATGATATAACCGAGATATTTTCCTTCTCGGAAGTTTTGTTATTCGCTGATGACTTAAAAATGTATGCACCCATTTCCTCAATAGAAGATTGTACCAGAATGCAAATGGATATTAACCGGCTTTACAATTGGTGTAATAATAACATGATGTCCCTTAACATCGACAAATGTAAATCAATTCGTTTCCATCGTATAAAAAATCCCATTCATTTTAATTACTCTATAAATAACATTATCTTACCTACTGTTGATAATATTGTAGATTTGGGTGTCACTTTTGACTCAAAACTTGACTTTGATCAGCATATAAGTAATATTATCAACAAATCTTTGAAATTAACGGGGTTTATACGACGGAATACTGCTGATTTTATTAATTCTAATAGTATCAGAAACATCTATTGTTCACTTGTACGCTCTAATCTAGAATATGTAAGCTTAATATGGGAACCTTTCTACTTAAGTCATATAAATAGGATTGAAAAAGTTCAAAACAAATTTTTAAGATTTTTAGCGTACAAAAATAATGTTGATTATAATTTAGTACATTCCAATGAGTTACGTGTGATGTATAACTTAGAAAGTTTAGAAAAACGCCGTAAAAATCAAGTCCTCTGGTTATTATTTAAAATCTTAAATGGCTCGATGGATTGCTCAACGATTTTAGAAAAAATAAATTTTGTAGTACCTACTAGAGTTACTAGATCAAAAGAACTATTTAAACTTGAATTCCATAGTCAAAATTATGCGTTAAATGCTCCTATACCTAAGCTTCTTAAAATAGGTAATGATTGCGAAATCGATTTCTTCTCACACTCATATACTAGTTCTTTTAGAAGGCTTATACGCCAAAACACGAATTAGTAAGATGTGGCACCTTATATTTATGTTCAGATTATTATTTTTTAAGTTAATTGCTTATTATTGCTTATTTATATAGTATTTTGTATGTATTATCATTATAATTATGTTAATTGCTTATTTCGCTATTGTTGTATCATATGGTATAAATTTTCTTATTTATCATGTACTTGTATGTGAAAGAAATGGTCTTTAACCGTTAAATAAATAAATAAATAAATAAATAAATAAATAAATAAATAAATATATATATTTATTACACAGTTACTGCAATTATTAACATTCATGGGGCCTATATTTGAAACATTCTTATCGTACGAAGATGACACATTAGCATCACCCTCAGCGCAACTACTTAAAATTATTCTAGAACTACACGTCTGCTTATCTTCATTACCTAGAATTTTGTTAGCAGTATCAATCTTATGCTGCACTGAATCCTCTATGTAGTTTTCTGCTACTCTACTTGATCGCCAACCACCATGGCGTATGAGATTTATCAGATCTGCTCCAGTATTCGCCAGCAATGTGGCCGAAAATCTTCTGAAACAGTGGTCGGTGTAAAGTTTCGGATTTGGCAATTTTAAAAATTCGTCAATCTTCTCTGAAATTTTCCCCATGGTGTTGATTCCAACCGGCTGCACGGAGCACTTCCCACACTTGTACGTCAAAAAGAAGCGGCCGTGGTCTACACCTTGGCGTCGAAGAGCGACGTATTTGCGATAAAGGTCCAAAAAATGTATAGGATTTGAAGATGTAGACGTAACTGTAAATTTTCTAGATATTTTTGTCTTGGTATCAGGTATATATACAATTATAAATGTGCCTTTGTTTTCGATATGGTCAATAAGAAGATTTGTCAATTCCCTCTGCGACAGGCTCCCGAAATTCCAAGAATCGCAGCCACCTGCAGTAAATAAAAACAAATTAGAGCAATTGCTAACAAATATTTCAAATGTCATTAGCTACCTTCATCATCAAAAATGCACTATCGTCGGCTTCAATCAAGAACTTGTAAAATTCATCTCTACTCAACGTTTTTGATTTCTTGCTTCTGAAACCATCATTTTGCCGCTTCAAAATGCAATTAATTTTGAATATTGTTGTATGTTGACATTTTCGTTCACACTGAGTGTCGATTTTAGCATCGAGTAGTAACTCCACAAGCTCGAGGCTTTATAGTTTTTAGATTTTTCTGCAAAATACGCTAGAAGTACTTGTTCAGAAAGCCTTTTCACATTCTTTCTCTTGCACCAGGATGTAAAATTCGTATATACCATGTCATATCTTGCCTTTAATTTTGCAGGTAATAATACACCTACGGCTTCACTGGCAGCTTCACAAATTTCTGGAGGTGCAGAATAACCATCGCTATCAGAATCAATGATCTTTCTTGCACGAAATTCCAATAAACGTAGCACAAGTTGTTGCAAAATGGCACTTAAAACAATGAAGCAAATAACAAACTATAACAACGCCTTAAAGCAGCGACTTGATGCGGTAGGGTCCTAATTTTTGTAAACACCAATTACCGATCATCTATAATATAATTTTCCTTAATGTGTGTCTGTGGCACAAAATAAAATCTTACGTTCCGGCTTCACTGATGTTTATATTTGTTTAGGTTTTGTTTTTCTTATCTTAGCGCTCGGATCGGAGCTTGACCTTTCGCGTATCCTATTTTACGTGCGCACCGATTCAAGACTCGCAGCGCGTAGCGCGCGGTTTGTTTGTGTTCTATTAATTTATTAAATTTTCACAGTTGTAGGAAAAACGTTGTTTATAACATATGCCGAAAAAGGTTACGTGGACTCGTGCAGATTAAACTCTGCACTTGTACGTAATAATGCTTTTTCGGCACTTGTTATAAAAATAAGTATTAAAATTCTTCATGTCAATACGTACTTATAAAACCGGTTATAGGAACATGTCAGGTTGGCCAGTTATGCAGAATATATTGGAATGGTTGCACCTCTCTACATTTAAATCCTATATTTATTTTCTTTAATATTACTTAATGTAATTTGAGACTCTTAATAGGGCTTGGGTCGTTAATCTAGTTATCTGTTCTTTGATATTCTAATTTTATATGAATTTTTCACTATTGACTGCTACTAAATACCAGTTTGACTTTAAACAACTATCAAATCAAAATGACAAATATTCTTTCTACTCACAAATCAAAGACTCAATTCACTAAAGTAAGTACTGTGTTATATTTATTTCAAGTGTTTAATTGTCATTTATGCAATATGCTGCTATAGGACTAATTGAAAACGAACCTGACTTCCTCTTATTTCACTGTTATTCACATTTAACACCACTACTCCTGACGTTCACAGCTAAGCTCATTAACAGCCAAACCTCGATACTTCTCCAACCAACTCGAACACGTCCAAACCCAAGGCTCCTGCACGTTACCGTCAATCGAACAGCCTCCTGGTAAGTTTCCACTAACAGATGGTATCCAAACTAATTTCCCATTGTCCTCAGCTCCTACTTTGCAGTAACCAACCCAAATCAATCAGCTACACTGGCAACTTCCTTCAAATGATTGATCCGTCCTCCGTATAATCAGCAAATCCAGTAATTAGTATAACTTATTCCTTGTATGTAGTAAATCATCCAATTCTAATTAAATATTATTTTATTCTTCTTACTTGCATTTAATTAAACCATATTCCATTATCTTTTCAATGACTGCACACTTGTTTCATTTGATAATTATATTTTCACTTAATTTCACCTCGCAGATTTGTTCAAAAAAATTTTATTTGTATTCAACCAAATTATTTATACAAATAAAGACTAAATTTCCAGTTTTTATTAATACAAAATTATTTTATCCAATTGAATATCTCTACATTTTATGAGATTTTTTTATCACTATCTTAAACAAATTTTTAAATTATGCTAGTTACAATTATTAATGCACTTTTTTTAAAATTAAATGTTTTAAGTTTTACCTACTACATGCTATATTCTAGTAGTAAGCATATTTGTCACTTGATAACATTATCTTATCTTTCATATTAACTTTCACCACCCTGATTGAATACTCAATTGCTATAACTTAATAAAATTAATTATAAATTGTCTCAAATTAAATTTCTATTACTCAATTCAACTTAACCAACAATCTTATTCAAAATTTTCTAAATTTTATTGTATTAATTTTCCAAATTTATTTCTTTTAATTTTTATTTAATAAGTGACCTATGTGTATCCTAATATAATTCCTCAATTAAGAAAAATTTAAAATAAACTAGATTTATTTTTAATTTCTTTTCTTAATTTCTCTTTTAATAACAAAACTATTCATAACCAATCCTAATATCTTCGAATAGAACTTCCTAACAATTAAAATTCATTTCTATCTAATCATTTCAAATTACTATGGAGATAAAAATATTTTAACCTGTTACACAAACAACCTTTACAATAATCATATTAATTTATGTAATGTACGGATAAATCATTGATATATGGAATCTTCCTCTAATTCGTCCATCTCTCTCATTTATTAACTCATATGTATTATTATTATTAAATATTTGATGTATTTTATAAGGTCCTTCATATGCATATAAAAGTTTTGCACACTTCTTTTCCTTCCTGTTTGCTACTTTGAGTTTTTTTTACAATTACTAAATCCCCTATTTTAAATTGTACCCATTTTAATATCTTCTTATTTTGCTTCTTTTCGTATCTGTTGTGAATTAGCTTAATCTTCTTCTAGCTCTTTCTAACAATTGCATTATTTTAACATTAGTTTGTTCTTTCCTCCAAGGCCTAGCTGGTATTACTTGTTTACACAAAGTAATTGGACTAACCTCCGTTGTTGTATTCGGAACATTATTTATAAAACTTTCCACATCTGTTAAATATTGTACCCATTTATTATGACTTTCATGTGTTAATATTCTTAAATATTTGATCACCTCTTTAATGTACCTTTCTGCAATATTACTTCGAGGATGTCTTATGCTACAAAAATAAATCTTTATTCCCTTTCTATCTAAATTATTCATTAATCTTGTATTTCGAAAATATGTTGCATTGTCTGCCAAAATTCTTTTTGGTTTACCTACTTGTTTTTCAAAATGTTCAATTGATTTAATAACATGTTTAGTATTACAGTTTTTTGCTAGATATAATTTTATAAATTTCGAAAACGCATCTACCATAATCAAAATATGCTTATACCCATATTGCCCTGTAACTAAATTTCCCAAGTAATCAATAGCTACCAGTTCCATCGGTTCGTTTACCCTAATACTTTTAACAATATTCTGATTTTTAAAATTCTTTTCCTTCGCAAACTGACAAATTTGGCAAGTTTGAATTAATTGTTTAATTAATTTAATGTCTTTTTCCTATAAAAACATTCACGAAACATTAACCAAGTTTTTCTTGTCCCACAATGTCCAAATATTGCATGAATTTCCTCAACAACTTCTAACATGTATTACCTACTTAAAACCAACAATTCTTTATTTTTCATCACCTTTACCAACAAGTTTTCTTTAATTTGATACCCTTTATTATTATTATCTTGACTTTGTAATACTAAATTTCTTAATTCTTGAATCTCTTCTAATTGTGCCACTCCCTTTGAATAAAGGCGCACACGGCCGGGACTAGCTCAGATATCCTCGACAGAATTGTGGCGTGGGCAAGGAATAGGTAAAGATCCTTTTGGCTTACACAAAAAAATACCAATAGCATTCAGAAAAAATAGGGCGCCTGGTCGTCTTCACAACCAATACGAATCCAGCTGATAAACTCACCACCTACCTTTAGCGCTTACGCTGCATGACGTTTCGATCGAGCAGTCGGGAAGGATGTAGACAAATATTAAAAACCAATTCTTCTTCTTCTTCTTCTTCTCCTTGGCTCTACAGTTCGTTTAGGACCTTGACCTGCTCAACCACGGCTTTCCATTCTTTTCTCTCTAGCGCCTTCGTCCTCCATCTCCTGACATTCAGTTTTCTGAGGTCTTCTTCAACTTCATCACCTAATCTCTTCCTCGACCTGCCTCTTCTTCGCCTTCCGCCCTCTACTCTCGAGGTACTTACATAATAAAAACAACATTTCGCAATCCTGGGTGATGTAGTCCGCACTCGTACTCCTGCATCGGGATGAGGGATCCACGCAACTACTGATTGACATCTGCATGCCTTCTCGATAATTCGGACGTCGACGCTAGCAATTCCAGAGACATTTTGGGAACCCAATAATTAAAATTCACCGCAAGAGTTGAGAATGAGACTCTGCGAGTTCCTAGTCCCTAGTCCTATTAATTCTTATTCCGCCTAAACGCCAATACACGGGAATTAGTAATGGAATAAATAAGCCAAGAAGAAACCTCACCTAACGTTGGAAAACGGCGGCTCGTGGAGTGTCGCTCATTAGCGCTCTGTCAAATGTTAATTAGCTATGCAGACTGCTTTGACTAGCATATATCCCTTACAGCGCTGTCGAATAAAACAAGTGCTTGCTGCTTCGTCTGCTAGCAAAATCGAAAAGCAAGCTCTCGCGAAGATCGACGCGCTCGAGCCATAAAAATCAAGCAACTCTTATCTATCAGCCACACTCTCCACGGTATTTCGTACTTGCCTCAATTGACTTATAAGGTGGTCCAAAAGTAATTACTAATTTATTATTAAACGCGCATTTGAAACGGGGCGTTACATAATGTCTGCTTATTTAAAATTTATTTTTTTGACACCATCCTTCCTCATAAATTTTCTCAATACCAATTAAGATTTGTTTTGGTTTTTCATAGTTTGGTACATCTTTTCTACTTAAGAAATCTGCAGCTACATTTAAACTTCCTGGCCTATGTTTAATATCAAATTTATATTGTTGTAAGTACAATTCCCATCTGTATAACCTATCATTATGAAAAGTTTTATTTTTCAAAAACGAAATTGTTGACTTATCTGTTTCTATATTGAATTTATTTCTTGTTAAATAAAATTTAAGTTTGTTAATTGCAAATATGATCGCCAACATTTCTTTCTCAGCTATGGTATATCTAATTTCATACCCTTTTAATATTCTTGAAATAAAACTTATTGGTACTCCTATCCCATCTTGTATTTGTATTAACTCTGCTGCAATTGCTTGATCAGAAGCGTCCGTACGAAGTACAAACTTTTCTTTAACGTTCGGATATTTTAATAATAATCTTCATGAAACCTCTATTTGATTGTATTCAATGCTTTTTCTCGTTTTTCGTTCCATATCCATTTAACATCCTTTCTCAATAATTGTACCAAAGGTAACGTCAACTCTGAGTAGTTACTTATGAACCTTTTATAGTAATTGAAAACACCTAATAATCCTCCTAACTTCTTTAAATTCTTTGGACGAGGTAAATTCTTAATTTCCTCAAGACGTTTCTCATTTATAGTGACTCAATTTTTGCTTATTTCATATCCCAAGTATGTTACTTTTTCTTGCATACATTCACATTTTAAAATATTCAACTTTAATCTATTTTTATTTAATATTTCTATTACAATTGCTAAATGTTTTAAATGTTGTTGTTCGTTTCAGAAAACAATAAGATATCATCAACATATTGCACACAAAAATCTTCAAATTGATTTAATATATTCTGCATTGCTCTTACAAGTGCTGCACATGATGTTGAAAGACCGAATGGTAGGTACCACTTTAAATTGAAAACTCTCCCCATCAATACTGAAACCAGTATACTTTCTCGACTCTTCATGTAATGGAATAAGCCAAAACGATTTTTTTAAATCTAATTTTGTAAGTATCTTCTTATCCCAAATTCTACTTAACAATTCAATCGTTTGTGGAGATTCATATTGTGGCTTTGTTATTTGATTAATTCTGCTTGTATCCAAACATAAACGTAACGAACCATCACGTTTCTTAACAACTACTAAAGGATTAATAAAATTACTTTTAGAAGATTCTATTACTCCATCTTTTACCATTTTCTGTATTTCCTTCTTAACTTGTCCTCTTAATGCAAAAGGAATAGGATAAGATTTGCTATTAAAACTTTTTGATTCATCAACCTGCAATCTGTGAACACATTTCTGTGCCTGTCTTACTTCTTCATTAATAACCTCTTAATTTCTGTTAATTATTTCTAATATTTGGCTTTTAAATTGTTTATTCTTCTCACCTATTTTTAATTCATTCAGCAATAACCCATTATTATTATAATTATTCTCTGTACTCTCTATTACATTATTATTAATTATTATACCTTTCTTTATATTTTAATGCGTCTCCAATTCTCTCTAATTGGCAACACTCATTTTCTTGGCCGACACTTCTGGTACTGATCCAAGATTTAATTAACCCTTTTAAATGAATACTCCTTTGTGCTCCATTAATATTAATACCCAATTGTTGAATAATGTCAATTCCTAACATTATGTCTGCACTAAGACATTTAACTATAAACAATCTAAAAACACCTTTCCATTGATTAATAATTATTTTAACATTCAACATTCGGTTCCTTGTTGATATTTTTCTTTTGGTTGCAGATAGCAAATCTATTTTATTCACTTTAACTATATTCTTATGTAAGACTTCTAAATTATTTAAAATTATCTCTTCCCTTATTAATGATGCCATCGCACCACTATCTATCAATGCTAAATATTCATTATTATTTAAATTAACTTTTATAAATGGTAATATCGCAATTTGATTTCCTTCTTCTTCCTCTTCAAGTAAAAATTCTCCATCATTTTCATAGTTATTGTTAAAACACGTGAGGTTCTTATTTAAATTAACTAAAATAGAAGTTTTTTTTACCTTCTGAGTGATCTTCATAAACCTCAGTTTCCTCTATCCGATTTTCTTGCATCGGTGTTCCTCTTTCATTTACATTTCTAAATAATGTGTTTTTTTTTTTTTTTTTTTTTAATATATTTACGGTGCATCGACTACTGGGTCATTAGCACCGGGTACAATATTAACACCATTTATCTATATCTTATTGAATAGCTTAGAGTCTTTTATGAACTGTAGTAGTTTGTCTTCGGCTGCTTGGTTTTGGCACAAAATGTCACTAATATTATTGACGGAAAAGTATTTATCACGGCAACTTTTGTATTTATTTATTTATTTATTTATTTATAAGCAAGGCCGGACCAACAGTGACTGATTTAACAGCCATCCAATAATAGGTCGGCACTAAATTGTTATAAAAATGTAGAAAGTGGAATACAAAACGCAAATAACAACCAATTATTTTAAGCTAGAATTACTCTAAATATTACTGCAAATGGATATCCAAGGATTAATGAGAATAGGTGTCCAAATAATAACGCGTTAGTAGTTTTGACAATACTGCCAGTGGCATTACAAATACATCGAGATCTTGTAGTTCGAGATTATTGTAAGTCCTAACTAATCGAATAACAGGCGAGTTTAATTGAAAATTTGTACTGCATTGATTGTGCCAAAACAAGGATGAGTGGCGAACTGGATACGATGGGGTTTTTATATGAAATCGAGAAATAATCGAAACGTCATTGTAATAACCTCCAATAAATTTATGTAGTTCTTTAAGATCTATTATATTTCTTCTGTGTTCCAGTGTCAGCATGGTAAACTTCGTCAGTTGTTTTCTATAGTCCAGTTTTACCTTTGTTCTACAGCAAACTATTTTTAGAAAACGCTTTTGAATTGACTCAATTCGATCTATATGTATTTGATAAAACGGATTCCAAACTATTTCGCACATTCGAGCAGAAGATGGCTTACGGTGACAGATGTATTGCAGACATCGCACGTAGGTGGTTCGGTTGCGTTGAGTATGTAGTCGTGAGTCAACCTTGTGTGTCCGATTCTTAACCTAGTTAGGACGGTTTGATTCTTTCTTGACCGAGAATTTGTAGCTGGGAAGTACTTGATATCGTTGGCTAATCGTCTCTGTTGTCCGTTTTCATTGTCAGTTTGTTCGTTGGAGTAATATTTTTGTCGGATAAGTTTTTTAATCGTAATTCGCAAGTCTGATGTTGTCATACATTCAACCGTGTCATCGGAGAATACAGCGGCTTTAGCAGCTGTATCCGCCTCTTCATTGCCCAGAATACCAATGTGTGATGGTACCCATATAATAGTTACAGATTTTCGTTGGTTTGATATCATGTGTAGTGTGTTGTAGATCAGAACAGTAATCTCACAACGAGTATCTTTGTTTTTTATGGCTAGAATGGCACTTAACGAGTCACTTATTATTAACCACTCCTTTTCAGTCGCCCCTGTTATGTATTCGAGAGCTTTGTAGATGGCGACCATTTCCCCTGTGAAGACTGAACTGTTGCTTGGTGTTTTAAACATAAGTGGGCCTTCCGGGGTTATTACAGCTGCTCCACAACCAGATTTGCTTTTTGAGGCGTCAGTGAAAATTTTTCTTGCGTTGGGAAAATTGTTGATGATGGAGTGGAATTCGCACTTGATAAGATTTGGATTGATTTCCGTTTTAGAGTATTGGTTTAGGTCTAGAATTATTTTAGGAAAAGCCAGGGTCCAAGGTGGGATATTAGTGGAAGGTTTTATGGTCTTATTTTTTACTGTTATACCTATTTCATTTTGTAATTTATGTATGCGCTCGTAGAAAGGAATTTTAGTTTTAGGAGCATTTTGGTGTGATGTATTACGACATCTTGAAAATGTACATTTGTGTGCTGGGTTCGATTCGTTTGTCGAAACTTTAGCAGCGTATGTCAAGGAAAGTTGATTTCTTCTCGACTGTAGTGGTAATTCCGCAACTTCTCGTAACATGTTGGTTATGGGGCTGGTGCGGTGTGCTCCAGTAGCTATTCTGATTGCAGTGTTTTGAATGGGTTCGAGAATTGCTAAGGCTGAAGGAGTAGCAGAACAATAAACTATTGACCCGTAATCAAGTTTAGATCGAATTAGCGAGTAGTATATTCGTAGCAGAGCAAGTATGTCCGTTCCCCAGTTGTGCTTTGTAAGAGCCTTCATGATATTAAGTCGTTGCATGCATTGCTGTTTTAGATGCTTTAGATGAGCTACCCATGTCAAACGTTGGTCGTATATAACTCCCAGAATTTTCATTTGAGTCACGTATTCTATTTCGAGGTTTTTCATGTATAATTTGGGATTGTAGAAATTCCGCTTCTTTGTGAAGAGAATGCACTTGCTTTTACTTGGCGAAAAGTGCATACCTGATATGTTACTCCATTCTATTAGCTTTGTTATAGTGTCTTGAAGGTGGCGCTGAGTCGAGTTTAGGTTGATTCCCCTACAGAAGACTGTAAGGTCGTCTGCAAACAAACAGGCTTTAACGGGTCTACTAATACAGTTTGCTATGTTGTTGATAGCAACTAGGAATAGGGAAACACTCAGTATGGACCCTTGGGGAACACCGTTATCTAAGCTCGTGTCATTCGAAAGATTGCCGTTGACTCTAACTCTAAACACTCTGTTTTCTAGAAAGTTCTTAATAAACGACAGTATTCTTCCTTGAATTCCCCATTGAGATAACGATACTAGAATTCTGTGCTTCCAGGTCATTTCGAAAGCTTTTTCTATATCGAAGCTTATCGCCAGCACGTGTTGTTTGTTTTTGAATGCTTCTTGTATTTCGGTTTCCAGACGTATAAGATGATCAGTGGTTGATCTATTTTTTCTGAAGCCATTTTGAATACATGTTAATAAATTGTTGGCTTCTAGAAACCAAGTAAGCCTTGAATTAACAATTTTTTCAAGAATCTTGCACATCGTGCATGTCAACGCTATTGGGCGATAGCTTGACGGATTCAACTTGTCTTTTCCGGGTTTGCATATCGGAATCACTATTGCTTTTCGCCAGTTGTTGGGAAAAGTATGGGTATACCAAATTTTGTTGTAAATTTTTAGTAAGTACGTTTTTCCAACTTCTGGTAGGTTAGTAATGAAGCTGTACGGAATTTCGTCGGGTCCTGGACTGGTACTTTTCGTGAGTTTAAGCGCTGCTGCTAGTTCTTCTTCATTTATGGGATTGTTGATACATTCTTCGTTCTCTAGATTATTGCTATAGTATTGGTTTTCAGCATAAGCTTTATGTTGAGCAAATTCTGCTTCAAGGTTATCATCACTGGAATTATGAGCAAAATTATCACAGAGTAGTTGAGTTATTTCGGTTGTTGATGTAGTGATGTTACCATCTTTGATGAGTGCTGTAATTTCTGTAGAATATGAAGTGCCCTTGATTTTATTGATTTTGTTCCAGACTTCAGAAGGAGAAGTTGATGATGTAATAGTTGACACGTAGGTTTCCCATGATTTCTTTTTGCTTGCTCTAATAATTCTTCTCGCGTTTGCTCTACATCTTTTAAAATGGATAAGATTTTCGATTGTTTGACGTTTTTTGTACAAGTTAAGGGCCTTTTTCCTTTTCGCTACTGCTTCCCTACATTCGCTGTTCCACCATGGTACGGGTTTGATTTTTATCGTGCCGTCAGTTTTTCGTATAGAAGTTGAGGCAGCGGCTATTATTAGTTGAGTAAAGTCGGAGACTATGTTTTCAATCTGTTTTGTATCGTCAAAAGGTGGAAGATGTTGTTTAATATATTTCGAGTATTTCTTCCAGTCAGCACTATTAAGTTTCCATTTTGGATTAGTTTTTGTGTATTCGTTTGTGGTTCCCGTGTTTATTAGAATTGGAAAGTGATCACTATCATGTAGATCAGTAATAACTTTCCACCTTGTATGGGTAGCGATAGTTGCTGAACATATACTCAAGTCAATAGCTGAAAACTCTCCAGTAGCTGAGCTGAAATGGGTTGGTTGTTTGTCATTGAGTAGGATTAGATTAGTGTTTTGTAGTAATTTCTCAACGATATGGCCCCTGGTATCAGTTTTTTTGGATCCCCAGAGGAAATTATGTGCGTTCATGTCGCCTACAATTATAAAAGGAGAAGATAATTGTGGAATTATATCTTCAAGATCTTCTTTATCGAGTTTTTTACTGTTTGGTAAGTAGATATTACATATAGTTAGTTTTTGTGGGGTCATCAGTGTCACCGCTGTTGCCTCAAGGTTTGTGGTCAGCAGTATTTCCTTACAATGATACTTGTTAGCTACATATATTGCAACACCTCCGCTAGCTATGTTTTGATTAACTCTGTTTTTATAGAAGATTGTGTATCCCCGAATGCTGTGATGATAGTTTTCCTTAAAATTTGTTTCTTGAAGACATAGAACAGTAGGTGAGTATTTAGATATAAGTTGCGATAGTTCAGGTAAGCGTGCAGTGAGTCCGTTTAAGTTCCACTGTATTATATTAGCCATTTAATAAAAGTTTGATTCGGTGTCGATATCAGATGTGGCGGAGCAGTCACTTTGAGTTTCGATCATGCTATCTTCGTTTGTGTTTGTTACTCGTAGTTTATTTATAATTCTTGTAAACCTATTCTTGATGGAGCGTTGAGTTAAATGTGGATATACGCTTTCCATCATAAGAGTTAATGCTTTAATATCTGTGGTGTATGAGTAAGCAATGTTTAAGGGGTCAGGTGATCCTTGTACATTTTCTAAGAAGTCTACGAGTAAGTCATAAGTCAGTACAAAAGAGTCACCATGTTCTGTTATGACTGTTTTTGTCGGGGCGAGCAATTCGGATATTGTAAGGTTTGAGGCTTCTTTTTTTTCTGGAAGTTTACAATTTTTGGCTTTCTTTGCTTTAGCTTGCTGTGGCTTTATAAATATTGGTTCTTCTGTGGGCTGTTTTGGTTCTGCAGAATTTGGTTCTGATAGTGTATTGGCTGAATTATCGGGTGAGTCACTAGATACGCTTAAGTTTGATGATAACGGACGCTTGAGTCCTTTGCTTGTAAATTCTTTGTAAACTCTTTGTTCGCATAACGAACACAAGGTTTGAGTTTTTATCTTATGAGAAAACTAAACACCATATGGATACGTCGACTGGGTTGCGGCCAGTCTACCAAACACCAATAATAAACACCTCATACGTTTCTAGCAATCTGACTTTTATCAGTAAACACTTGCACATTTAGAAAAAAACCTCGCCTATTTCTCACTGTACTTAGCCGCGTGCACCTTTTCGATCTGTTACATTTCGCAAATAGATTTTTATGTGTAACAGGAAGAGAACATCTTGGCTGAGGAATGTTCGACAATGGTTCGGGCTGACAACAGAATCGCTCTTCTGAACGGATAAGGCATACAAAGAAGAAACATATATAATACGTCAGCTAACACTACGAAAACCGTTTGTTCCTCAATAAAAGAAAGTATATTTTTTACATACCAAGTGGACAGTAGATTAGTTATTGGTATTTATTCGCTATGTCAATAAAGATAAACTAACTGTTCAGGCTTATAACAACAATATATTAAGTAAATATTAGATAAAGCTGTTGTTTTGTCACGGAAATTCTATGTGTTTTAAACGCAGACTGTGTTGCATCTTCGGTTGGCACCATGGAAGACTTTGTATGTCAGAGAAGATAGAAAACAGTGATGTCATAACAATCGAAGATTACTTGCAGACTATACTAAACGAAGTTGCAAAAATAGTAAACTACGTAAAAAGTAAGTCACTGAAATCACGACAATTTAAAAAACTATGAGAAGTTGAGGAAAAGCATGCGAATTTGCTTTTATACGCTACAAAAAGATGGCTATGGAAAGGTAAAGAGTTGCTGAGAGTTTATAAACTGAAAGAAGAGTTACTTATTTTTTAGCTGTGCGTATCAATACAAATTTTGTATACCACTTGCAGATTAACTCAGTCTGCGAAATTCTTCATTTGAGCATATATCTTTGAAAATGTAAACAGATAAATTCCAGAATAAAAAGAATGAAAATAATCTATCAGGCAGTAGCAAAATTAATGTGACATAGCTTAAAAATATAGACTATCAAATGTAGGAAAGTTTATTGCATCACAGGTCTAGTCGATCAAAATTGAATTTCACTTAAGAATAAACACATAAACTAATCTCACCCAATTTTCCGCTTCTTATCTGTGTGAACTGGGGATTATAATGCTCACCAATACAAAAAGTCTATTTGAGTTATTTACTGCACTGATAATAGTGTTTGGCTCACTTGTAAAGCACATATTTCGTGTGTTGGGAAAGTGCAGGAAGCATTTAGATCGAGAAGATAATAATGTAAAGATTAGAAAAACGCTATCAGAAATATGTTATAAAAACGCCAAAATATAAACAAATTTACTTAAGTTTTCACACGTCTGAAAGTAGCATTCGACAATACATTAAGAGAAAGCTACGGCCAATATAACGTTGAAAGTACCAGAATACCAAAATTAATCAAGTGATGAAAAGCGTATACATATAACGATGTCGAAGGAATAGTGACAATTAACGGACAAGAGCCAGAACCTTTTAACATGACAAATGGAATTACACATAGACATATTTAAGCCTTTTACTTTTCATGGTCTAATCTAAATGAATAAGATCGCCAGGATGGCTAAAACAGAAACTTTCAACTTAGAATTCAGATCGAAGCTTACGATCTGTAGTGTCAATGTCAAATTTATGTAGACCATATTGTAAGTACTTATAAGAAACTCACATAAGAAATGAAAAATACTGGTCAATAAATAGGTAGAGGTAATTATAGAAATGATAAAAATAAAAGTTTAAAAAACTAAAACCCAACTACGCTTAAAAACATTTCAACCAAACAAAGTTGTATTCTATAAACCAGCAGCACTTTCAAAAATAAAAATTCGCCCGTAAAGAACTTCAAAAGGAAACACTTTGACATAAAAGGCGTAGTGCACGTCACATAGGTTCTGCGGAGGGATGACATAAAATTCATTAATAAAATATCATTTGAAAATGTTGAATTTTGCCCAAATGTTGATAGTACATTACATACAAAGTATGACAAATCTTTTCCAAACATTTTTAAACGTTTCGAGGAGACTCAAAAAACTATTAATTCTTTTTTTTGTTCTTTCCCTTATTTTTGTTAAATATAGTTTTTTATAATTTTATTATTTGTTAATTTTATTAAGATGATTTTGTTAATGTTTTAGTTGATATTTGAGGACAGTGCAATTAAATATGACGTAATGTAACAAATACAATTTTTGGGTGATCCAGTTCATTCGTTGAGCAATATATTGCTATGGACACGTTTTAAGCCTTTATGATTATAATAACAATGGATAAGCATATCAACGATTATTTTCTAACATGTTCCAAAAATGCGCTAGTTTAATTTTTGCAAATTATATAAAACAGCATTGGCCTTTATAATGAATTGTAAAACGGTATTAAAAACAGTGTTTGGATACGCTGTAGTAGGTTGCATTAATTCGTAGCATCTCTGCAGAGATTTATAAAAGGTGTTTAATTGTTGCATCGAGTGGTAGCTGGTTTTTCGCGGCTGTGTACGTTGTTTGAGCAGTGTAATTGGAGCCCTGTGAGCTAGAGGTAGGCAGCGACCTTCGTGGGAAGCAGTTGGAGCTGAATTGGAGGCTGTTTCGGAGAGATAGAGCTACATGAGTCGTTCTGCAAGGCATCAGCGGCTTGCATATGCAGGCCAACAAAAAGAAAGGGGCCCAGGCATCGTAGGACTTGCTGGGGGTTCGAGTTAAGCCCTAATTTCCATTGGAAAAGCAACATAATAAAGATCAGGACAATGTATCCTAAAAGATTGAACTTCTTAATTTGCAAGTGGCGTCGGTTATCTGAGTGTTTTTTGTTCGTAACGTGTATTTACTTACTTTTATTGTTATCACCTAGGCAACTTTAATTATATAATCACTGATAATTTATCGAAGAATAGCAAACTTACTTTCCGAAATTGTGAGGCCATATTTGAATTTGGTTCCCATTAAATGAGAATACTTCAAAACGTTTACAAGTAAATTATTAAAAAGATACCACGATGTTTAAGTTGATAGCAAATGCATTTCCAATAATTTATACTAAATCAAGATAATACTTAATAGGATATAGAAACCCAGCCCTATGAGGTGATAGTCATTTATTTAAATAATAATAATATCAATATCATATTGAAATCATACAAATACAACAATATTTTCAAGAGGATTCATGTTGGAGCTGTAGCTTTCTGTAGAAGTCGTCTTTATTATTTCATCTCCATCGCGATCTTTATTATCTTTGTCCTTAAGAGATATTGTGAACAGTAAACTAAACATTGCCACTTATAATGTTAGAACGCTAATGCTGGAAGAAAGACTCACAGCATTATAGAAAATAATATGGAATGTACTAGAGTTATGCGGAATACGAAAAAGAAAAGAAAAATGTCTCACTCTCTCATCAGAAAAACACTATATTATAAAGATGATGGAGAACAGAACTTTGGTGAGGTGAGATTTTTATAGTAACCTAAAAAATGCACAAACTATAATAATAGATAAAAGCGTTTCACATCAAGTAGCACATATAATACTAAAAACTTCAAGTAACTATAAGATCAAAATCATCCAGATCTATGCAACGACCGCTCATACCGAAGACAAAGTGGGTAAGTTTTATGAAGATACGTATTTAAAGCAATATCCGATACTACACTAATATCCTAATCATTTTCGGAGACTTTAATTCTAAACTAGGCAAAAAACAGGATAATACGGAAAACAAGATAGGCGATCACGGCTACGGAATTTCTTCTTTATCTATGCTGCGGACACCAAAATGAAAGAGAAAAGAAACTAATTAATGTTTTTGAGAAAGACCGCGATGACGCGGTTCACACGCCATTGAATCTTCTTAGTTCAAAATAATTATTGATACCCGGAGCAGTCCTTTCCACGTATTATAAATTACAAATACCCAAAATGTGTTATACTAGCAGTTTAATTAGTTATATGGTTGGCGAAATATAAAGAAATTGCACACTTAAATTAATAATTATCTACATCTCTAAGTCATGTGTATCTAGTCATGGACAAAAATTTACATTTAAACAGAAACGTTTAAGGGAAGGTTAATATTCTAGTATAGTTTTTCCGAATTAGTCAATCTAATTCCACGAAATAATATGCTGAGTGAGTAATGGCAAAATAATTTCCACTGCACCCTTTCTAATCTATCGATGATACTTAAATATGATTAGTATGTAATGCATTAACAACACATGAATCATTAAATTTATGCGCTATATAGTAGACATACTAATGAGTTTCATAGCAATAGATTGCTAATAAATTCCTTAATTCTCTCATATTGGGGCAAATTAATAACCATCAACTTGTAATTAACATGTAAGGAATTATTTCAAATTACTGTTTCCAATAAGACTAGCTCAAATAAAATTGAAATTAAATATCCTATTTGTCTATAATATGCATCAGTAAGATGCTTTTGAAGCTTTAGAGATTTTAACTTTCGTATTTGTCTTAAAGGTCAAGTTAAAAGAAACAAAACGTGTCTTACAGCCTACAGTCTCATTAGATTCATATTGTAAGATCAACATGATCAGGTTTTTTTTTCGAGAACAAGCTTAACTTTTAATAAGCCCTTAAAAAATTATAATGTTATTTTGAAAGCAATATATAAAAACGTATCGAAAGACCGCCTGAAAGTACTTCTTTCGATGGGTTTTTACTATAAATGTCCTTTCGGAGTAAATAGAAACAAAACTGCCTGTCTTATATTGCAGTAAAAGCTTAACAAGGGTTGAACCCACCCCTGAAGGCCACATCACCTAACTGTATTACTTATTACTCAAGAACTCAAGAGTTGGAAACCCCTACAATTTGTAATCTGTTTTACATCTAATGTTTGTACAAGTTAAGGGCCTTTTTCCTTTTCGCTACTGCTTCCCTACATTCGCTGTTCCACCATGGTACGGGTTTGATTTTTATCGTGCCGTCAGTTTTTCGTATAGAAGTTGAGGCAGCGGCTATTATTAGTTGAGTAAAGTCGGAGACTATGTTTTCAATCTGTTTTGTATCGTCAAAAGGTGGAAGATGTTGTTTAATATATTTCGAGTATTTCTTCCAGTCAGCACTATTAAGTTTCCATTTTGGATTAGTTTTTGTGTATTCGTTTGTGGTTCCCGTGTTTATTAGAATTGGAAAGTGATCACTATCATGTAGATCAGTAATAACTTTCCACCTTGTATGGGTAGCGATAGTTGCTGAACATATACTCAAGTCAATAGCTGAAAACTCTCCAGTAGCTGAGCTGAAATGGGTTGGTTGTTTGTCATTGAGTAGGATTAGATTAGTGTTTTGTAGTAATTTCTCAACGATATGGCCCCTGGTATCAGTTTTTTTGGATCCCCAGAGGAAATTATGTGCGTTCATGTCGCCTACAATTATAAAAGGAGAAGATAATTGTGGAATTATATCTTCAAGATCTTCTTTATCGAGTTTTTTACTGTTTGGTAAGTAGATATTACATATAGTTAGTTTTTGTGGGGTCATCAGTGTCACCGCTGTTGCCTCAAGGTTTGTGGTCAGCAGTATTTCCTTACAATGATACTTGTTAGCTACATATATTGCAACACCTCCGCTAGCTATGTTTTGATTAACTCTGTTTTTATAGAAGATTGTGTATCCCCGAATGCTGTGATGATAGTTTTCCTTAAAATTTGTTTCTTGAAGACATAGAACAGTAGGTGAGTATTTAGATATAAGTTGCGATAGTTCAGGTAAGCGTGCAGTGAGTCCGTTTAAGTTCCACTGTATTATATTAGCCATTTAATAAAAGTTTGATTCGGTGTCGATATCAGATGTGGCGGAGCAGTCACTTTGAGTTTCGATCATGCTATCTTCGTTTGTGTTTGTTACTCGTAGTTTATTTATAATTCTTGTAAACCTATTCTTGATGGAGCGTTGAGTTAAATGTGGATATACGCTTTCCATCATAAGAGTTAATGCTTTAATATCTGTGGTGTATGAGTAAGCAATGTTTAAGGGGTCAGGTGATCCTTGTACATTTTCTAAGAAGTCTACGAGTAAGTCATAAGTCAGTACAAAAGAGTCACCATGTTCTGTTATGACTGTTTTTGTCGGGGCGAGCAATTCGGATATTGTAAGGTTTGAGGCTTCTTTTTTTTCTGGAAGTTTACAATTTTTGGCTTTCTTTGCTTTAGCTTGCTGTGGCTTTATAAATATTGGTTCTTCTGTGGGCTGTTTTGGTTCTGCAGAATTTGGTTCTGATAGTGTATTGGCTGAATTATCGGGTGAGTCACTAGATACGCTTAAGTTTGATGATAACGGACGCTTGAGTCCTTTGCTTGTAAATTCTTTGTAAACTCTTTGTTCGCATAACGAACACAAGGTTTGAGTTTTTATCTTATGAGAAAACTAAACACCATATGGATACGTCGACTGGGTTGCGGCCAGTCTACCAAACACCAATAATAAACACCTCATACGTTTCTAGCAATCTGACTTTTATCAGTAAACACTTGCACATTTAGAAAAAAACCTCGCCTAT
>CALNHX010001879.1:0-201271 GCA_940337035.1 Agriotes lineatus | reverse complement strand
ATGTATATCTTAACCCAAATATCTTCATTTTCGGTCTCATAATTCCTCAACCTTAAGCATTTAAATTTAGATTTTACAGCAACCAGGACTCCACCACCCCTAGATTTGCCGGAATTGAGTTTACGGTCTCTACGAAAAACTAGAAATTCATTTGTGAATAATTCGTTATCAAATATAGAGGGGTAGAGCCAAGTTTCTGTCAATACAACTACGTCGTATTCTGAAAGAATCGCAATTAAATTTAGTTTAAAAGTATTACATTTAGTCACCAATCCTCGAACATTTTGGTAAACAATTTTTAACTGATTTTATTACAAATACACGACTGCGATCTTCTTTCCGAATCATAATCTTTCCATTTCTAATCCAGAGGAATTTAACATTATGCGCTTTCTTGTAAACACGACATTCCGCAAATAGTTTTCGGTTGAAAGGTGACAAGCATTCATTAATATAGATAGGCTTGGGTAGCACGGTAGCAGGATCTATATCTTTGGTGGTAAGGTTTCGCTTAACACGTTTGCATTTCAGAAACTCTTCTTTGCTTAACCTACTTGTAAATTTCAGGATAATACCTCTAGGTTCGTCAGGACGACGTACATCTGGTCCAAGCCGGTGACAGGCGTCGATCAGGTTTTTGTCCAGACAAAAGTTAACAGCACGAGCAACACGGCTCACTGCGGCTAAGACATTTTCATCATTTGTTTCTGGAACACCCTGGATTTCCACACTGTTCAACCGGGAATATTGCTCCAAGTGGTCTATTCGTTGCTTCATGTTGGTGTTTTCTTTTTTAAGTTCGACATTTTCAGCATTGAGGTAGTCGATTCGTTCAAGACAGGTATCCATTTGTTTATCCTTTTTCATAATTAACTTTTTCAAGTCCTCTAATTGGTTAGAATAAAAATCAAGCGAATTTTGGAAGCCATCAATTTTTGCGGACAGTAATTTGTTTTCTTCCCTAACAACTAATTTAACCGCTAATGTTATTGCTTCCATAATTTCAGGGTTCAAAGATTTTGGGTCACTTGGCTGGTTATCTGCAGTTGCAGCATACTTATCTTTGCAAGGTGCACAGCGCCAGGAAAATTTGGCCTCGGAGCTTAACTTTCCATAAACTGCCTCACGTATATTCGCACATAAATAATGAAAACCATTATTACATCCTCTACACATCACATAATCAGAATCTTGCGGTAGATTCCGGTGGCATATGCCGCACTGCATAATGAGTTAAAATCGCAATTCACAACAACATAACTGGTGCAAAATAATTGAAATTTTAATCAAGAACTCCATTCACACGTCCGCACTGAACGAGAGGTGTTTATTCTTCTTATGTTTGGTTGTCACGAACGATAACTCTCCGTTTACGATCCCTATATATTTGATAACAAAGACGAACTCTAAAAAAGATGTTGCACTTGAAAAATTCTATGTGACAGTCCCACAACATAACACTCTGTTAATACTAGTGAATTTTAATGCCATGATGGGAAAACAAATAGCTGGCAAACATACGGCACATGAAAATATAGCAGCAATAATAAATTTTAAGAATAATTAGTAGCACAGAATGAAAACACAAAATTGTTTAAAATAACGTCAAGGAGATCTAGGGTGGGGGCACAGTGAAAACGGAAAACAAATTGACCACGTACTCACAATGAAAAAGAACTATATCAATTAAGGATGGAATGACATATAGAGGAGTGAATGTTGGCACTAATTTAGTGGTTATAGAAATGAAACAAAATAAAACAAAAGCAGAGTAGTGAAAAAAATAGATAAAAATGGGCAGTTGAGAAACTAGAACTAGAAAAATGGCAGGAATAACAAATTAAAACGCTGAAGCAATAGTGAAGTGGATTGAGATAAACACTCAAGAGGACTTGAAAGTTATAGAGAAAAGAGAAACGAAGCAGCTAAACTGTGTAAAGGAAAAAGAAAGCCTGATTAAATAGAAAAAGATATCAAAAAGAACTATCTCCGAAACCTTTTTGTGGTGTTTGATAATTAATGCTGTTTATTGGGCATTCCACTAGGTACCGTACAAATTAAAAATATAATTTTGATGTAGTTGATCTTCTCACCAACGTTCCAGTAGTCAAAACACTCAACATCATAAAACATAGACTACAAAACGATAACACGTTACAGAATTTTTAACATTAAAACCATTCAATTCAATTATACAGTAAATTTCTTAAACATACTTAAACACATCTACCCCAAAATATATTATTAAAGCATCACATGCCCTCGGGAATGCGATGCCAGATCATCACAATCGTAAATGTACTACTTCAATCTTTATTTAATGTCACAATGGTGCGTACAGTCAAAGTTACGTTATTATAATATAATTATCAGAATTAAAAATCGAAATGTAAAGTGTTATTTGTGTTCAAAAAAGACATTCATGTTATTAATCTACGTGGGATTATCTTACGAAACTCCTGCTTCATCATCTGAAAGGGAAATGAGGTTATAGTCGTAGAATTTAAAGTAACAATAATTATTGAAGCTACAAAAGCAATGCTATAAAAGAATCATAAATATAATAATTTATTATTAAGCGACGTTTCTTGGTTTCGTGCTCTATGCCTTTTACAGCACATTATTTGAAACTGCAATTTTACGACATGAAACATACTGAAATCAATTTTAAATCACTTTAACTTCCTTTTCTTTGACTATCTCTAATTTTTTATCACAGGTTTTATAAAATCTAATCTGATTAAATGTCTTATATTTCGGTAACGGTTAACCGTTTTTCTCCAGTCTATTGTTCTTGAACTTAAGAATCTCCAATTAATGACGGAATGGCTGTTTGCAGATAAAACTTTATAAATAAATTTATTATAACGATTAAACCTATTTCATGCCATATAAAGTGTTAAAAGTACCCAAGGTCGTAATTTATTTAATAGCGAATAATATTAATTGAAAGATAGAATAATACGTACGTGATGTCTAATTCAACTTAGTGCTTAAATGAAATGGGTTTTAAAAATAGTTGACATAAACATTGCATTTTAACTGAGTTATTATATTTTTCTTTTTTAGTATGATAAAAAATGTGTTTCATCTAATAGTATGGCATGGAATAGTTCTTTAGCACTATATTGTACAACTAGTTAATGAATTTTTTTTGCATAGTGATCTCTTGTAACTCAAAATTTGGTCGAAAAGGACTTCAGAATTTACAACTGTCAAATTGGCAATTCACAATTTCAATAAGTGCATAAAGCTAGTCTTTAGTCACGAGTGGGGCAGAGTTAAAACGCGATTGAGCGAGCGTTTTAAGCCCCGCGAGTGACTAAAGATGCTTTACGCACTTGTTGTCTGCAATATTTTATCTACGATAGAATCTAGAAAACACGTAAAAAATATTTTAAATGTAAATTAGGATTTACTAGTGTCGTAATTTAGCATGGTTAAAAATTTTAAAACACGTTGCTACTGACGACGTGAATAATGAAATCATTTTAAACGCGTTGCTACTGACGATGTGAACTAATGAAAACGTATTATTAAACAGACGTTTAACAAACTTAAAACTGCCAACTAAAAGTCAATTTTATACACTGTTGTAGATAAAAATAGTTAAAAAACAGTGTTACTTTCTTTACTATTTTTCGTTAAAAAAGCTGACTTTCATGATCACTATGCAGAAATAGTTTTTTGTACAACTAGTTTTGAAAGTCAACGCCCTCGTTAATAAAAATGCAAATTCATGAAAAAAAGGGACTTTCAACACGTGTTTACACGTAGCTTTTGGATAGTCATCTCTTGTAACTCAAAATTTAGTCGAAAATTACTGCGGAATTTACAACTTCCAAATTGACATTTCAATAAAATAGTTAAAAAAGTGTACTTTTTTAACGAGTTTGCATTAAAATAAGTGATACTTTCTTCACGATTTTTCGTTTAATAATGACGACTTTCGCGATCAATATGCAAAAAAAATATATAAATGCAACTGGAAGTCACTAAAAACCAAATGTCAAGTTTACTAGATGAAAATTCAGAGTTATAAAACTAATTGTAAATTAAAAACCATAATAAGACAAGGATGCCAAAGCGTAATTGGCAAGTACAAGTGCAAAACATTTGAAAAGTTTTTGAAAAAGTAACTAGTCTTGTCGATGCCATAGTCGAAGTTAAATCGAACAGCTTTCTGTCTGTGTGCCTCCCTATCTCTCTATATAAAATGGAATACTTCCGAAACTACTTCATCGATACTGAGAAATACAAGCTCTTTTCATGTGCAACTATGTTCAAAAATAATATTTTCATTATTAAAATAAAATTTTGACATAGACCGTGTCGTTTTTGTAGACAACCTCCCAGCATTTTTTGTAAACTTTCCTTTTTAGCTGTTTTTTTTTTCGTAAACACAGTACCTTACTTTACCTGATAAGATAAGACCTTTCTTAAAAAGAACAACAACATAACTATGTTTACAACCAATAACCTTTGGGCAAACGTTTCAGGTAGAGAAAAGTTTGGGGTTCAAGTTTAGAGAAAGCAGGTCTATAGTAATTCATTGCTCTTGCAGCTCGAGTTACATAGAGTCGACTGGACGTCCCATTGACCTAAGACTTCAAGAACATACAGGCAACTGCAAACATAAACTTCTCATCAAATCAGTCCTAGCTGGGCATACTTGTTGATGGCTTTGTATTTTGTAAAACTGAAACTCCTATTATTTGCAATCTTGTAATATCCTCCCCTGCTTATAAGGGTTGTAATATTTATTTACCACGGGATAGCTCATAAATCGGAGATAGGTTCAACTGTTCACTCAGATATACCTCAAATAAGCAAAACACACCACCGGAGTATCCTGTTCAACAATTTATTCTATATAACTATCGTACATAAGTAAATATTCGTGTAATTAATTAAATGAGATGTATATTGCTCAAAATTAACATTCTTGACTTGAAATAACGTTGTCGGTTCCTGCGGCTGCTGCAACCCGCGTCACGTCCGTGCCGGCAGGGTCTGCCGACGTCCTAGGAGCTCCGCTTCGAAAGCGTCGAGAATTGTCGGCGCTTCCCGATCGGCGTTGAACTGCGCGCTGTTGGCGGCGCGGTGTAATCTGTCAAATTTGCCGGTTTGCGGTTTCTGGCTTCTGTAAACAAATTACAAATTAAAACTGTTAACGCGACTTCTCACCCTATACGTGTAACTACAGTTCGTTGGTGAAATACTCCGAGGAATTCGCCGCACGACGGGGCTTCGCTCGGGGAACGAAACTCCGAATCGGCGTGCTTTTTGAGGTTAACAATCCTCGGCACCTACAGGTGAAATCTTTGGCGAAGCTATCAGTGCGGTCCGCAGAGTTCCCAAGCAAGACGGCCGCTGCAATTCTCAAGGATTAATTCAGGTAAATTCTACTTAGGTAGCTTGAAGCTTCTAATTCTGCTTGAATAGCAAGGCGGTGAATTTAAAATGCAAGGGAGCTGGGATTTCAATATTACGTTAGTTATTACTGAATTACAAACCGTTTTCGGTGTAGGGTTCTTACAAGGAAAATATTGTTGGCGTGTCAGGCGTTCCCTGCGAAACCACTAACTTGAACTCAGCTTATTAGGAGGTTTCGGGAAAATATTGCTGGCGTGTCAGGCGTTTCCTGCGAAACCACTAACTTGAACTCAGCTTATTAGGAGGGTTAGAGGAAAATATTGCTGGCGTGTCAGGCGTTTCCTGCGAAACCACTAACTTGAACTCAGCTTATTAGGAGGTTTCGGG
The DNA here is from genome assembly GCA_940337035.1 of Agriotes lineatus. Taxonomy (NCBI): domain Eukaryota; kingdom Metazoa; phylum Arthropoda; class Insecta; order Coleoptera; family Elateridae; genus Agriotes; species Agriotes lineatus. The sequence continues at coordinate 195,508 of CALNHX010001879.1, read as the reverse complement.
AAAATATTACTGGCGTGTCAGGCGTTTCCTGCGAAACCACTAACTTGAACTCAGCTTATTAGGAGGGTTAGAGGAAAATATTGCTGGCGTGTCAGGCGTTTCCTGTGAAACCACTAACTTGAACTCAGCCTCGGAACGGTTCCCCAGGTACTGGTAGAGTCGACGGAGGAACTCTCTGGATAGGACAGGATGAAGGATCGGGAACTAGGTGTTTGCTGGAATGAATGCTGGAGGAGAATCAGGAATCTCTTGGAAATCTCTCTTGAAATGCGTTCTGCAAGCCCTTTTATATGCTTTGAAATGCTGTTAGGTGGGGAGGAACGGCGCGCGTCTCGCCTTTGTTTGCGCTGTTTTCACGGGCGGAACTTCGGTCTGCGCTATCTTATCTTGCTGAAACACACCGGATTCTTGATAACGCGAAAGGTCGGCGACGTTTAAATTTGAAAATATTATTTAATATTGAACTAATCAAATTCAAACGGGATCTAGCGTTACAATCTAAATCAGTACAGCCACAACCCTTCAGCTGGTCGCGCGTCTCCGACTCCAAGTGCACTGTGGATTCCAACAACCAATTAGCAATGTCTTGGAAAACGATGGGTTCACTAATAGCAAGTTTATTCACAATATACTCTAACAATGCCTACCAAACCATGGGGGGGGGGGGGGAGGTAAAGCAGCACCATAATGATTATTACAAAAATCCTTAGTTGGCTTCACAAGGTGCAAGGCATACAAAGAGAAAAAATGATAGCAGCTTTTCTACAAATCCAGTGTGGTCTCTATAAATCGAGCGTGGTCTGGCCTAAGTCGAAATGAGATTTGAATATCAAGAATTTGAATAATTGCAAATGTCTCAAATGATAAAATTAGTATTCTCCGTAAAATCCACCGTGGGCCATCATTATGTATTAGTTGCGTTTTAGTATGGCAACCAGAAAGTGTATAAACACTCCTGACACATTTTGTTACATATTGTTGTTATTAACACAAAACTTAAAGAGGGTATTTAAATTGATTTCAAAATTAGAAAATTGGTTTTAGAAGTTCCGTTAGTATAACTGATGTTACAAGGAAAGCCTGGATTACTTTTATAATTGTAATGGAAAATTGTAGTGGAAAAGGCGGATGATCTTAAGTGAGTGTCCAGCAACTGGATAAAAGAAGCACAAAACCGACCTAGAAAACAATAAAAACATGAGAGTTTTAACAATCGGTCGAAGAGAAAAACACAAATAAACAAGTTAAGAAACAAACAGGGCATTTTGATGACAAGTCTGCAAGAAATGGAGGACGTGGTACAAGATGTTTACAAACAACTTTATAGTCCAAAATAACAAGTACAGCAATACATGAGACAAAACATTCACAATGTGGTATCAGAAGAGATTCCATTATGAATTGCACTCAAACAAATGAAAAATGCCCAGACGAAGATCGGGTTACTAGCAAAATGATCAAAATGATAGGAGAAGAACTAAGAGAAAGTGTCAAAATCCTATTAAATAAGTGCTTGATAGAGGGAAAAATGCCAGAGTCTTGGCAAAATGCAGAAGTCATCGTGCTATTTAAAAAAGGAGCTAAAACAATTTAGAAAACTATCGTCCAATTAGCTTATTATCCTACTTATACAGGGTGTTATGAAAGTCCACGTAATTAATTTAACCACATAAAGATCTCATAAAACTGAACAACTTTTTTATTTAAAATGTTTTCGAAATACCCCCAAAACTGAGTTAAAATTCACAATAGTTTTACTCTACAAATGTATACCCGCCTATGGAATAGTATTTTAATGTAGTGGCACAGAGGCACAGACCACAAAGAACATATCTTTGAAATGCAAACCAACAAAAACTACACAGGCACTGATAAAACTTTTAATTGGCATCTGGCCACTAACGTACCCTATCAATTGAGGTAGGTTAGTTATTGACCGCTTTCTTTTTTTTTTTGTGCAAGAACTTTGCAGTTTTAGTATATTATGTCGTTCAACTTTAGCGTACATTTGCTTACTAAGCTGCTCGTCAAATTTAGGGGAGATAAATAATTAAAAAAATATACGATTAAAAGAAAAACGATAAATAGAAAAGTTGTTCAGTTCGGTGAGCTTTATCACTGGTTAAAATTATTACGTGGACTGGCTGACAAACAAACTCATACCAATCTCCAGAACAGGCGGAATTCCGTAAAGGATTCAGCACAATGGATCATCTGGAAAGTATACTCACGTTAATTGAAAAAAAAAACGGCGGAATACAATATACCTACCCTTATATTTTGCTTTCGTCGACTACCAGAGGGCATTAGACTCGGTGGAAACGTGGCCAATCCTGAAAGCACTAGATAACGCAAGAATTGACACCAGATACTCAATCCTCATAAAAAATATTTATGACACGGCAACTAAGACAATTACACTGGAAGAAGACATGAAGACCGATAAAATCCTAATTCAACGAGGAATACGACAAGGGGACACGATCTTTCCGAGCTGTTTACGTTGGCCTTGGAGGATGTTTTAAAAAATGCAAATTGGCAGTGTAAAGGAATTAACATTGATGGAGTAAGACTTAAATCACTTGAGATTTGCAATGTCATTCTGATCAGAATCTCAGCTGAAGAACTAATAACAACGTTAGAAGAACCCCATCAAGCGTCGACCCAAATCGGATTACAAATGAACCTGAGTAAAACTAAAAACATTAGTCCCAAACAAATACAAATGATCATTGAAAACCAAACCCTAGAAAATGTATCCGAATACATATACCTTGGACATAGAATTCAATTGGACAAGGAAAACCAAACTGCCGAGATTACTCGAAGAAAATGACTCTGCTGGGCAGCCTTTGGTAAACTCAGGTTCATTCTAGAATCAAATGATATACCAATAAATCTGAAAGGAAAAGTCTACGATCAATGTATATTGCCAGTTCTTACATATGGCTTAGAAACAATAACGTTAACACGGAAATCACTACACATCCTCCAAATAACGCAGTGCGGAATGGAAATGATCATGCTCGGAATTAATTTTAAAAATCGAGTACCAAATGAAGAGAGCAAAAGAAGAACGGGAATCACAGATGTGACAAGAAGAACAGTACAGCTGAAGGCGACGAGCTGGCCATATAGCACAAGAACTAAGCAAATGAACCAACAAACTGATAGTCTGGCGACCAGGAGAGACCAAGAGAAGCGTGGCGAGACTCCAGAAAAGATGGAAAGACGATATCCAGAAAATAGCAGGGAAGAACTGGATACAAACAGCCTCTAACAGAGAAATGTGAAAAGATTTGGAACAGGCCTTCCTCCAGGAGTGGATGATTCCGGGCTGAAAAGAAGAAGATTCGACGGACACTGACATTTCAACCTCAAGGGCCTTATAAAGCAGAGTAATGGAAGAAGCTTGGCTTCTTTCCACATTAAAGAAATTTGGTATAAAAACCAGAAGAAAATGCGGCTTTGCTATTTTAAAATTTTAAACGTCTGATATAATCGAAAACTTGATTCGAAAAAGTAAGTATTCGAATACGAATCTTTTTTCATTTGCTTTACGAATCCGGATTACGAATCTTTTTGTTCTGTAGTATCGAAATACTTCTTACGAATCTCAATAAGGATTCGATTAATGAGTAATTCGATTGATACCCATATCTGATAATAGGTACCTTAATTTCTTGCTATAATAATTATTATTGATTTATGTTGCTGTTATTTCAATTTATATTTTTATACTTTAACAAAGATTTGTGTTTTTTATAATTAATTTGTACCAGATTAAAAAAATGGCATCCACAAAATTTTATTTGGGCTACTCTATATCCAAATGAGTTATTAAAAAAGTGGGGGCTCATCTCAATGCTCGCAGGCAATCCTAATTCAGGTTGATACGCCCCTGCGTGCAGTAGCTACATTTTAAACAAATCGTTTGAACTAAGTTTAACTAAAACAGTCGTCATTAGCTATCTCGTCTCAGGTAAACGTCTATTGTAACGTACATTATTGAGTAAACTGGACAAAAATACATTAAAGGGAATTTTTGATGCTCGCCACACGAATCCCAGGTCAAAAATATATGTAACACGACCTCGATATTAGTGACAATATCTCCTGCATGATATTCTGCACAGAGAAACATGTGGTAATTGTGCCATACATAATTTAAAATAACGTGATTTACGTCCTCCAACTTCAGATAATACAAATGTAAAATGTGATTGCTGGCCTGTTGACGTTGATAAGTGCTCCAAAAAATTTGCTGGCCCGTTGCTAACGGTGCAAGGTATGTTTCAAAAGACCTTGTGTTTATTTTCACCACTTATCTCGACGTCACTAAATAACGAATGCACTTCGTAGTCCGCATGATAGTTCTATGAGCCATTTTAACGACCTGAGTCATTTTTAATAGCGCATAGATAAACCGGCACTGGAAAATAAATTGTTATAATTCCTAAGTTGTGAATTACGGCAATGAGCCACAATTTACTTTCTAATGTGAAACAATTGAGTTTTACCAATTAGTTTTGTAATTTACGATCCGATTCCGCAATAAACTTGTTAATTAGATATCTGCGATCCTTTTAAAGCGGAATTGGGAATATTTTTTGAGCCTCAAACAAAAGTGTATTAAGATCTTCATGTCCAGTAGCACGTAATACGAAATAAATGTCAATTTATGTTTACCAGTAGTAGTCATTTGTACCTGGAAAATGATGTGGCACAGTTAAGATAATATGTTAATTAAGATGGGTGTTATAGAAGAGATAACATGCAAAATTATTAAGAGAAAAATTCCCTAGTCATCTGAGAAATATTTTAAACGTACCATTTTCGGCGTTTATAATTAAACAATTGGGTAGAATAATCTGACTATAAATTTAACCTTTACAGTTAATTATCATACAGACACCCCCGCTAACTTTAAAATCGGAATTTAACCATTGTTTAAAATTAAAATCATTTAAATGATTTAACAATCAAAATCGCGGTAGCAATTAAAAACGTATACTGGATGACCGGTTTCAAGACCGAATATAGCAAGTTTAAAATTTTTAGTAAAGAAATTATATGTTTAAGATAATTGCAGTGACGGCTCGTAATAATTGTATTTTGTGGGCTCTTAATTTTTAACAATTACTAAGCAATAAATAATGACCTTTAATTTAAATATAGCAATGATTTTTAATAATAATCCAAAAGTAGTATGCACAGAACAAAAAGTACCTATTCAAACTCAACTGTTAAAAAAGGAAACACGATCATTGATTTAATAATGGAAAAAATAGAGCATGCATCAGATCCAGAAATCAATTTATTTTTCTTGTAAATGACCATAGAAAAATATGTTATAAAATTGCGAGTTCAAGCTTTATTTTGCAGGTTGAAATTTAATTTTTTTAATTTAACCTTTTCAGCTAACGGTAGGCTATTAAAGTTAATGTTGAGTATACTTAGTTATGCTATTCTCCGTTATTTTTGTAGAAAACTCCATGAAACAACTGAAATCACTCAAAATAAATAAACATGCTCCAACTGCAATCGATGTTATGTCTAAACACTGCCTGCAAGAATGCAAGAACGTCCTTTCCGACTCGCAATTTTTTCAATATCAAAGACTCCATATTTGTTTTATAGGCGCGCCGGTTGCCTTTACGCTCCGATCGCATTACATTTAGGGAGCGAAGTTTTTATAAATAACAAGATAACCGCGCAGGCTTAACCGCTGCTTCGGTTAACAACGTTGTTTAGCCTTTTCGTGATATGAAACTGTGATAACTTGATCTGCAGCGTCAGCATTTTCACCCGTAATTGTAATATAGGTTTGGGCTAGTGATGGGCATAACCGGACAATTTTCATAATCGAATTATTTGCATTCGAATGATATTAATAACCGAATGATTATTTGAATAATCATTCGAATAAATTTTGGCTCTCGATTCGTTTCGATTAAGTCAGCTGGTTTGCCGGTTGGCGGTTCACCGTCATCTGCATCGACATCGGTTCACCGTCATCTGCATCGACATCGGTTCACCGTCATCTGCATCGACATCGTAACTTGCAGATAGCAGAGGAACTCGGTGGATATGAAAGAAATATATCTGGTTACACCTTTATTGTTTTCGATTGCTGGCGATTTATAATAATATAATAATATATTGTTGTAATTGTATGTTTTACGGCTCGCTATTATTCTGCATTAGCTCGATTACTCGTACATTCTTCCAATCTATAACCAAAACATAATATGTACGGTCCGCGTCTTAGAAATCGGGACACGTAATATGTTCTTTTAGTCTTTGGAGTATTCTTGCTCCGGTTACTTCATTAATGTGAGATGGCATTTCATAATTGACAAACAATAAACAATCTGACGTAACAATTAAAACCATAATAACTGCAAAAACCCAGTTTATACACTTAAAAAATACATGCAAAATATATCATAATAGTGTGTAGAGTCTTCGATTTCTAAGGCGCCGACCGTACATTATGTGTTATGTATTGGAAATTAAGAGGTATTTATTAAGAAGTGTAGAAAGAAAGAAATATGCGGGACTGCTTGCTAATCGCAATAAAAACAAACAGTGGTAAAACCTTTGGAGATGTAAGCAAATAAAAAATTGTTTTATAGCTTGATGCGTTTGCAGTTTTTAGACGTTCCGGTTTCAGGTCCCCAGAATTTGATATTTTTTATGATAGGAGGTAGGTACGCGATAACCAAATGGTGTTTTCAGTACAACCTGCTTTGTTTATGAGTTATGACGTATTTATATTTACAGAATTTCGAGCTCTGCGTAGGTCGCTGAGATATGGCACGTAGTACCTTTGAATAGAGGTTTTATATTCAAAGCGTAGTACGTATCAGCATGAGGTTATTTTTCATTCGACTACTTGGAACGAAAACCGAGTTACATAGGTTATTTCAATAACCGGATAACCGGTTATTTTTCATTCGAATAAGCCCATCACTAGTTTGGGCCCTATGTCGACCCGCCCCAAACACCTGCAGCGGCTCAGCTGCATTGCTACCAGCGAGTGTGTTGATACACATAATTCACGTTGTGTTGACATACTTCTTGCATCTTGTTTTACATGTTGTAAGCAGTATGGAATAGCTACCTCCGGATCTTTTGCTACTTAAATCTTGTTATATTATAATGGTAGGATAGATGATAAAACACATTTTCAATTATACCTGTTGTAGAGTAGTTACTTTTTTCTAGTGCCATATAGGCTGTTGACGGCTGGGAGGCTAGCGCCCCTGCGCCGGCCCCTAAGGAGTGCCGCTGCTGGGAAATTGACTTCTAAGGAGTTTTAGCCTCCCCTCCCTTTAATTTAAAGTTCTGATCTAGGCAACTTTGTTTTTTAAATTAAATTAAATGGTTCTACTACCTTATGATGTGTCATGTTTTTGCTATGTCCGGTTTTGAAACCGATCACCCAGTATAATTATTTAAAAAAATTGGTTAACAGTCAATGAAATTGCTGAAATTAATAGAAATAGAAAGCCGTTGTAACTCAAACGACTGCATTATTAAAAATCTGGTGTGATACACACACACACAACTTCCTTTTACAGTGATCTTATAATTAGTCAAAAATTTGATTTCAAATTTTTAAGCATTTGTCAAAAACTTTCAAAAAATACAAAAACGGTGCAAAATAGAGCGTTAGGTGCAGAGACAAATTTTCTCTAGAATTTTAAGCTGAATTCAAAAATTTAATAATATACCAGGTGTTCTACTTAAAATAGGAGTTAATAAAAAAATTGAAAAAAAAACAAAAGAAACCCATTTTAGAAGTATTGAACTGGAAAATAACCTATCTCAATACACATTAAAAATGTAATAAAAATGTGGTTTTAAAAAAATCGTAAGAGCCGTTATTGAAAAAATCGAAAAAAACTGAAAAATCACAAGAGTAAACACCTACTTCCGGTTATGCGATTTTCTTCAAAAGCTTGCTGTCGGATCTACATAGTACATAAAACTTATATATGAAGTTTCAACGCCATACCTCTTTCCGTTTTTGAGATATTCTGTTCACAGACAGGCACACAGACAGACAGACAGACAGACCAATGAAAACAAATATGTTTTTTGCGTTCAGGGGACTCTAAAACGTGAAGATCTGTTGAAAATTCAATTTCGAATTTTTGGGGCGAATCCAATACGAAGTAACAATTTTCATTAAACGCAATGTTATGTACTTTACAATCGTTTGTTTTGTTAGGAATCCCAACTGTAACATGATAAACTCTAGATTATATTGAGAATGGACGTTAGTAATTAATATTATTTAATCTTAGCTTAGTGTCTAACTCAAATGTAATTATGTATAGGGACGAAGTTAGCATAATACTTGTCCTGGGAAAAACGTGCCGAACAGTATCACAGCTTCTTCCAGAAAAAGGGCCGGACATGAATTGTAAATATTATTGCTTTTACGTGCCTCTTTGCGTGGGACCGCAACAATTTGCAGGTTTCCATAATCTAAATAGCTTTTACAAGTTTACCTGTAAAAGCGGTAATTTTGGTGAAGGCAGATCTTAACTGACCTCGGTAGCGGATAGATCGCTTCCGAATAATTTGTAAATAAACATATTTTAAGCTACTGAAGTCTTTAATTTCTCAAGTAGAACTCTAAATCAGTGTATCACGAAATTCGGATCGAAGTGAAACCCCCAACGTTAGACGTATCGCAACAGTGGTGGCAGCGGTGGGATTTGTGACCAATTAATAAATCCCACGACAAAAGAACTTCTTTTGTTTCGACGTTGGTCCTGAAGCAACGAACGGATTACGAGAAGAAAACGCTGGAAGATTAGAGGATCTACAACTGGTGACGGCGCAAGAGAATATTGCGGCGAGGACAAACCAGGAGACGGTTACAACTGGAGGCGGCGTCAAGGATCATTTTGGCGGCGAGATAAACCCAGGGGCCACCGTGAAGCGGTACAACTGGTGCCGGCGCAAGGGAACATTGCGGCGAGGACAAACCAGGGGACGGTGAGCACTGGAGCGGCGTCAAGGAGCAGTTTGGCGGCGAGATAAACCCAGGGACAACCGTGAAGCAGTACAGCTGGTGACGGCGCAAGGAAACATTGCGGCGAGGACAAACCAGGGGACGGTGGGCACTGGGGGCGGCGTCAAGGAAAACCCAGGAACAACCGGAAGGCGTACAAGGCTGAGGCAACGTCGGCAACATTGGCGGTGTCTGGAAACAGCGGCGGCGTAACACAACACGAGGACGACAACACGAGGAAACCAGAAATTGCAGTGCATGTAAGTAATACTTGTTTGTATTTTCGAGAATTTATTGGTCTTATTATTGTATATAGTAAGGTGTTGCTTAGTAGAATTTTGATTTTATTGGGTTCAAGTATTGCTGGAACAGTTGTCAGTGAACGTGAAATAAGAATAATAGGTTGTAAAATAGTTATTGTTACAATCGGGACAAAGAGTTTACGCATTTCGCGAAATCTTGGCTTGTAGGACGAAATTTATTCGCGTTTATAAATTTTTATACAAGCATAGAACCATGGGTTCTGAGTTTAATATTTTTACCGTTGGAGAATTAAAATATGTTGCTAATTTGTTTGAGCTGCCTGAGAAAAAGAGAAAGGCAGAGATAATTCAGGAATTTGTTAATGCTAGTTATACAGCAGAAGAAATTGGGATTGAAATAGATATCTGGGAGGGAAATCCCCAGAAAGGCAGGTTAGAAAAGCAAGAAGCAAAGGAACGGGAAGACAAAGAAAGGCTCGAAGCAAGAGCACGGGAAGAAAAATTAGCGTTAGTTAGGATAGAGCAGGAATTAGAAATAGCTAGATTAGATGCACAAGTAAAAATTGCGCAGGCTCAAGCTCCAATTCAGAATGGAAATGGAATAAATCATGGCAGCGTAATTAAGAACACATCGTTAAACATGCCCAAGCAATTACAACCGTTTAAGGACGATGGCGATATGGGATTGTTTCTAACAAATTTCGAAAGGATTTGTGTCCAGCTACAATTCGAAAAAGAAACGTGGCCGATACGGTTGACAAGCGTCTTATCAACAGCGGCGAATGAAGTTGTTGCCCGCTTATCGGAGGAAGACAGCAAGAATTACGACAAAGTGCGAGCTAGTTTGCTTAAGAAATACCAGCTGACTGCAGAAGTTTTTAGGACCAAATTTCGTTATGGAAAACGAAAAGCGGATCAGAGTTATGCAGAATTTGCCTATCAATTAAAAACAAACTTCCAGGAGTGGATCAGGTGCGAAGAAATAGACGACTTCGGAAAATTGGTGCAACTCATGTGTTTAGAAAAATTTTATAGTGCATTACCTGGAGAAATGAAATTTTGGGTGGAAGACCGGAATAAGGCAAAAACTGTGGAAGAAGCAGCAGAACACGCAGACACCTACCTAATAAAAAGAGGTCCTGGCACAGAGAAACATTATAATAATTTTAAAACACAGAAGGGAAGATTGGACCACAAATCCGTGTCAGCAACCCTGAAGGATTTAGAACCAAAACAAACGGCAGGCGAGGGTAGTAACCCTGTAGCCCTGGACAAAAGTAGTTTTGACAGGCGTCGACCAGTTAAATGTTACAGTTGTGGAGGCTTAGGACATTTTAAGAATTCTCCGGAGTGCCCGAAAGCGAAAGTTGTATTGACAACAATAGAATCAGGTAGCGACTTAAAACGGCTCTTTGACCCATATACAATGAACGCCGAGGTAAATGGCATAAAATCCATGATTCTTAGAGACAGTGCCGCAAGCTACGATATTGTGCATTCCAGGATAATAAAACCCGAAGATTACACAGGAAAGTATGTAAATGTCCAAGGAGTTTTAAGCCAGCAGAGTAAAGCGCTACCGGTTGCGAAAATTGAACTGAGTTTGCCTAAACTTCAGGTCAATACTGAAGCAGCTGTTACAAATTATTTGCCTGGTGGATATTCTTACTTATTGTCAAACCGAACATGGGAACTGATGAAAAATAAGGAGAATGGGGAAATCCAGCAAGTTTTTGCGCTAACCAGAGCAAAGGCTAAAGAAATACTGGAACAAGAAAAATTCCAGGAAGCTACTGTAGAAATGCAGAAGGCTGTAGAGGGAAACAAGCCAGAAGAAACAACTGTCTTAGAGGAGGTGAAACACGAAAACCCGAGGCAAGAAAGCAACGATCTGATTTCGGTGCCGAAATCGGAGGTGGATTTTTCCGACATCACAAAATTAACACCAACAAATTTAAGGAAACTACAATTGGAGGATTTGAAACTAAAAGAGTATTTCGACATGGCGGACTCTAAGAAAGAAATTAATGAAGCAAAATTTTATATCGCAAGTGGAATTTTACACCGAAGATTCACGGATAAACTTGGGCGGAGCTATGAACAGGTGATAGTGCCAAAGCAATTACAAAAGAAATTGCTAGAGGTTGCACACGACAATATGTGGATGGGGCATCTTGGAAGGAATAAAACGATCAACCGCATAAAACAACACTATTGGTGGAACCAGTTAAGCCGAGACGTCAAGGCAAATGTGAAAAGTTGCGACGTCTGTATGCGAGTTGGGAAATCGACGGACCGAAAGAAGGCACCCATGTGCCAAGTTCCTATAATCACAGAGCCTTACAAGCGAGTGAATGTTGACATCGTGGGACCATTAACCAAAACAGAGAAGGGAAATCGGTATCTGTTAACGTTAATTTGCAGCGCCACGAAGTTCCCTGATGCAATCCCATTGGAGGTGGCAGATTCGGAGTCGGTGGTGAATGGATTATTAAATATTTTTTCTAGAGTTGGTTTTCCGGCGGAGATTCAGATGGATTTAGGGACCGTGTTCACAAGTAATCTGACATCTGAGTTTTTCGATAGGTGCGGCATAAGAATTATTCACAGTTCAGCTTATCACCCACAATCAAATGCGGTAGAAAGATTCCATGGAGTCTATAAGCGAATCTTGAGAGCCTTGTGTTACGAGCATGGGAACGAATGGGACACATATGTAGATCAAGCGTTGTTCGCCTTGAGGTGTGCTCCACACGCAGCGCATGGGTTTAGCCCAGCAGAACTGGTGTATGGGAGACAAATTCGTTCACCACTAAATTTAATAAAGGACTTGTGGATTGGTTTTAAACCTGTTGGAGAGGTTAAAACAAATGCAGGACATTGCAGAAATCGCAATGTTGGAGGCGTAAAACAGGTCGAAAATTTACTACGACCGGAATGCGAAGATGGTAAATTACAATATTGGCGACAAAGTAATGCTTTATCAACAAGCGAGAACAAACAAGTTACAAATGCAGTGGACGGGGCCAAAGGAAATTGTTAGAAAAATATCAGAAACGAATTACATTATTAAAGAACCTTCCGGCAAACGACGGCAAAATTTAGTTCATGTGAATTTATTAAAACCATATTATGCGCAAGCAGAAGTGGTCGCGATCAATCTAGTTCAACCAGGGGAAGACAGAATTGATATCGAAATTCCTGACTTGGAAATTGACCACTCAGAAATGCTAAGTGCTTCTGAAGTGATTGATCAAGCGAAAGGAGTAGGACAACTGACCGGAGTCCAAAGGAAAGAGTTGGAGGAGTTAATCAACGAATTTCCAGGATTATTTTCTGATCGGCCAGGGCGAACTCATCTGATCGAACATGACATCGCGCTAAAAGAAGAGAAGATTATAAGGACACGGGCGTATTCTCATTCGAAGCGAGTGCGGGAAATTATCGACCAAGAAATCGACAAAATGTTGGAATTAGGAGTAATACGGCACAGTAACAGTGCATATTCGTCACCTATGATAATTGTAGAGGCAGAGGGAAACGAACCACGACCTGTGATTGATTACCGAGCCTTAAATGCGATTACAGTGCCGCAACAGCACCAGTTCCAAATATAGAGGCATGTGTGGAGAGATGCAGCAAGGCAAAGTACCTCAGTCTAATTGATGTGGTTAGGGCCTATTGGCAGATAGGAATGACAGAAAGGGCTAGTAAATACGCCGCTTTTATCACACATCGAGGAGTGTTTGAGCCAGTGACCTTAGCGTTCGGCTTGCAATCGGCACCATTTTCATTTCAGAGGTTGATGGATACCATCCTCGAAGGAATGGGTGAGTTCGCTGAACCATTTTTGGACGACGTGGCGGTACATTCAAATAGCTGGGAGGAGCATCTAGAACACCTGAGCCAAGTATTTAATGTTATGCATAAAGCAGGATTAACAATCAAGGCGACAAAATGTGAATGGGGAAAAGCCGAGGTTGTGTACTTAGGACACAAAATTGGCCAAGGTTGCAGGAAGCCATCTGAGGCGAAAGTAGCGGCTATTCAAAATTTTCGGCGACCGGAGACGAAACGTGACATAAGACATATCACCATTATATTCCAACGTATGCAGATATTGCGAACCCACTCACGGATGCGTTGCGCAAAAATGCAAAAACCAGAGTGGAATGGGATAAACAGAAGGAAACGTCATTTCAACGGTTGAAAAACGAGTTAATGAGCGGTAAGGTTCTAAGGGCACCTGACTTTAACCGCGAGTTTATCGTACAAACTGATTGTTCTAAGAGAGGGATGGGTGTTACACTTTCGCAACGAAATGAAAAAGGCGAAGAACATCCGGTGCTATACTTGAGCAAAAAGTTGACTGACAGAGAACAAGCATATAGCGCGAGTGAGCTAGAGTGTGCAGCTTTAATTTGGGCTGTGGGAAAATTAAAGCCATATTTATTTTTAAGCCATTTCACGGTCGAAACCGATCATTGCTCACTCAAGTGGCTAAATCAAATGAGTAACAAAAACGGTAGACTTTTGCGTTGGTCATTAATATTGCAAACCCTAAATTTTACTGTAGTTTACAAGCCAGGGAAGAAGTGTTCCAATGTTGATTTTTTGTCACGTTATTTTGTGTAATTAATTTAGCAGAGAGTTTACTGACGACTACGACAGAGTACTTGAAAATTATTCATGTAAGGTAGTTAAATTAGATTTAGTTGATATAGACCAATAAATCTCGAGATGCAGCTGGTATTGCTTAGTAAAACAGTGCGAAGGTTCACGGCGTCTTGTGTGTGATCAAACGCGAGTGTGTTTAACCCCAACAGACATTTTATCGCGGGGGCAACTGTTAGGAATCCCAACTGTAACATGATAAACTCTAGATTATATTGAGAATGGACGTTAGTAATTAATATTATTTAATCTTAGCTTAGTGTCTAACTCAAATGTAATTATGTATAGGGACGAAGTTAGCATAATACTTGTCCTGGGAAAAACGTGCCGAACAGTGTCACAGCTTCTTCCAGAAAAAGGGCCGGACATGAATTGTAAATATTATTGCTTTTACGTGCCTCTTTGCGTGGGACCGCAACAATTTGCAGGTTTCCATAATCTAAATAGCTTTTACAAGTTTACCTGTAAAAGCGGTAACTTTGGTGAAGGCAGATCTTAACTGACCTCGGTAGCGGATAGATCGCTTCCGAATAATTTGTAAATAAACATATTTTAAGTCTTTAATTTCTCAAGTAGAACTATAAATCAGTGTATCGTGAAATTCGGATCGAAGTGAAACCCCCAACGTTAGACGTATCTAAACAGTTTCTAGTTCTAGCACAAAAGACGCAATCGTCCGAGTGTCGGTGACGTAGCGACGTAACCAGGGGAGGGGCTCGATTAGGGTAACCACCTTTCAATTTATACAAACCCTAAGATCCTTCTTGAGTAACAAAAGGTTTTTTTTTCAATGAGAAATATAGATTGTTTATATAAACCAAAAAACAAGCAATAAAAAACAATTTTGTTCCTTACTATTAATAGGTAACAAATATAATACAGGGTGTAACTCAAATACTTGCCCATAACTTGCCCATGTAAACTGGTAGCATAGACAAACCCATACAACAGGTGATGGAAATAAAATATTTGTGAACAATTATTACCAGCTATGGGTCCCCATAGAAGAAATAAAGGAGTACACCACAAAGGAAAAACGGTTTGCAGGATGCCTTAACCATACCATCTGGAGTAATCAGTAGATAAGAAAAGAAATAAAGATCAGTAAAGCACAGTACGACCAATACTAACATATACAGCAAAAACGAAACCCCAAACATCAAAAAGTAGGCAACAGATGGAAGTTATAGAAATGAATGTACTGAGAAGAATAGCTGGAAAAACAAGATACGACAGAGTGAGGAATGTAAAATAAGGAAAGCATGTAAAATTGAAAATATTACTGATTGGGTATCGCGCAGAAGAAGCGAATGGAATTCACATATAGATAGAATGGACTAGAGTAAAGTGGTACGAATCGCACGAGACGGCCAAACTAGGGGAAGAAGTATTGGGCGACCAAAAAGACGGTGACGAGACGCCGTCTAATAATACGGCAAAGCACAGGCTGTTAGCCTATTTTAGAAGTTAGAAGAAGAAGAAGGAGAAGAACTTGCCCATATCTTACGTCTAAAATTGGCCAAAAAAGTTCATATCAGCATAGTGTGAATTCTCAACATTTACGGATGTACTTATGGGAGGGGGGGTTAAAATGAGGTTTTTGTCATTTTACTGTGAATTAGAAATGGCTATTCAAATGAAAATTGGTAAATCTATTCTAACAGTAGAAGGGTTATTTGTGAAATGGTTTTTAATATTTACGTACGGCTTTAAGGAATTAAAATTAACAACTCGTATAAATGTTTTTGTTAAAAATTCATAAAGGACAAAAATTTTGTTAGAAAATGTATGGGAAAACGTTTTTTACTTGAAAACGTTTTAGCTCGTTTTAGTTTTTTCTTAAAATCAAAACAAAAACGTTATGGGTTGCCAATTTCAACACCATAAAGTCATATAAATTTTTTTTCTTCAGTAAGTCTTCCATTGGTAGAAATTATCTCTCTGCATGAATGCGTAATGTCCTAGGTGCAGTTAGAAGAGCCAATTTCCTTTTTTTTACTTAACTGTCGAAAGAACTGGTATTTGTTTTTTTTTACATTAATGAAATGTTTTTATTATACAGGGTTCCTCACAAACGTGTGGAGAACCAAACTTACTTTTGATTTCAATAGAATGCCCTATAAGAAGTATGAGGATTCCCAATCTGGGGTAGGTGCACGTATAGGGGTACACGGGGTGGTTCTAAGGGATGCGTCTGAATCAAAATAAAATTACTGCTGCTGCAGCAGAAACAAATGCAAATGTTAATTGATGGTAGAGGTAGTGTCGAATAGATTATTAACCACATATTGTGAACTTAAGAATAATATTTTTATTAGAGTTTCGTTTTTGTCTTCCTGTTTATTTTTTTTATTTGTCTTTACAAATGGTAGTTTAATGTGTTTCTTTCGTATTTACTTTCTAGTTGCTAAATTAACTACAAAAAAATTTAAAAATTGAATTAAAAAATTAAAGTAATGAATTATGTTTTCCCAACATATTTTGAAATATGACAACCTTTTCGGAGTCATTCGTGGTTAAATTATTGTTTAAAATGCCGAAAAATACATTTATATAAATTATGATTTACTTTGAAAAACAAACTGGGACTAAAAGTAAGCATAAAGAGCGCAGAGAAAACACGTACTTAACGTGTTCTTTTGTTTTCACCCCTGATGAAGACCCTTATGCAAGTGATATGGGTGAAACGTTGTGTGAGTTCTTCTATCTCGATAATAACACGATCCCATCCCGGAAGTCGTTCGTTATACAGGGTTTTTCAAAACTGCCCAGCACTATTCTAGGTGCGTGTTCCTTAGGTGAAAATAAACAAAAAAAGTCCTATGAATATTTTCCCAAAATTGCAGTTTAAAGGAGCTACGGCCCGCTGGGAATGTTTTTATCGTATCTTTTTAGTTTTACATTGTTGTCAATTTATAGTTGGCTATTCGAAAAGGAGACTTTTTAACATAAAAAAGGAACTCTTGCTTGGAATCGCCGAGAGCAATAGTTTTCAAGAAATCTGAAAATAAAGATTGAAATTCGGTACTACAGCAGTATAATCTGTCCATAGCTACGTGGTTTTTTATTATCCTCAGAAATGTAGCGGCCTGACGACACAATTTCGGGCCAAATTTTATAGGAACTTTTTTATTTGTTTTGGCATAGGGAATACGTCCCTAGAATAGCGTGCGATTTTGTAACACCATGTATACGTCTAGAATATTTAAAACTAAAAACGTTCAAAAACATTGTAACACCCCAATTCATTTTTGTATTCCTTGCGAATCGCACCTTCAATTTCATCTCTAACTTAAATAATCACGCGCGCACCTCTTTCCAACGAAGCCGCGCGAAGAGATGTTGAATTTTCCGCAAAAACACTTCGAGATAAAGGTGCCTGGCTTGAAATTTTTGAGTTTCTATTCGTCGAATTGAGCGCTCCGCGAGGGCAGCTGTCCAAGCAGAACAATCAAGGCCATCTAAAGGGATTTTAATAGCGTAATCCAAGAAGGCTATGCCTTTTAACAGCATTTTGTTTCTTATCAACAACTGCGGTCTACTCTTCAAGCGGCTTCACTTGCAAATGTGTTCGCGCCGATGTCCATCTTAGGGCCTTTATCTTCCGGCGGAATATCCTGGCGGCAATAGTCCCCTGGAATTCTCTGGTGGACGCACGATCGACACGTGCTCTGAGTCGAGGTCGTTTCCGAAATATATTCAACACAGGAATGCTGCGTTTCGCAAGATGTCTTCGCACCAGGCGACGGCCTTCTAGATCTCCCTGAAGAAGTGTCCCACTTCACAGTAAGTGCATACAATTTGCTATTCAGCGTTTTGATTGTGTCGATAAGGGCATATTTGCCTGCGCATTTATAACAAAGGCCTTTGGGGGTAAAAACGCAAGTGTTAACGCAAATTCCGTAGTTTCATCAAACGCTAATGCGTCATCACATAGGAAATCAGCTGAAAGCGTGCCTGTATGTGCATTGTAAAACACCGTTTGAGCAGTGTAACCTTAAGCTCCCAGCTTTTCCCAATTTAAATTCTTAAATGTTTTGCAAGCCAGTCGAAGTGCGTTCTTATATCACTATACTCGTAACCAGCTGCATGTTTGCATGTCATTCACATGTCAATATTTTGCCACATATTATAACTATGACTTGTTTAATGGGGTCACAATTATTGTGTTTATTGCTGTAAAGCATGAGGTTTTACCTGATTTAATTGTTTATTTACCATCCCTGTGAGCCAATTGTAAATATGTTACCACTGCTATTGTTGACGTGTCGATGAACTTAATTTTTTACTTGTATTACTGGTTAACCGTTGTTATTTTGCTACTACCCTTTATGGACTGTTCGTTTTGTATCTAGGAGGTGAAGTTAAAAGATTTACAAGGTAGGTGCTGATTTATGTTGATAACTAGCTAGATTTGGTTTATGTTGTGTTTAACGGTTGGTGCCCAAATTGTATTATATCAATGACGTTTTTTTATAATCCTAAGAACCGCTGCCTTGTCCTTATTCACGCCATATTCTGCCGAGGGTTAGAGCTAGCTAGGGCTGTGCTTCTCCTCATTTAAAGGTGGTATAACATAATAAATAATTTGGAATAATTTAATAAGCCGTTTCTTGTGCTCTATACATGGATGATTGTAATGGTAATATTGATATTTGTCTCTGTCGATTTTCCTTCACAACTTTTTTCTTTTTCATGTTCTTTATTACTGCGCATTCATAATAGTCTCATCTCACTCTAAAGCATTCAAACTGATCATTAGTTGTAAAATAATTGTATCATTTTCTCTGCTACACTTTTATAGATGTTCCATTGCGTTAGTTAATTTGCTACAGCATCGTAACTATTTTCTTCCATCAATGGTGATTTTCATTTTATGAATTTTTGCTTTGTTACGATATTTTATCAAGAACTTCAGCCCACTACAATCTCCAGGTTTTCTATATCGTAAAGGTTTTTTAAACATAATATTTGCAACTCTCATATTATGGAAACAATGCAACGCATTAGCAGATGTTTTAAAATAACATTGCTATTTAGTACACATTACTAGTACATAATTTAAAATCTGCACTGCTACATTCCTTAAAAAATTGCTGCCGTGGCCCAATAACTGCCAAGACATTACATTTATAGTTTATACTACATAATAATTATCCAAACTACTATCCAAGGCCAACTTTAACGTATTTTCTTATTTGAACATCCTGTATAATGACTGTTTAGAATGTATATAAGAGTATAGTTTCAATAATACAAATATAGACCTATAGACGAACTCCTAGCTTGATTCTCTAATCCCTGCCCACAACGGCCCAATAGTCCCATCTATCTGTCAAAAGCGTTGTTTATGGGCTCTGTCTGACATGAAGACTGAAATGGTTTAGCGTACACATGTCAAGTTGTCAACATTGTACATTGTAAAATGAAAGAGATGTGTATCTAAATTCCTAAATCGTAGAGATCTAAATGACGATTTTCAGTACTACGATGACTATAGAATGTATGCATTAAACGATTTTTGTTGCTAGGCAATTTGCAGTTTAATGAGAGAATTGTACAGTACCGGCACTATTATAAAACTGGCACCCTGTGATTCTCCAGCTAAATAAACATGGAATACTTGTTCGAGCTAACTGATCTGTTAAGTTACACTCTGTGGTTGCTTCTTCATTATTATAAAACTTCAGGTGCAAGGGATTTACTATTTTTATGCTACGCAAGATAAAAAGTATGATTACAAGTTATTTGCAACGTTTTTAACTCGTATTGTCGTATTCCAACTGTAAAAATCTCTCAAAGTAGTATTATTTTTCGAATTTCGTAACAATCAAGTTCAGCGAATTGACATTTTTTTATGGCACGATGTTGTTTATATCAAATATTAGTGGGCTTGACAATTCATAGAATACGATATTTTAATCATGGCAAATAAATCTAATAATAGATATTGGATTAAGAAAAATAATGTATCTGGAGGTTCGCTGTCAGCTGTCAGAGCCATGGCCACTGATAATTGAAATTGCAAGCATTGTATTGCTGGGAAATTCGGCGTGATATTAAATGGCGACATTAACTATAAAACACAATCGTGCCATTATCACGTTCTTTTGTTTTCATTTAATGTGTTTACCATTTTTGCTGATTATTTAAAGTTGGAGTGTAATATTGTAACCCCGGCATAGATATACAGAGGAAAAGTGTTGTCGCATAATCTCATCTTGGGTGTCCTGTGGTTTGGAGTCTAAGTTTGAAAATACTAATTTCGGGACAATATTATAAAAGGGGCGAAGGGGTGCTTGTTGGAAAGGGATAATTCATTACTTAAGTTTTTTTTATTATTTTTTATAATTTTTGTAATTCATGTAACGCAAAAACAAAACACCAATAAAAATGTTATTGTTAATCTCACAATATAGCGGTTATTAATATTATACATTACATCTACCATCAATTCACATTTGCATATGTTTCTTGTAGCAACCATATATGTATTGTAAATTATATTTGAGGCATTTAAACAAGAATTTTCAGAAATCGGTAAATCGCAATTTTTTTAGGAAACTCGGGACATTTTGGGGCAACGGTTCGTTGCGGGACAAATCGCTCCAAATCGGTAAAACCCCGAAAAATCGAGACGTATGGCAATCCTAGGCCTAGAGGATACCAAAAACATTATTTATAGAAAATACCTGCCTGTGCGTGGGCGCGAGCGCATCTGCAAAAGAAATATAGCCTGAACGGCTGACATTAACTGCATACAATTTTATTTTAATTAAGTATCTTTTACAAATACTATTGTAAAATATGGGGTAAATTCCACTGTCTAACGCATACCAAGCACATAAACTGTATTCTAGCACATTGGACTACCTATGTTGACATTTTCCGCCACCAATCTGTATACAGGGTGTTTAAAAAATACGTTCGGATATTTTACTCACTTATAGATCTCATCAATTCAAACAAAAAAGTCCTCATAAACATGGGACCGGAAATGCTTTGTTTCTGAGATACAGTGTTAAAGTTTAAAAAAAAATCCCAGCTGCCCCTGGAATAAGCAATTTAAATCTAAGTGTTCCAAAACATGATTACTAATAGCACCAGTAAACCTTCAAAGTTTCACTAAAATCGGCTAAAGGGTTTTTAGATATTGAAGTATTTTAGTTTTTTATAATAGGTGAATGAAATTTGGCTACTTCGATGAATAAACTTTTATGGAAGCCATTTTGGTAAGCCGTGACAAATTTTTCTATGTGTTCACTTAATCTAATTTCTAACCTTTGTATTTTAGTTATATCACTTGTCAATAATTTCTGATGAAGCCATCTAAAGTGGCGAAACGTAAAATATTTTATCAACTTTTACATGTATGACGTTTGGACCTTAAGGAACAATCATATTTTTTTTACCTACTACAATAAACTTTTTGGCTATCTATCTCCACAACTTTATTATTTTAGTTTTTGTCTTATCAGATTCAGGGACGTGCAAAAATATGGGCTTTAATTTTTTTCTTGAAAACGAAGCAAGATCCAAAAAAATCCCAGGAGATAAAAAAGTTGCATTTTTAGTTGCTTTATTAAAATAATATATAAAAATTGCAAAACATTTCGTGGGCGTTTTTTTTTTTGTGAAAAACCCAACGATATGCTCCGCGGGCGCGCCCCTGGAATTACTACATCAACTATAATAGGTCCAAAAGATTAAAGATGCCTCATCAGGTTATAAACGAACCGTAAAAATTTCATTGAAATCGCTCAAAGCGTTTTTAAATAACATAAAAAAACGAATTTAAGAAAAACTTCAACACCCTGTATCTCGAAAACGTTTCCGGATCCATGTTTATTAGGACATTTTTGTTTGTATTGGTGAGATCTATAAGTGGGTAAAATATCCGAACGTGTTTTTAAACACCCTGTGTATACACCAATATCTTCTTCTGCTTCTCATTTTGGAACGACAAATATTGAAGAAAAAATCAGATTGCGGATTGTTTTCAGCAGATAATCCAATAAAGGGGTCCCGAGTGGTGTAGTTTGAACAAGCGTCCACGTTCGATCAGCAGAGTTAAGCAACGCTGTCTCTGGTCAGAACTTGGATGAGAGTTCCACGGCTGCATCTCTTGGCGCCTCGTGGTACGGCTATCACGGAAAAAAGTTGGTCCCGGCGGTCATACAACATCATGACAGTTGTTAGTGGGGTTGGAAGTCCCCATAACTCCACAGCGACGCCTATAATTGGCCTAACGGCTGTTGGCTGAGTGCGAATTAAATAAATAAATAAATAAACCGACAAAAATGGTCATCTATTTTGACGTTAATATTGTCCGTATATGAATTTTTGACGTAACTATTGCCGAAATAAGAAACAAAGAAAGACGGTTGTTGGTTGGCTACACAGAAGTGATTTAATTGGTAATTTTATTTTGTAATCGACAAGCTAATTTTAGTTTTTAGTAATACGAGTACTACGATCTTTCCAAATTTTGTAAGTTGTGTAATACCACTTTTTGTAATTTGAATACGACGTTTGATATCAGGTTTACAGTCACCATTGTTAGTTATCAGAGCACCCAGGTACATAATTTGATTCATCACTTTACATGCACCGATTTGATTGGTGCCTTGGTTAACTATTATGATGTTAGGATGCTTTCGGAGGCTTTCACGCCATTGTCATTATATAACTAACGAGTTCCACGACAGTACTGCGATTGAAAAGCTCAACATTTCATCCACTATCATAAGGAGCTTCTTTAGTACATACGAGCAACGGTAACTCAACGTGTGAACCATGCCACAGGTGAAACTCTTCTAACGATCGGAAATCGGAAGGAGGGAGGTGAAATTTATAGTCAACAGCCGTTGCAGTTGAGCGAAAAGGACGGGCAGGGTATAGAAATTAGCTTTTTCCACGTGGAGGGAAAGGGGATACTTTCGTCTCTGTTAACATTATTGAGATTGAAAAACTCAACGTGTCACCCACTTTCATAAGGAGCTTCTTCAGTAGATAAGAAAAAGAGCAACGGTAACTCAACGTATGAACCACGCCACATGTGAAATTCTTCTAACGATCGGAAATCAGAAGCAGCGAGGTGAAATTTATAGTCATCAGTTGTCGCGGTTGAGTGAAGAGGGCGGGCGGGGTATAGAAATTAGATCTTTCCACATGGAGGGTAGGGCGATACTTTCGTTTCTGTTGAGATTATTGGGGTGTTGCAGATAATAGAATTTTAATCGAAAAGGATGTTATGGCCGGTATCGCGTTTGTGTTAGCCGATGCATGATGATGAAACGATACCTGATCTAAGGTAACGCTGGTGTTCAGAGATACAAGTTTTTACTGAACGTCCTGTTTCAACAATGCATACTTACAACATGACAGGAGCAAGGGACTCTATATGTACATTTAGATCACATGGTGTTTAATTTATCTTTGGTGAAGGTTTGTTTTCGAAGAAATGTAGATTGGCGACTTTATGGATATAAGGAAGAAAGACTATTGCTGCGGGAGGATCGGTTTTGTGGCGGTGGATGAAGACGGCAATTAATGGCGGACTGTTTCTAAGAGCTCTCAAAATATGATTCAATTGATATACGATATTCAAAATGACCAAGTTTGTCATTGGGTTAGCGAGAAACATGTACATCTAAGAAGGAAGAGGTTGCTTTCTCTCTCCATGGTAAAGTTACATTGGGTTGGCGAGAAGCATGTACATGTAAGAAGGAAGAAAAAGGTTACTTTCTATTTCCATGGTAAAGTTAATATCTAGATGTTGACTATTGAGATGGTTTAAGAAGACGGATAAAGCATCTTTACCATATGGCCAAGTAATAAAGGTATCCTCAACGTATCACCAGACCTTGAATTTCACTTCTGAAGATTCCAGAGCAATGGTTTCGAAACCTTCCATAAAAATTCTGGCAACGACAGGTGAACGAGGCGAACCCATAGTCGCACCAGAGATTTGTTTAATTAAATGTTGAAATAGGAAATAAGGGCAGGTAAACTTGAAGACTTCTCACTATGCCCTGATAATAACTGTTGGATTATGAATAAGGAAGAGAAACGGCATCCAAGCCCCCACGCAAACGTTCAAGTCTTCCCCTTCAATTTTGGAAGTATAGGCTCGCGAGAAAGTGGGGCGAAGAAGAATCTTGGAGTAAAAACTTAACCGCGAAACCGAGAAGCGTTAAGTTCTTCAATGTCAATAATGATATGTTGCAATCCCGGAAGTCCGTTATATAACTATGATGTTAGATTTATTGACATGTATGTATCGCCCTTAATCCCCAATAACTGGTAGTAATTTTAGTAATTGTTCTTCTCGACTGCTAGCCAGTAATGTGGTGTCATTAACGCAGATTAGAAAATTGCCTGCATCCAATAGCAACACCATCTTCCCAATCACCGCAATACAAAGTGCATAATGTATTCACTGTAAATATTGAACATTATTGGTGACAACATACAGCTTGGTCTTACCTCCTTTTGTACTTACTCTATATTAAGGAGATGATCTGTTGTCAAGCTTGACTACTGTTGAACTACTGGTATACAGTTCACTCAAAACATGGATCCAGGAACACCCATGACGATTAAATTATCCTATAATGTAATCTATCTATTTATCAAACACCTTAGAGTAATTGACAAAGCAAATATATATAAGCATCGTTGAATTCACGAGCTTTTTCAGTTGCCTATTTAATATTCAAAATTTGTTATCGTGTCCTAAGCGAGAATGCAATATGTATATATGAAGTATTCGTTTACGTACTTATATTTTCCATTTATCTGATGAAGTACACAAAAATTCTAGTTTATAATTTGCTACAGCTAATTATTAAAGTTCGCTTTTAATCATTTACTATTTTTATATACATATTCATTAAAAAAGTCCATAAGGGGCGGCCGTGGAAATTCAAACGTATGAATAATATGTTGGTGGCACTGTCACTCTATGTCAAATTCGAGGTTAGCAGGTTAGCTTTTGCGTCAGTCTGTGTCAAAACAGTAACAAAAGTCGGCTGTGAAGAACGTCGAAATCGTCATTAAAATACGAGAAATCGACAGTGAAGTAATCCATTTTTTTACGACTTTTACAGTGGATTATAGTGATACATGCCAATTGAAAAAAAATCTATAAAATCACTGCTATTTACATTGTAGTGTGTCACTTCACCGTAATATTCGATTTAAAAGCAGTTCCTAATGGGTAAGTAGGTACTTAATTCTGCATTGCTACTAATTTTGACAATCTAAAACAGTAATTTCTTCAAAATAATTTGCCTACAAGCTAGTGATATTGCAGTCGGAACAAGTTCCTTCATCTTATTTCCCTTTATATCCGCTCTTATAAAGTGCTTTTCACACACAACACTAGCCTTTCCAATCCGCCAGTTCTCTAAATGCAAAACTTCTTTCCATTTTTGTGCCATTGCATGGAAACTTGAACATGCTAACATATGGAGCAACTGATGAAGCGTAAGTTGACTTGCAACTTAGTACGCAATACTCAAAATAATGCATTTTTGTAACTTATATAAACTGCCTTGTAAAAATTTATAATGTCAAATTCAAACCAAACAAAACTTAGTGTGTCTTGCAATGGTCTCGCACACGATTTGGCAACAGGGCCAGTATCTTGGCCTGGAACAATATAGACCGCCTTGATATAATGCATCAATAAAAATCGTCAATTTATTATTTTTTGGATACTGGTCTGGTAGCAACTATCTACCAGCTTAGCAACGAGTCCAGTATGTACTGTTGGGATCCTAGGAGCCTTATTATCGCTAATGCTACTACCCAACACAATATAGTAAACAAGTCAATAAAATATTACTGTGCCTTCAAGGCAACCTTGTTTGTGCACACATCTCGCAAATGATACGACCAAGTTCAATAAACTATATGCTTCTCCAAACAACGATAAATGATCTTCCAGTCTTCCCAAATCATTCACTTGCACCACTCACTGTTCAAGATATATGGAAACACTGTTATTAACTATCATCATAACTCTATAATAAAGCAGAACACTTCCCAAGGTCAAACATGCATGCGCGTGGTCTATGTGTAGTTCGATTTTGGGCGTGGTCTTGATATTAGCAGCGTTGCCAGACCTGGTACAATTCTACGAATCTGGTACATTCTGAAACCGTTTCCTCCAAAAGTACATTTTTTAAAACGGGCATGCATTCAGTCTGGCAACCCTGCATATTCTGACCCGAGTGGTGCCGACCTGCCGATGCCATCGGTGACGTAACCGATCTGTGCCGTTTATGTTTGGAAGTGTGGTTAAAGTTTACATTTATTATTTTCACTGAAAGACCAAATTGAAGGACGCACTTTTTCATCGTATGTGCTTCACACTTCATCTAAATTGCTGGCGGATGGCAGTAAGAAACAATATTACAACTGTCATCGCTCTGTAAACTTTTTGTGTGTTTTAGGCAAAGGTGTAACTTTTGAGCACATATTAAATGATATTCGTGATGCTGGCTTGACGAAAGAGGAATCACAACAAATCCTACTTTTATAGAAGAAAGACTTGCACAATATCGCAAGAGATTTTCGTATAGATTATAGTACAAAACGCTACCGTAACGATGCAATAAGCGTAAAATTGTGGGTTGAAGATATGAAAAATCTAGGTGATGAATAGCTGGCGGATGGCAGTAAGAAACAATATTACAACTGTCATCGCTCTGTAAACTTTTTGTGTGTTTTAGGCAAAGGTGTAACTTTTGAGCACATATTAAATGATATTCGTGATGCTGGCTTGACGAAAGAGGAATCACAACAAATCCTACTTTTATAGAAGAAAGACTTGCACAATATCGCAAGAGATTTTCGTATAGATTATAGTACAAAACGCTACCGTAACGATGCAATAAGCGTAAAATTGTGAGTTGAAGATATGAAAAATCTAGGTGATGAATATAAATATATATAAAGAACAAGGTGTTGGTTTTATTCAAAAGGCCATTCATTATATTTTTTTCTTCAACAATTGTTGGTTTATTAAATTTTGATACGTCTTTAATTTGCTTCTATTTTGTTGTAACCAAATTGTAGCAACTGTTGAATTTGAAAAGACGTCATTATTATCAAAGCAAAATCGTTGATATCAAGAAGCCCTAAATCACTTTCAACACCTTGTTCTTTATACCGGGTGGCCATAAATATCTGATATCACATTACCTTTGGAATCAATACCGCTTTATTAAAGCGATGAATACAACTAAACTAAATGTCATTAATGTCATGACAACTAAAATCTGTCAAAAATTATTACAGATTGCAATAAGTAATGGAGTTAGAACAGGAGATTTTTATAATCGAGTCGTAGGCTAAACTGCAGAATCCAGGGCACATTCTCCTCCTCTTGCATTTTACTACATTACATAGGTACCAATACTTTTTGTAATTGAAATATAGTACTAACCCAACATTTATAAGTAGCTAATTCCATGGCTACCGAGATCTCAGATATTTATGGCCACCCGTTATAACAATACTGGACACTCGTCACATAGACTTTTCGTATCTTCAACCCACAATTTTACGCTTATTGCATCGTTATGGTGGCGTTTTGTACTATAATCTATAGCTACAAAAATCTCTTAGCCCAGCTACAGTAGGATCGGCCTGCCGAAAAAATCCAAGTGAGCTGAGATTTTGCATACACCTTTGACATTACAAATAATGTCTCAAAAGTCCCCATCGATATGGCGCTTGCGATTTGAGTTATTCAACGTCAAAGGTCACAGAAATAAGTTTTTCGCAAATATCTCGCTTTCTATGGGTCGTATGACTTTTTTAGTTATTACAAAAAATGAAGGCTAGGAAATTCTCTACAAAAAAGATTATACAGGTGCTTTACGTACAACTAACCATTCAGTAAATAACACACTGTTAAGTTTTGCAGACGGGTTTTACTTCCTCTTACGATAAAGGAAGTATTGCATTCACCCCAAAAATTCTAAATTGAATTTTCAACAGATCTTCACGTTTTAGAGTCCCCTGAACCCAAAAAAACGTGTTTTTGTTCATTGGTCTGTCTGTCTGTGTGTCTGTCTGTCTGCGAACAGAATATCTCAAAAATGAAAAAAAAGTATGGTGTTGAAACTTTATATATAAGTTTTGTGTACTATCTAAATGCGACAGCTATCTATTGAAGAAAATCGCATAACCGGAAGTTTGATGTTTACTCTTGTGTTTCAAAAACGGCTCCAACGATTTTTTTGAAACTTTACATTTTTATTACATTTTTAATGTGGATTGATTGAGATGAGTGATTTTCAAGTTGAATTTTATAGGTATTCAACTGAAAAATCACTTATCTCACATCAATACACACCGGTTATGCGATTTTCTTCAGAAGCTTGCTGTCGCATTTAGATAGCACAAAAAACTTATATATGAAGTTTCAACGCCATACCTCTTTTCATTTATGAGTTATTCTGTTCACAGACAGACCGACGGACGGACACACAGACCAATGAGTAAAAACATGTTTTTTGGGTTCAGGGGACTCTAAAACGTGAAGATCTGTTGAAAACCCAATTTCCGAATTTTTGAGGTGAATCCAATACTTTCTTTATCGTAAAAAGAAGTAAAACCCGTCTGCAAAACTTAATAGTGTGTTATTTACTGAACGGTTAGTTGTATGTAAAAAAGCTTTATATTCTTTTTTGTAGAGAATTTCCTAGCCTTCATTTTTTGTAATAATTAAAAAAGCCATACGACCCATAGAAAGCGAGATATTTGCGAAAAACTTATTTCTGTGACATTTGACCTTGAATAACTGAAAACGCAAGCGCGATATCGATGGGGACTTTTGAGACATTATTTGTAATGTCAAAATAAAGGTGTATGCAAAATTTCAGCTCACTTGGATTTTTTCGACAGATGCTGCGGTTGTCCGTCTAATGTAACTGGACTATCTTGTGATATTGTGCAAGTCCAAGTGTGAAAATTGCTGTTAATTTTGTTAATTTTGTTATTGCTATTGTTGCTATTTGTGTGTGTGTTGTTAATTCTGTTTTGAAATGCGCCATACCACAATGTTGAGTACTTACGCCTCCGATTTATTGTGTCGTTTAGCTTAAATAAGGTTAACAATTTAATGTCAATATGATAGATGTCAAAAGTGTTACCAATACAAAACTTGGAAATTACTAGATTCTAACATTAGTTCTGCCATCTATGACCACTGGTTTGGATTCAAGTTGTAGTGACATCGCCATGGATATGCCATCTACGAGTGCTGGTCCAAGTTCAGACGACATCCCCATGGACATGCGAGCTATAGGTGTTAGTTCAATTTCCAGTGACATCGTAATAGGCACATATGATGAAGAGGTTTGTATTTTTGTGAATTATATGTTACAATGTTATGTACCTATTTTAATTATGGATTGCAGCTATGGTGTCACTATAGGAAACCAGACGACGGCGAACAAATGGTAAAATGTTCTGACAGAAAATGTAGAATAAAATGGTACCATTAAGCATGCCTACAATTAAAAAAATTCCTAAAGGAAAGTGGTTATGTGAACTCTGTAAATATACTGCTCCACAAATGAACTGGACCATTTGCATATATTGGTGCAATTTTTAAAAATATTTTCCAAAAGGGCAGTCATGAAATTTTTGGTAACCTTTCATGATTGTGTGATTGTGTCACTATAAAAAGCATTTCTTTTCATAATTCTGTTTAAAGAAAACTAAGTCCATTAATAAAATATTTTAAAATTTTAAATTTTGCCTAAATATTGATAGCACATTGCATACAAAGTATGCCGAATTGTTGCCAAAGATTTTTAAACGTTCTGGGGAGACTCAAAGAACTATTAATTAATCTTTTTTGTGATTCCTCTTATTTTTGTGAAATATAGTTTTTTATAGTTTCATAATCTTTTAATTTTATTAATACGATTTTGTTAACTCTTCAGTTGATATTTGAGAATAGTGAAATTAAATATGCTTAATATGAGTATACTATATCAAATATATATATATATATATATATATATATATATATATACTTCGAAATGTGGAATATGAGATCCACAGTTCTGGTTCAATCTGAGATCCATGTTTTAAAATCCACACAGAACAATTTCGTCATGGTTATTTTATTTAGGACCGAATAATCTTCCGAAAATGCTTTCAAATGTGAATTTACGCAAATAATAAAACAAAAATTCGATAATGCAGAACTGTGTATTTTGAGATCCTAACAACATATGGCATTGCGAGATCCTTTTATATACAATATGAAGTATATAGATAATATTGTGTGATCCGAGTACCACCAATGTTGCCAGATATGTGGATCTCGTACTAATTGACATAGTAAATTCTGTATATCATATGGAGCATTCTATTGCACGGATGCGACTCCCACTTTTCATTGAGTAGATGCGCTCTTGTTTACCAATTTTAGAAATGTAGCTAGCTATTATTATTAATCCAAGCCTTCTTAATTCGTATTCCTTACATTTTATTCCGTTTTTAAATGTTGATACGTAATTGCTGACAAGAGAAAATTGATAATGTTATGTTCCAAATATTTTCAGCAACAGGACGTGAATGGAAAATAAGTTTTCTAAAAACAATTTAAAAATCATAAGCATTTATTGAAAAAATAATAAATGTTTTTACAAGTTTCGTAACATATTAATAAATAAACATCCAGTAAGATATTATTTACAAAAAAAACATTTCTAAAGAAAATGAAAAGCAAACAGAAACATAGAGCCATAAATTATTTGACATGCAATCATTACAGTTTCTTGTATTCGTTAAAAATAAAGGCTTTAATCTTTTTCCAGTCTTTATTTCCATAACTGTGTATTTTTTGCGAAAAGCCTCTATTTCTGCCTTGGTGCGCGGTTTCTTTTTTTTAAATATTTTCTTTGAAATTCTTTAGGTGTCCACCTTATTTTGGGATGTTTAATATTCGGTTTCTCAACGGCATATAAATAGTGGACAAAAAGGCTGGCCTACCTTTATTTGAAGTATATGGGAAAAAATTATTGTAAATCACGTGCAGTCAAACAAACTTAAATTTTCCTAGTTTCAAACTGAGGTTGAGTTAATAGTGCAACCTACTGCATTCTTATTTGAAACTAGCTTTTACCCGCGACTTCGTTCGCGCGAGGTTCGTTATTTGTGTATTAAATAGTGACTAATTATTTTCTGTCATCCCATCCCATCCCATCCTATCCCCGTCCTCGTCCCTTTCTCGTCCCCCGTCTCCGTACCGTCCCGTCCCGTCCCGTCCCGTCTCGTCTCGTCCCGTCCCGTCCCGTCCTCTCCCCTTCCATCCCATTCCTTCCCTTTCCGTCTCGTCCCGTCTCGTTCCTTTTCGTCCCTTCCTTTTCCGTCCAGTCTCTTCCTGTTCAGTCCCGTCCCGTCCAGTCCGTCCCTTCCCGTCCCGTCCCGTCCCTTCCCCTTCCATCCCATTCCTTCCCTTTCCTTTCCGTATCATCCCGTTCCGCCCCGCCCCGCCCCGTCTCGACCCTTCCCGTCCCGTCCCGTCCCTTCCCGTCCCGTCCCGCCCCTCCCCTTCCATCCCATCCCCTCCCCTTCCATCCCATCCTTTTCCTTCCCTTTCCGTCCCGTCCGTCCCGCCCCCCCGCCCCGTCCCGCCCCGCCCCGTCCCGCTTTGCCCCGTCCCGTCCCGTTCCGTCCCTTCCCTTCCCGTCCAGTCCCGTCCCGCTCAGTCCCGTCCCGTCCAGTCCGTCCCGTTCCATCCAGTCTAATCCCGTCCCGTCCCGTTTCTTCCCTTATGTCATGTTCACCGTCTTGGACTTAAAAATAAATGTAATTTTCGCAATCAACGTCCCAAAAAACCTCAATAACGACACCCATATCGATTTTTAGGCTTACTTACCCCATTTCACCCCCTAAGGGGTTGATTTTCGGAAAATCACGAAATACGTGTTTGATTATTTGTTTTTAGGAGTACTCCTACGAAGTTTCAAGTCGAAATGTCTATTTAATATTATTTCTCCATACAAAATTGGAACCCCCATTTTACCCCTTTAGGGGTTGAATTTCGAAATATCCTTCCTTATTCCTTGTATACATCATAAAGGAACCCCTGTGCAAAATTTCAGCTTTCTAGGTCCAAGGGTTTGGGCTGGGCGTTGATGAGTGAGTGAGTCAGTGAGTCAGTCAGGACTTTTAGAAATATATATAAGATTTAGTATGGATAAATTTAAACTTATAATAAATTACAGTAGCGGATACAGCAAAATATAACCAGGGCCGGACCGGAAAACACATTCGAGCCGAGAATTTTTTTTGTGGGCCCACACTTCGGGTGGCCCCCTCCCGCTATTCTTCATATTAATTAATGCTTGCTATCAACCCAAACATAGTCCTATGCGAAAACAATATGGACATAAATTTTTTTTTGTAATCATTATCGGCATGGACTTATTAACCTTAGGAGACCCAAGCTTTTTTTAATGAAAAGTTGTACCAAGCGTGCCCACGCAGTTTTAGAATAAATTGGAATTCTTTATTCGAATACGATAGATTTGAAATACAAAATAACGTAAATAAATCCTAATCCTGTAATACATTCAAAATAACACCTATTATTAAAGCTGTGAACCTAAACAAAATGCATAGGTATCGTTTAGTTTTTAATCTCTGCAACTGAATTTTCGAATATGAACGAATTGAGATATTTAACATTGATTGAAGCCGATTTAAATTGGCAGATTTTACATAATATTAGCTGTGCTTTGCATTTTTGAAGTAAAACATGCACATTTTAAAATTTGCCTTTTTATATTTAAAAGAATGTATTTTGAACTATTCTGGAAAAAATACGTGAGCTTGTTCATTCTCTTTTACAGATGATTTTAATAACGATTGGATTTCCTTCAAAACTTGTTTTAAATGAAATATACCTGTTTCACAGTTTTGTAATCTCTCGTTAAAGCTAAACGATGGGTAATTTTTTTCATAATATAAGCGTGAATTACAAGTTCGGGCTCTGTTCCCACGTGGAACGAAGTTCCCGAACTTTACTTTACTTTACATAACTCATATGTGTGAAAAATTACTAAATTTTTCAGAATTTTTAAAAACGAATCAAAAATCATACAAGAAAATGTAGCTGTGGGTACTATTTGTCTACTCTTGGGTTAATGCATTAATCTACCAACAGAAAAAATGAGGCATATAGATACCTTAATTTACACGACGATTTTAGCATGAATCGGTAAGCCGCGAACTTAAACACATACATACATAATCTGTAACCCCTTATACCGTTTACACAGTGTGGGGGTGCCGAGCGCACCGAGCCGCTGAGGGTGTGTGCATTTTAAATTCGGCGGAGGTACTTGGGGTAGTGGAGCCTGTCTGGCTAGAACACTACGCCCGCTCTCCAGATGGTCACCCATCCAAGTTCTGACCGAGCAGACATAAGAGTAAAATAATCACTTACCTTCTTTTTGTTTTGCTTTCATTTTTGCCATTTGCAAGATTTTTTCCGTTCTGCTCAACATGTTTTAAACCACTATAACTGCTAAACTGACACTAAACTAATGCTATAAACGACAACTCAAACTGATTTTGAAACAAATTGTTATGTCTAGAATTTTCGGTGCGAGCTGTGCAAGCACTTTATACTATATCATTTCCAATATACAAAAAATGTTCAACTGACCAAAGCGAGATCCATGCGTAGTTGCCACATGGAGCTCGTATTAAGCTGCGTTATCCATAGACTTATATACAAAATTGACTGCAGCGCCACCTACGACCCGAACAAACAGACTAATAGTATTTATTATTATGTTTTTGTGTGGAATTTGAGTACCGTCTAAAACTTTGCCTGTGACCTCATTAGACTGTATTCAACTAAGAAAACACGTCGGAGCGATTGGAGATCCGGGGATCGGATCTCATGATCTCGGATTCCGCAAGTGTGTTATAAAAGTGATCTCGTATTCCTCCGCCAGGAATATATATATATATATATATATATATATATATATATAAGGCGAAGAATTTGACTGGGAAAGGGGTTATAGTCAACACCAATCTCAGCACTTGGGCAACGATTACAAGAGCTATTAATGGTTTGTTGAAATAAAACCACTTGATGCTAAGGTCGACTGTTTCGAAATATATTTATTCCATTCTCAAGACCTAACAACTTGCGGCACAAAACCGAAAAGGCACATGTAGTTCACAAAACATGTGACTAGATTTCAAATTTTAAATTTACAAAAGCAGTACAGCGAATGCAGCATATCACACGACAAAAGTAATGCTAGATTTTCCTGTCACCAGGTTACATGTTAAAAATCCACAAATACATTTAAAATTAATTAATTACTACAATTTTTATTAGTTTTAAGCCATAATGGCCGTCAATTTGATAAAATTGTTCAAACCCGCGGGTTTGAAAATCTAGCATTACTTTTGTTGTGTGATATGCTGCATTCGCTGTACTGCTTTTGTAAATTTAAAATTTGAAATCTAGTTACATGTTTTGTGAACTACATGTGCCTTTTCGGTTTTGTGCCGCAAGTTGTTAGGTCTTGAGAATGGAATAAATATATTTCGAAACAGTCGACCTTAGCATCAAGTGGTTTTATTTCAACAAACCATTAATAGCTCTTGTAATCGTTGCCCAAGTACTGAGATTGGTGTTGACTATAACCCCTTTCCCAGTCAAATTCTTCGCCTTGTGTAGTAACCACCGAGCTGTGAAAAGGACTTTGTTATATACATATATATATATATATATATATATTGTGACGTAATGTAATAAATACATTTTTTATGGGTGGTCCAGTACATTTGTGGGGCAGTATATAAATAGAATTATTTTGTTATTCTGTGTTAATAGACTTTGTAAATATGTTGATTGTTTATTTAGCATAAATGGCTTCGAAATATTCTTTATACTTTATCCATTGCAATTCTTTTTCATACTTAATTTAGACATTAGTTCTTCTGTTATTTTGTACTGTTATGTAAATATTTTGATTGTTTATGTATGTACCTTAAATTCATTAAAACTTTGTTATAAATTATGGAATAATAAAATTAACGATAGCAATCTGCTTTCGCTATTAACTTTAAGAGTACCCTCTAGGCCTGTTCGTTTCTCACTGTTATTCTTTGTACCTTCTTTTTATACCAGAATTCCGATTACTGATATATTAAAGCTTGTGAATCAAATTTACATACTGCTCAACATTGATTTGTCAGCTCCATACAGTATGTTTGCATCTGTTGTAAAAAAGTATTATTATAACTAAAATGAAACAAAATGAACTATTGATGTAACAAATTTTTAAGACTTTAATTTACCAATCAGTACGGGAAGTCATAGTAGCAACTTACGGCGTCGATTCATCTCCTGCAACCATGATTAAAGTTTATTTTAGTTAGGATGATTATTTTAATTTTAATTTACATGCTATAACGCTCATACCTGCATATAGCAGAATATATCTACACTGCATCTCTTGTAATAAGGGTAACACCTGTTAGAGATGTCACAATAAATAAATATTAAATAGCTTCAAAATATCCGTTATGCTTTATGCATTAATAGTTATTTAACCAACAAGTGTGTTAATAAAGGCGATTAATAATCAAAATTGTTTAAAGCACGAACGAGCGACAGCGAGTGAGTGCCTTTAATAGTTGAGATTATTAATCGCCCATTAAAAAACGAGTTGATTACAAAATTTTTTCGTTGACCGCAAAATCTTTTTTTGTTGCGAAAAATTTGATTAATACAACTAACCTCCATGCAAAATATCAAAACCTCAAAATCACAAAAACAGTTAATTAATTAAAAAGAGTGGATTAATCAAAAACAGTGTATTAATGACTTCTATTAATCCATCCTTTTTTTGGAAAAATAATTTATTAATATTGAAATTAAGAAGCGGTCAACGGAAAAATTATTTTTCATACTTAATTTAGACATTAATTATTCTTTTATGTTGTGTAGACAGCATGTGTAATTTTATTGATTGTTAATGTAGCTTACATAGTTTCGAATTATCCTTATGTTTCTTATCGTATAGGTACTATTTAATAATTTTTGCTATGTGATATTGTAATTTTGCTTTTTATTTATTGGCCACATGCAGAAAAAGATAATCAAATAATTTTACATTATATAATAAATGGTGGTGGATAGTATTAACGTTAGAACCTTAATTAACTAATTTTAATAATTTTGTAGATATTATTATTATTAAAGTAAAAATAATTAGATTACTTTGTTAATACAATTTATTTCATAATTATACAATTATAGGAGGGCATAAATTTACGAGTGCACAAGAAACTGTTCTGATCTACCACAGCAACATCGTCAGTTTTCTTTTTCACCAGGAGCATGGGCATCGTTTCGTGAAGAACTGTATTTTTTTGACGAAGGACTCCAATAACGCGTTTGACGTGTATTCCGAAAAAAAGATATAATTAAGATAATTATTGTAACAATATACTTGCACTACCTCAGGCTTGCTATATTCCTGGTTGATTCTATATCCCTTGGATCGAGCTGCCGTTTCCCTTTTAGAAAAGCAGGCGTAATCACTGTGGCCATATGTAGTCCTACCGAGTCTTTTATTAAAAAGCCACGATCTGCCAATACAAAATCTTCTGGCAAGAGATTGTTTAAAATCCCACAATCCTCTGTTAGACCTTTATCGCTTATTCTGCCACCATATCCATGTGATATAAATATTGATCCAGGAGGAGTGATGCCTATTAGTATCTTTACCGTATTATGTTGTTTGTACGTAGACTATGTAGTACATTGTACTTCAAGGCTACTTGATTTTTCCACTCTCATCTCAAAACAGTGGATTATTACTGAAATCTTGTTGCCAAATGCTACCTTGAAGCATTCTGGCATTGATTTAATCAGCTGATCTCGTTCAGGCCAAATAATAAAATTTTTCATCCGATGGTACATAATATTCAATGTGGTATAAAATATTCTGGAAATTGTTTGTACGCTGACGTTAAACATGTATGCCAATAAACTAAAATCTAAATGTAATCTAAGTTTTATCACCGTTATCAAAAACATGACTCTAAGCATGTTTTACGTACTGAATTAGGAATAAATATATATAATTAAATGTGAACTGTATATATTGTATGTATTTGGTGCAGCATTTGCCATAGTAGACGTGTGTAAAAGATTTTTTTTGTAATGTCACAAACAAAGTATATCTATCTAACGCGCAAAACTTTAAATGCAGCATGTGCCGTGGGCTACAACGTCATTCTTCCATGCGCACGTAAAACTTTTACATTCACTGGAAAACTCTTACACCCGTATTCATAGTCGTTCGCCAGAGTTTCGTTATGAATAGTATGTTGGCGGCACTGTACGTCTATGTCAAATTCGAGGTGATCAGGTTAGGTTTTCAGTCAGTTTTGACAGAAACTCACATAAAATCTAACCCGCTAACCTCGAATTTGACATAGACGTACAGTGCCGCCAACATACTATTCATAACGAAACTTTGGCGAGTCGCCGGCGATCCGCTGGCGAACGACTATGAATACGGGCGTCACTCTTCTTAACTTGTAGAACAATTCTTTCAGCAATTTTTTTTTACTGCGTTCCAACAACGTCGTATTAATTAGGACGCCTTCCAGAGGCGAGCGTTTCCTTTCCAGAGACTTTCCATTTGAAAATATATTTTTTGGAACTTTTCCTTACTGCCAATCTCTAGCGTGCTTTTAAAACTTTCTTTAGTGCAACAAAAGTTATTAAATTCGTCGTACATTTTAAATGCGGCATATGCCGCGGGTTTCAGCTAGAAGGAAATAATACAGAAGCAAAAATACGTAGAACAACCTGAAGGAATAAGATCGATAGGCCGTCCACGAACACTGTATCTGAATGCCTTGCAAAAAGACCTAAATCTTATCAGAGTATGTAACTGAAGGCTACTAGAGCACGTGAAAAAATAAAGAAACAGAGTTTTTAGTTAGCCATGGTTGTAATGGGATCTAGCCCTAAATGATCATGATGACAATTAAACAGATAAGAGTGGTTACATTGAAATAATTCGGATTATTGAAATAATCTCTCCAGATATAATCGAGCACTATTTTAATAAAATTTCTCAATTGCCTCTTAAAGCTTTTTGTTTTAGCAAAACTATTTTTATAAAATTCCATTGATAACGAGATTTTGTGGTACAATATCAGTGATCAATAAAATTTCACTTCTAGAGTGCTGTGGCTCCATTTAAATTATATGGAGCTACAGCACTTTTGTTGTTTATCACCTATATAACTAATGTTTATATTTTTTCGCAATCCGCGGAGACGTCTTCATTCACATTTTATGATTTTGAGCAACAGCAACACATTTCCAGATTAGTTCTATCGTATTCGCATGCCTCCTCCAATTTCATCTTACTAATTGCTTCTTGTAATTCTTCTTCTGCTATTGTATATTCTTATAGGTTGCGATAGTCATCTTTCTCTCTTTTCTTCAATCCTTCATTGATTTGCTTTTGGATCTGCACGTTCAAGCAATTTTACAATAATGTCGCAATTATCTCTCTATTATGCTTCTTGTTTCGGTTCATACATTCTTCATCTTTTCCCGATGACTGCTTCCTTTGTTGTCTTAAACTTTTTAATATCTTTATAACATCTTTTGATTCCAAAATTTTTACAAGGACTATTATTGGCTTCTACTTTTTTTGCTATGTATACAATATATATATTTTTTTTTTTATTGAAAACATAGTACATCAGCAATCAGAACTATACATGATTCTATGAGCTAATCTGTTGATAATGTTGATTGGCTTGATGAGGTTGGCACCCGCTGGTGCTTCCTCGCCGTTTCCTCAACCTATTGAATGAGGATGATGATTTCACACTGGAGGATTCACGTTAGTTTGTAAGTCCCAAGGCCATTTCCGCTTTAATCGTCGAAAGTTCGGTTGTAGCGTAAGTGGTTGGACGATGTCGTTTGGATGGTATGTAAGCCTATCATGATGTCTGGTCGCCCGTTCCGTAATTACGTCACGTACGTAAGGGGTGTTGGAGTCGGTATGTAGGGTGAGGTTCGTCACGTACCATGGAGCATCCATAAGGGTTCTTATTGTCTTGGATTGAAATCTTTGGATTATGTCTACGTTAGAATAGCTAGCGCAGCCTCACAGCTTACATCCATATGTCCAAATAGGTCGTAAGATGGTTTTATATATTAGTAGTTTACTCTCAGTTGCTAAGGGTGATTTCCGACCTAGTAGCCAGTACATTTTTTTGACTTTCAGATCCATGACTTTGCGCTTCTTTTTTATGTGTTGTTTCCAAGTTAGCCTTTTGTCCCAGTGTAAACCCAGATACGTCACTTCTTCAGATTGTGGTATAGCAATATTATTTATAGTAACAGGAGGGCATATTCCCCTTCGCATTGTAAATGTTATATGTACTGACTTATTTTCATTCACCTTAATTCGCCATTTGTCGAGCCAGTCTTCTAATAAATATATGTGTTCTTGCAGTAATCTTGTAGCAGCTAGAGGGTCTTCATCGCACGCGAGGATGGCAGTATCATCTGCGAATGTTCCCATTTCTGTGTTCGGTGTAATTGGTATATCAGCAGTGAAGAGTAAGTATAGGACTGGGCCTAAAACGCTGCCTTGAGGAACCCCTGCAGTAATTGGCTGTAGCGTCGATGTTTTGTTTCCGAATTTTACTATGAAATGGCGGTTGGAGAGGTAGGAATGGAAAAGGAGATAATATTGGTGTGGGAGTAATGCTTTTATTTTAGCCAGTAGCCCTTTGTGCCACACCTTATCGAATGCTTGTCGGACGTCAAGGAATACTGCCGTGCAATACTTCTTACTTTCAAACGATTTCTGAATTACGTTAGACATACGGTGGCACTGTTGGATAGTAGAATGATCTCGTCTGAATCCAAATTGGTGCTTTGGGATCCAATCATCTAATGGTGTGTCTTTATTTATCCGACTTAGAATCAGCTTTTCTAGGAGTTTTGATACTATTGATAACAGGCTAATTGGGCGATAAGATTGCACTTCGTTTGGTGGCTTACCAGGTTTCAGTATTACTATAATTTGCGCCATCTTTAGTTGCGGCGGCCAGTAAGTTAAGCGCAGAATTGCGTTAAATAATGCTAGTAGTAGTCTTTCTCCTGTTTCTGGCAACTGTTTAAGGATAGGACCAGTTATAAGGTCGTAACCTGGTGCTTTCTTGTTGCTCAATAGTTTTATCTCCTGGCGTAATTCTCCGATTTTAAAATCGGGTATTGGGGGTGAAAACTGATATGGGGCGTCAAGGAAGCCGTCCACTTCTACGTCTGTTGCTTCTGAGTTGGGTCTAAATACTTCTGCCAGATATTCTGCGAGTAGGTCCGCTTTTTCTTGATCGGATCTGGCCCACGTGCCGTCTGTGTTGCGTAGTGGTGGTATATGTATCTGTGGCTTCTTGAATCCCTTTGTGGCTTTCCATATGCTGTAGTCGTCCTTGGAAAGAGATGTTACATATTGTTGAAATGTGTCATTTCTTGCTTCATTCAGTTTTCTTTTAAGTTTATTAGTAATTTGATTGTACCTTGTTTTGTCGTTTCTGTTATGTGTTCGTTGCCAGATTGCCCTAGCTTTCCTTTTTTCCTTAACCAGTTCCATCACTTCTCTAGGGAAGTTTTGCGAGTTAGGTTTTTGGCTTTCATTGCGCGGTGTAGCATACCATGCTGCCTCTTGTGTAGTAGTTATGAATTTATTAACTGCATTGTCTAGGTCTTCAGTTGTTTTAAGGCTTATATCAAGATCAAGGCGTTGATTCATAAACTCTTTGAAGGCATCCCAATCTGTTTGCCTGTTACATAACATTGGTTTGGCTTCTTTTCTAATTACTGTAGCACTAATAGTAAGTATGACAGGTGTGTGATCAGATGATAGATCATAGCTGGATGTTATGTCTACGTAATTAGATGAAATTCCTTTAGCAACAAAGAAATATAACAAATCCGGAATTTTGTCAGGGTCCGTTGGCCAATACGTTGGGCTACCTGTTGAGAAACATGTGTAATTATTGTCAGTTATGAGTTTAGTAAGTTCTCTGCCTTTTGTGGTTATCAATCTACTGCCCCATCTGGTATGTTTTGCGTTAAAGTCTCCGCCATTTATAAATACCGTCCCCAATGAGTCGAAGAATGGCTGTAGCATGAGTTTGGTTATTTTGTGTCGAGGCGGACAATAGGTTGCCGCTATTGTAATTGGGCTCGGTAGTTTGTTTACTTCAATCACTGTGGCTTGTAGGAAATCTTCTTCATTTTTTGGAAGTTCGTGGTGTGTTATTGATGCACGAATGATAATAGCGGTGCCTCCATGTGCCGTACCATCTGGATGTTCGGTGTGGTAAATGAGATAGTTTGGTATTTTTAAATGGGTTCTTACAGTAAAATGGGTTTCTGATATAAGGAGAATATCAATGTTGTTAAGACGGAGGAAGAGTTCGATTTCTTGTTTTTTTGATTGGAGGCCGTTGGCGTTCCAGAGTGCAATTCTAAGAAATTTGGCCATTATCGAATTAGTTTATTATTTATGACTGTCGTGAGCATGTTCAAAATCATACTATTTTGTTGTATTAATTGATTGAACATGCCTTTGAATTCTTCTAAGAACTGTGTGAGTGTTAGGTCTTGAGTTGACTGAGGTTTATTCGTGTTTGCTTGTTCATAGTTAGTATGCGGCATTTTCCAGTAGTTTTTCACTGGCAGAGGAGGAAAGTTATGTGGTTTTGGCTTGTAAGAGGCATGGGTGTTTTGTGATTGTGTGTTCGGTTTTATTTTGTTTTGCAGGTCTTGGTAGATCGAGCAGCCCTTGTAGTTTGCGGGGTGAGCACCATTGCACAGCGCGCAAGTAGCAGGGGTATCTCTTGTTTTTTTGCATGTAATAGAATTGTGCGGTCCACCACATTTGACACAGGCGTATGGTCGATTACAATATGACTTGGTATGATTATAGTTTTGGCATCTTGTGCACTGTACCAAGTTCATATTTCTGTGGGGCGGTTCTACAGAAATTTTTAGGTTTTGTAAGTAATTTACGTTATATATGTCTTTGTTGTTGCTAGCTGGCTCCAAATCTACAAAGAATAGCGGTAGTGCTTGTTTAGTTTTCCTATGCTTTATGTTAGTAATGTTCCGAACCTTGTGATTATGGGTAGCTAGTTCGGCTGCAATCTCATCTACTGGAATTGTAGGATGTATGTGGCGTAGGACCACTCTGTATGCACGATCTTGCTTGATTTGATATGTGTGGTGAACGACATCGTTTTCCTGGAAGTGCTTGACAAGTTTTCTGTACACATCCGGGTTATGCACATTAAATTTGACTACTTCGTCAGCCATAGTTTTGGTGGTGTACTGTTCCTGTTCCATAATATCCTTCAAGCTGTTTATCATTTCCTGGTAATTATCAACTCCATGTACGTAGATTGGAGGAGGTTTGGAAATTTTTTTGGAATTGTTGTTATCCCCGTTATCTTGATTACTGTTTGTTGCGTCTGAATTGGAATTGTTGTTATCCCCGTTATCTTGATTACTGTTTGTTGCGTCTGAAACTTCTGGTAAAATTGAGTATTTGTTAGCTTGTGTTAGATTAAATGATTGTGGCGGATTTTGTGTGTTTAGTAATTTCCTTCTCTTTCTTTTTAGGTTACTAACACTTTGCCAAGCGTTTTTTTTTTTCTTCATTGTTATCCCCTTCCTCTGTGTCGCTAATAATTTCCATTGATTTTTGTGACGTTTTCTGTTGGGGCAATGGTTGGACTTGAGGCGGCATTACAAATTGAGACATTGAAGGATGACCATATTGATAAGGTTGAAATGTTTGTATTTGTGGCGACATTATGTAGCTGTTGGGCATTTGCTGGCATTGCTCAGGTATTATTTGTTGTGGGTTTTTATTTGGGATAAATGGGTGTTGGTAAAAGGATGCATTTTGTTGCGTTATTGTTGGGTTTAATTGTTGCATGAGGTTTTGGCCATTGCCAAATGGCATCATGCTTATTATTAGTTTTACTTACATACATGCACTTAATTTTGTAGTAAGCAAAACAGTGAAAACAATTATTCCAGTTAATGCACTGGCTTATCACTG
Organism: Agriotes lineatus; assembly: GCA_940337035.1. Classification (NCBI taxonomy): domain Eukaryota; kingdom Metazoa; phylum Arthropoda; class Insecta; order Coleoptera; family Elateridae; genus Agriotes; species Agriotes lineatus. The sequence continues at coordinate 152,351 of CALNHX010001879.1, read as the reverse complement.
CTCGAGGTTCACTGTACGATAACGATAACATGCAGCGCGCACGACTTAAGCATGTGCTCAGCTTGAGCGCTCGAACCGTACTATACAATATATGGCAGTGACGTTGCTAAACGAGAAGTAGAGAAAAATCCTTGCAAATTCATCTGGTGATAAGCAAAATGCCTCTACTTTGTTACTTAAGATTATCTATTTCAAACCCATCGGACGCGTAGTTTTGCAATATAAATTACACTATCAAGTACTAAATACTTGAGATAGCCGCCAAAATCAGTTGAGCATATCAAACCATTAATAACATGAACATACATAAAAAATCCCAAATAAGTAAAGGAAACAACATAAAGATGTTTTAGAATATACAAAGTGGCGCATATTGTTACAAATGTCTTCTTATTGTTCTAGAGAGTGTTCTTATTGGACGTCAGTAATCAGTATCTCTGCTTTTAATAGAGAAAACAACCGTAGTCTATGACATCGTTACAAATCTAAAACTTCTTTAGAAGCCTATATTTCAATAAGCAGGCAAATAGAAAGTTGCATTCTGAAATGAGACGGTCTATATTTTTTCCATCAAGTCTGTTACATCCTGTATGTTATACAAGCTACATACGGAAAAATAATGATAAGATAGTCTGTTCACAATTATAAGTTTATTTGCAAAACAAGGAGAACGCAATGCTTAGGCAAAAATATTACATCAGAATCATATCATTTCTCGAACTATTTTTACGATTAAATAGATAGCTTTCCAGTCAAGGACAACAACCTGGAAACAATCTGATATAGAATTTATCAACATCTACACAATTTTGCTGAATAGATGCATGCTTTGCATGATATTGGAGTTCCATAAAGAGTGTGGTCACTCGTCGCACTCACTAATCACTTGGAATTTTAATTTCATAGAAACAAAGGCATATTCCTACAAGTTGAATACCATTAGAAAAGATATTGAAGAGTTCATCCATCGCACATTTATAACTTGAGCATCAGCCCCATTATGACGAGGCGAAATATAGGTTATACGTCGTCCACAAAGAGATAATACAAAATAAAAACGGAACATTCTAAGTAGAGATGTCGTCTAGATCTAGACTTTCTAGACTCTTGCCTTGTCATGCTAACACAAAACATTAGAGCAACAGTATACAATTTGAAAAAATAAAACCATTTCTTATTACTAAGTATACGATTATCATTCGTGTGTGCAGAGCCGGATTAAGGGGTGGGCTAAGGGGGTTGCAGCCCCGGGCCACCGAATTTCGGGGGCCTCGAAAAGATTCGAAGGTTATAATCTAGTGCAGTTTCTAATAATTTAGATCCATTTGTACCCGTTGCATAAATGGGAATGGGGCCTCTAAAAAAATTTAGCCCTGGGCCTCAAATATCTTTACTCCGACTCTGCGTATGTGTTACAGTTAAAACAATTTCGTCTTGGCTCATAACTATGATCAAAATACAGGAATAAATAGCACTAAAAAATAAAGCTGCAATTTCTCTTAACTTATAAACACAAAAATTAATTACTTCATCAATGAAAAGTGGTTAAACTATCTCAAGTCCTGATTTTCAGATAATAAGACTTTTTAATCTAAACTTAGACCTATCAAGCTTTGTCTAAAAATTTGATGGCAAAACAAGATTTTGCAAAGCCTGTGTTGTTTTCTTTAGACAGCAACACTAATTCTGAAAATGATCACTCAAAGACTGGCAAAGGAACATCGATACATGAGAACAATTCAAACTTCTTGATACTGTAAAGCGGTAACCAACGAGTCGTGGAAGGTAATGATATGAACATTTCGAGTATGGAACATTCAAAGTCAGCGTATATGGTGACGTTAGCACTTGCGCAAAATTTAATTTACGCATAAATAAAATGCCTAGAATTTATACGCCCTTGTTAAGTTACAACCAGCGCTTGAATCTTCAGAACTCGAAGACTTCAAATTACAAAACGGCCCAGCGATGCGGAGCTACTCGTAAAACCAAGTTTTGCTCAATCCTTCTTAGATTCCCCAGAAAATAGTTTAGGCAGAAAGGCCCAGAAAGGTATTAAATTAAGGCACAAACTTCTAGGCCCTCTGTGCTTTTCCTACCGAGCCCAAGGCCGCCGGTTGACCATAGCAAGCGAAATAGGCCCTCCTCACCGATTCGGACTTTGCCTTGCCCGAAAAGACGAGTTTACGCTAGTCGGAGATCTCCCTGAAAAAGCCGTCCAAAGCCGTAAGATGCACTTGAGTTGCTGGACCTACCTAAAAGCCCTTTCTAGAACTCCCGAAGCTAAACTCCAAACCAACTAGCGTATTTGTGTGGCTTGTTGGAGCCATCACCTCAAAATATATCCTCGAAACCATTTTCTGTCGTATTCGCAGCTTGTTGGAACCCCAACGTGAGGTTCAACTACCCTTCCCTGCGCCTCTAAAGGTCAGGGCTTCAATACTGCACCACAAAAATGGCGACAATACGCCTGCAAAGTATCAACGCCAAAGTCGTAGACTTACGGCGAGAGCAATATTCACCAGGTCACCTCTCGTTTTATGGCGACGACTAAGAGCAACGCCAGAGAAAATCACAGATTCCGCTCCGACCTGCAGCTTATGCCCTGAAAGCGCCTCTCCAGCAGGCTTTGACTAATTACATCGCTCTGAGGGCCGCAAAAAAAAGTCCAGAGCAAATTTAACACTTGCACTACACGATTCATACACAGAGTTATTTGTCGAAATTTGACAACATTAGTTTGATCGCAAACATAAACAACACAGCCATTACATGTGCTGTCATGTTTAACAGTTGCATTTCAGAAACCCCTATTCTGACGATATACAGCGTGCAGCCTCAGACGAATATTCTGTGGCAACCGTATCAAGTGCTGCCAAGTATATTTCAAAGATCGTTGGTTGCAGCTTCTACCAGGTCGGGTTCTGCAGCATCCGCCCAAATTCATTTGTTTTTCTTAATATTGTGCATACTATATATACATAATTTTAATTTAAGAAAATTTGACTTGTAGTATACAAAACAATAGATACTTTCCGTTTAATAGGTACTTATTCTATTTTCACTCTTGGCTAAACCGAACTTTGGCTATGCCCATAACGAAAAAATAGTTTATCGAACTCCTCCTAGTTATTAGGCTAGTACTAGATCGATTTTGACAATACACTTCAGTACTGCCAAACATATACCACGAATCACAGATGAGTCTAATTAGAAATTTGTTTGACCTCTTGCTACTTCCCTATTAATTTGTCACTTTGACTTTTCACGGTTGTCAATGCAAAATTTGTTTTTTAGATACTTATTAAGTTGTTGGATATAATTTTGTATGGCATGCGTGTGTTATTACTAGAGTCCGTCAAATGCCATTTTGCCATGTTTCTTACTGTAGGCTCTTGTAGGGCCATATTTCGTATTTAGGCGTTTCACGTAGTAAGGGGTGGAATGAACCACATTTGTTGGCGCCATAAATGCTATAAAATGCCCTTTTTCGTAATAAATACTATATTTTGAATAAATGCCATATTTTAATGCTATATTTCAATCAAATCAATATTATGTGGCTAATTCACAACAAAAGGGCTCACAAATTTCAAAATAGACATGCAGAAGTTTTGGTAAGTGCCAGGTACTAAGGTCGATGACCCGTGGCGGGGCTGACCGCTCGTCGCGCGCCTCAGCGCTTAGGTAAGTATACCGTTACGTCCACTCATCAACAACAACCCCGCGCTCTTCCCCTTCCCTTCAATGCACCTCGGATACCTACGTTCCACTTATTTGCCTTGTGCCCGTCGTTTTCATCAGATTACTTTATCTTTTGTATTTGTGCTGTGTGATTTTTAATATTACTGGTAACATTTTTCTAAAATTTCAACTTTTTGAAATAAATGCTTACCATTTTTATGCTTTATTTTGAAATAAATTCCATTTTATATGCCATATTTCGAAAAAATAAATGCCATTTTGCTATGCTATATTTTGAAAAAAATAAGGGAATATTTTGACGGACGCTAGTTATTACAAATAGTTCACTCGATAAAAAACTCCTCTCGATCTGGATGTCTCAAGGGTTCAACTTTATTCTCTATCTCTACCATGAATTATTTTTAATATAACTCACTTGTCCCATAAGGAACTATAGTATATGAGAAGCAATTAAGCTAATATCCTGACCAGAGCAGAAGCTACAAATTCAAAATATTACAATATTTAGGTCATATGGTGGCTGTGTAGCACGAGTACAATTTTGAAGGGTTTTTTCTCTTACTTGCCTTTGCGCAGTTGTGTTGATTAACTATTCGTCCTCCATGTGTTTTGTCTGTTGTAAGCTCTTCCATTTGTAGATAATGTTGACGCTTTTTAGTGATCAATGAAGGACATTTTCTTAACCTCCTATTTTCCGAACCATTCACAGAGTTTTCTATTCACTATGTTTTTCCCCAAGCAATGGTCATCTAATTAAATTCGGTGGCGAACCTATCGGAGACTGGACCTAGTAACCAAGATCTTTATTGTGCGACAATTTGCTTGTCTTAGCACCTCTTCGTTGTATATGTGATTATGTAAACGAATCCCCATTGTAATCGGTTAAGGGTCTTAAGGTGTTTGGAATAAGGTATCCACGATTTGCATTTGTTTGCGAGCATCGGAATACTGCTGTCAGGTAGACAGTTCGTTTTACGGCCATGGTTAGATCGTGGTTAATAGTTTCCTGAAAAATTCATGCAATCGCTAATTTTAGTATCGTGATTTCGTTTGTTGTTTAAAACTGTGATTCGGTAATTTAAAAAATCTACCTGCAGCAGATGATGTTGCTTTATAGTTATGGTACCCTGGTGGTTTGGATTTTCAGGAGTACTTGCCAATCCAATTAAATAATAAGATTATAACTATTGACATTTTAATCGTCACAGATGTACCGCACACTTTAATCTTGTTACGTTATAAAATTGTTTTTACGACACCTCGGGGTACGAGAGTGCCACCTAATTTATCACGTCCGAGAAACGTCACCGCTCGCCCTGGAATTCTCGAAAACAGACTAATAGCCACGGCAAAATACACTCAGGGAGATGGGCGTGGTCTTATGAACGGGACGCCGTAGGAACAAGTGTGACGACATATACAGGATGTTACAAAATACTAGAGCGCCACGAAATTTGGTATTTAAACCCGCGTCTGACTGAACCCCGAAAGCCAAACGGGGGAGAGTATGGGTGAAACTTTGAGAATCCTTGAAGCCGGCAACCGGAGCACTTGAACCTACCTTGACGCTCACCGGATCGTCCAGGGTCCGCTTTACATCAATCTTACACTAGCCGCCAATAGGGCGACGACACTACAGATGGCTTACACTGAAAATCAACATGCAACACAAAAATAATGCAACGGGGACGTTTGACAAGTGAGTTTATTGTCTTTCAAACACACATACGGTACACAAATGCAGTCCATAAATAAGGTACACAAATAGGTTACTTAAAGATCGTGCACCAATAATGGTTAGTACGCAAGGCGTGACAGAAATGGAGGATGTTAACACAACAACTATTAAGTTAGCGCCCGCGACAATAAATCTAGCACAAAGAAAATAAGTTGGCAGAAAGCCCTGTATATAGCAATACTGCTCGCACTGTTTAATACACAAAAAGGGTACACAACAAATGTTAATCTAGCGCCCGCTCATGCTTAGCGACAATAAATCTAGCGCAAAGAAAGTGTGTCGGCAGAATGCCCTGTATATAGCAATGGTGCTCGCACTATTTAATGCACAAAGGGGGTGACACAACAAATGTTAATTTAGCGTGAGCGTCTTACGACTAGTACAATACCTCATCACATAGCTTCGCCTGCGGTGTTCGCAAGCGACATCCAACCAACGGCTCGTATTCCAAAGTCGCGGTGTGAAACGGTTGGCTCCAACAAGCTCGAAACGGGGCCGAAGATGGTGCCGTCCCTCAAGGATCCCAATAGTCGCTCTCAGAATAATCACACCTTTAAACCAGGGGTTAATGGCTCGACGACCCATAACAAGAGAAGCGGCTGGCATAACATCAAAGAACCACCACCATCCACCCGAGTTCCTTCAAGCTGCAACACACTCTCAAGTATTAATGACGGGAAACACATCCTCGAAAGCGTCAAGCGGATGCCCATCCCCGAAGAGACAAGCGAACGCTGGCCGCACACCTCAAAACTGAACTGCTCTCTTTACGAGCCGGATGCTAACTGCCAATTCCCACCATGCTGGGGTCTTGGACACAACGCCCACTGGTCACAACGTCCACCACCTAGTATGGCCGCCATGTTGGACACAACGTCCACTTTTAAATTTGGTCATAACGTCCACCCTGGTCACAACGTCCACCGCCACAACGTCCACCGCCACAACGCCCACTCTGGTCACAACGTCCACCTTCGCATTTGGTCATAACGTCCACCTTGGACACAACGTCCACCGCCATAACGCTCACCCTGGTCACAACGTCCACCGCCACAACGCCCACTCTGGTCACAACGTCCACCTTCGCATTTGGTCATAACGTCCACCTTGGTCACAACGTCCACCGCCACAACGCCCACTCTGGTCACAACGTCCACCTTCGCATTTGGTCATAACGTCCACCTTGGACACAACGTCCACCGCCATATCGCCCACTCTGGTCACAACGTCCACTTTCAAATTTGGTCACAACGTCCACCTTGGACACAACGTCCACCGCCATAACGCCCACTCTGGTCACAACGTCCACCTTGGTCACAACGTCCACCGCCACAACGCCCACTCTGGTCACAACGTCCACCTTCGCATTTGGTCATAACGTCCACCTTGGACACAACGTCCACCGCCATATCGCCCACTCTGGTCACAACGTCCACTTTCAAATTTGGTCACAACGTCCACCTTGGACACAACGTCCACCGCCATAACGCCCACTCTGGTCACAACGTCCACCGCCATAACGCCCACTCTGGTCACAACGTCCACCTTCGCATTTGGTCATAACGTCCACCTTGGACACAACGTCCACCGCCATATCGCCCACTCTGGTCACAACGTCCACTTTCAAATTTGGCCACAACGTCCACCTTGGACACAACGTCCACCGCCATATCGCCCACTCTGGTCACAACGTCCACTTTCAAATTTGGCCAGAACGTCCACCTTGGACACAACGTCCACCGCCATATCGCCCACTCTGGTCACAACGTCCACTTTCAAATTTGGTCACAACGTCCACCTTGGACACAACGTCCACCGCCATAACGCCCACTCTGGTCACAACGTCCACCTTCGCATTTAGTCATAACGCCCACCTTGGACACAACGTCCATCGCCATATCGCCCACTCTTGTCACAACGTCCACTTTCAAATTTGGTCACAACGTCCACCTTGGACACAACGTCCACCGCCGTAACGCCTACTCTGGTCACAACGCCCACCTTCGCATTTGGTCATAACGTCCACCTTGGACACAACGTCCACTTTTGTTTTACTGGTTATTTATTAATAAATTTTTAACTGCCTTCGTTAATGCTTTTTGAGTGGACTAATGTTCTTTAGAATTTTAAAAAATGTTGGTTTTAGGCTAATGTATTTTTTGAACCAATGTATAGTTTCAACCATTTCCTCCCCATGCTTGACGATTTTGGTTCTATTTTCTGCTGGATTTTGTCTAGTGTATGTATTTCCAGCTCGTTTATCATATAAATCGGTATACGAAGAATAATGGTCCTGTCATAACACTAAATATAACGATTCGTTGGTTTACATGAATAACTGTTGTCTTATTGTATCGGAAAGTGTTCAAACCTTCCCTGTCAAAAATATTTTTATTTTCAACGTTTTACTTAGAAATTTCCAAATTTTGGTTTTGTAACTATAAACGAGAAAGAGATACCGTCGCTAAAATAAAACGTGATTGTCGGTGCTGTCCTACTAAGTACAAATCCCCTATTTGCTTTTAGTGTTTTACCACATACTTTAGAATATTTTAATGCTTATAGTAATGTAGTTTCTTAATGTTACCTAGGGCCTCTAAATGACATTGACAAATTAGGCAGCTCTGTTAGTTAACTGGGTCAGATAGAGGACCTTCAGGGCCGATTTTAGATATTTGCGGACCCTAGACGAGAGAGTCAAACATGGGGTTTAGTGGTGGCATGATTTTAAATGACAGCGCGGCCCATTTCACTTTCACCAAACATATATTACACGTGAATTCCCGAAGCAAATAAAGATAAAAGCCAGCTGAAGAAAATACATATATTTTTCCACGATTGGGAGTAAAAATCAGTTTCTAGATTGGTTATAAAAATTGTAGCAGAATTTTCATTTTAAAGCATATATTCATTATAAAAATAGTAACTTATTATACAAGACGATAAAGTTAAATTTTATCCACGAGTGAATCATTTAACGTCGAGACGAAGTCGAGACGTTAATGATTCAAGAGTAGATAGAAATAGCTTTATCGTCGTGTATAATACAATATTTTTTTCTATAGCAAGAGAATTTTAACAATTTCAAAAGAAAATAGGGACAGTCAATCACATTTCAAAATGTCAGTAGCTAGATTGGGTTGCTACGATAATACGAAGCTGTCATATTAAATTTAAACAAAAGTTAGAAAATTAAATTACTTTATCTATCCTTGATGTTAAAGTGCTACTTTATCTACCCTTGCTGTTAAAGTAAAACTTGACGTTTTTGTTTTGAGTTGATAAAAGCACACTTTAACATGTGCTGTAGAAAAAATATATAACATGTATGTTGTTACTTATAATACAATTCAAAGCCTACTAAATATTGCAGCATAATTCCAATTGACTGGAACGCTTTATGAAAATAATTGTTTCTACTATAGGTCGTGGACAAAATAATATATACAAGGCAGGAGTGAACGCGGGCTTCGCCCTTGGGCTTTAAACTTACACTTCGAACAAAATCATGCTTTACTCTTTTTTTCTGTATAATGTACTATGTAATTGTTTAAAAAATTCATTTTAATAGGAACAGTACTAAAAATTCTAAATGGGTTTACACCGAACTTCCCTCGCGCGAATTAGATCAATTTACAAATTTTAAAAAATGTATCCCGCTGGGGTTTGAACCCGCCGCATCTGCATAGCGATCGTAACCGCACCTGCGTAGCAATCGACTGCATCGAAAAGTCGAACTGCGCCATTGAGCCTAATTGAAATGAGTGCGACGTGAGCTTCTATTTAAGGGAACGGTCTTACTGTTGAAACGTTTTGACCCTTTTGTGACATTATCCTGTATCTGTTGAGTCCTATTTTCGACAAGTGTAAAGCCTGTCCTATGTGAAAATTATTACTTTTTTCTATTTTAAAATAAACGCAAAAATAAACAAAGCGTTATTTTTTAAGGTGCTCACCTTGTATATGTTTGTCTGATATTTTCCCGGTTTCATTCCAGGTATATATATATAATGTGTATGCAAAATATCATCTTCCTCCGACAAATAGACAGACGCCTGTTTTTCGTCATCTAGAGACCCTGAAACCTGAAGAAATCTCGGAAGGTAATTTTTTCGTGATTACAATACTTCCTTCGTCTTTCAGACGATGGAAGTAAAAAGTAACAAAATGAAAATAAATTACAAGTAATAAACAATACCTAACTAATAAAGAAAATATCGTTTTTTGTCTAGAATTTAATTCAGTGAAATCGTTTAATATCTCGTCATAATTCAAAGACCGCATTGCTTCTGCTTCTATCTGAATTATAGATAACGTTAAAGCTCTGCCCAATACAGTTTGGTAGATATAATTTTTAAGTTTTAAAAGTGAGACATATTTTTCTAGAAGCATTACAAATCGACATAGTAAAATATACTCTTAAAACATTTCTACATTGGGAAGTTTAGAAATAATAATATTTTTTATTATAAATTTTACATCTCATAAGGCGAGTTTAAAAAATTCCTCGTAGGGCTGTCAATATTCTGAAAGGCCTGACGAAGACACTTGTGTGCATTTATGTCCAGTTGACAGAGTCGAAATTAAACAATTAGTACTTGTAATCACAACTTAAAATATTAATAAGTGTGCTAGAGTAGCCAATAAAACAATATTGCATCATACACAATTACGTCTTAACTGTTTATGTGTATAAATAACATAAGTTGTCAGGAAACCAATAAAACAATCATTTTTTCCATCTTAAATGGTTATCTGTAATTATTACTAAATACTTTTATGTTCGTTATCGAATTTATTTGGACAGTTGAATTTTGAATTTTATCGCAAGTACGAGGGTGATTCAAATTTGACCTGCATTTTATTTTTTTATGAACATAATTGTAGAGATACTGTAAAGCGATTTTACATTCATCGAAGTAGGCATGTTAGCTAACGCCGTAAACCACTACACCTTAATTGTGTCAATACTGTCATTTGTATTAAGAATGTCGTGCAACAATGTGTCAAATTCTGTTGCACAACGTCTAATTATTAAGGTTCCTTTCAATGAAGGTATAAAAGCGACTGATATTCATCAGAGATTTGATAAACAGTTTGAAGAAGGTGTTTATCACTGAAAACAATCTTTGAATGGTGTAAATCCTTCCACGATGGTCGTGAACGCGTGTCGAACTTGCTGCATGCTGCCCGTCAAACGTCTGCTGTGAATCTTGGGAATATTCAAAAAGTTGACCAACTGACCCGGAGCAATAGGCGAATATCTGTGAAGGGAATTGCTGGGATTGTAAACACCAGTGTTGGTAGTGTTCACACTATTGTCCACGACAAGCTTAAATCTAGTAAAGTTAGCGCCAGGTGGGTTCCAAAACAATTTTCCGCGGAACAACAGCAGAAACGACTACAGGTTTGCAGAGAACTCGGGCTTCGCTACGAGTATGAAAGCGATGACTTTGTGTCATGTTAAATTGAACTGGGAAGTGCTGCCTCATCCCCCACATAGTCCGGACTTGGCCCCAAGTGACTATCATCTTCTTAACCCCCTTAAAAAATTCTTGGGAGGCAAGCGCTTTGCCTCTAATGAGGAAGTGACGAATCCGGTGCAAAATTGGCTACGTCGTCAACCAAAATATTTTTTTAGACGGGACTACAGAAGCCACCGGAGCGATGGGACAAGTGTATTTTAAAGGGGTGTTGTTACTTAGAAAAATGATGTAGCTATAATATTAATTTGTAGTTTGTATCGACCAGAAAAAAATAAAATGCAGGTCAAATTTGAATCGCCCTCGTATATTCAGAAAATTAATTTTTGTATAAAATAAATGGTATACATTTAGTTTTTTCAATATTTAAAGTGAGGAAGTTATGCCATTTCACCAATTTCTTTATTAAAAAGTCATGGTATACACTGTCAAAGGATTCTATACTGTATAACTTGCGTAAATTCTTGAAATTAGATAGTGTAAACGTTTTTTTAGCCAAACAGTGTAGATGAAACTACTTTGTGCGTTGTAAAAAATCAATAAGTCATTTTTTAATTAATTTTGCTACTATTTTAGCTAGAGATGGTAGCAACAATATTGGCCCATAATTTTCAACAACATCCTTCCTATTATTTTGAATATTTGTACGGAATGTACAATGGCAGTTGTCAGTACATCTGGAAATATATCAGTGTTTAGGACTTGATTTAATACAAACTGCATTGGTTCGATAAAATACTGTTTTCTTCTTTTTATTGATTTTAAGTTTTCGTCAGTCAAGTTCTCTATTTCTGATGATGTGGTGTTCATTAAATTATCTATTTCTTCCTTAGTTACTAGGGATAAAAATAAGGTCGAATTACCTGCGGAAACATTTTTATTATTAATGTATTGATTGTTTAATTAATTTTATTCGCAATCACATTGTAATGTGTCAATTTCATGACATAACAACAGCTGGGAACTAGATGATTACTTGAAACTAGCCAGGAAATTATTACATACCCCGAAAAATATTACATACCTGAAGAGTGGGGTGTTTCCATGGTAACAAAACATTGAGTGGGTTGTTTTCTTGGTAACACAAATATTAGCTACATCAAGATATCTATTATTCAGAATTCAATTGTAGTTATTTTTAAAATTAGATGATTGCAAATAAAATAGTATACATACCACGGTGGAAAGATTCATCCCTGTCTCGAGATAAAGTTAACCTCGACGCTACGCGTCTCGGTAAACTACCTAATCTCTCGACAGTAATGAAACACTTCCCACCTCGGTATGTAATATACTATTTTACCCTAAGTAGGTACATCAGCCATATCTTTACCTACCTCACTGAAATATCCATTGAATTCATCAGCGATTTCCTTTTCATTCTGGAGTTGTGTACCATATTTTGATATATTTGTTTTATGGTAGATTTACAAACAAGCACGAACATTCATACTGTAGTTTGCAGTTTTCCAGAGGCCTTTCGGATCAGAAGTTTTACTTACTGGTTCAGTATAATAATTACACTTAGCTGTTTTTATTCAAGTTGGTAATATATTGTAGTAATTTTTATAAGTTTATCGAATTTCATAAAGTAGTGCACTACATTTCTACATTAAAAACCGTTGAGTAACGTAATATTTTTCACCATAGCAATCATTACAGCATAGCAACGGCGATTCGTTTTACGTTTGGTACTGTCAGTCTATATATTATACATAATACTCGAAGTTGTCAAGTTAGGTTTTGCGTAAGTTTTTGACACAGACTGCCGCAAAACTTGACCTGCTAACCTCAAATTTGACACAAACTTACAGTGATCACGACTGATCACACTGGTCCGTTGAACATCGTTGTTTTTTATTGTGAGAATGAGAGAGTTAACCGACACACCAGTGCGATGGTGGGACATTGTCGAACACAGCCCTGTACTGCCAAAGAAGGTCCTTAAATATAGCAAGCGTGGAAATATATGTCATCTCAGTAACCGCCATTTTCGTGCCCACTAACAATGAATTTTTGACAAAGCCGTCGCGATTAGAGTAAGAAACGTCACAGCTTATCATTTAAAAGATTAAGGTTAGATGGTTTGAGAGTACCAGGATGTGCATCTTTGAACTGCTCTAACCATTCAAGACCTAGTTTTCGTTTATTTGGTTTTCCCGCTGACTAAAAAGGGAGAGAATTCTGGGTTCAAAATTCAAGGTTTAGATTTCCCGCCATTTGGCGATATTTTCGTACCCACTTGTTAGATGACTCGACGTCACTAAGCGATTCCCGCGATTAATCCAATTATGGGTTGTCATCAAAAATTAGTCGAACCCGTTTTACACAAAATTCAATTTCAATCTAAAAATCCCGAGAGCCGGCCCTGTATTTCTAAAAGCTGTTACCGATTTATTTAGGTCACATTTTAAGATACAAACCATTGACGGAAATTCTCCGTAAGCACTTCGGTGCCACGTTCAAATTGTTTGGTTCGTTTTGTAGCCTTGGGGCTTCCAGTTATATCCAAAGTCCGGTTGAACTCAAATCAAAAATAATCACCCCAATGGAATATTTCTTTATAAACATTTTCGCTTCGCACGCTAATGTGTTTATTTCGACACCCAGGCGCCTTCAATACAAAATTCTCGGAACTCTGTGCAGCCAGCGCATTTTAAACTTAAGCTCCCTTTGTCTTACGCGATAAAGAAATGAGATTTCAAATGTTATTTCGGTCCATATCAATCCGGGGACTTTTCGTAGTAACCCGATACTTTGGAATTCGCTATACCACAAAATTCTTTGTTCAGGACTCAAGGCCCCTTTCTGCCCAATTAAGCTTACGTAGTAAAATTTCCTTATATTTCACAACGCGGTAAGGAATGGTGTAATCTTGAGAGGGAACATGCCCGTCCGCATTGGAGAGAGAGAGACGGTTGCACAGCGACGAGGGGATTAACTCTGTGATTGTTAAGCGGGGTTAGAATTTTTAAGTCAGGGAAGCTCAAACCTTCGAAGCGTTTGATTGTTGGGTGTGTTTTGGGATTGCGTGTGCGGGCGTTGATACGAATGGCCGATTCGTCTCCTATAGTGTACTTTCCGGGGAAAGATATTTGCATTATTTGCACATTCGACTAGAGACGACATCTTTAAGCCGTAACTAACTTTTCCCTGTTAAGTGGGGAAAAACCATTGCTGTTTGCAAATTCGTGTATCAACGCCCTGCTGTTTGTAATTTTTGGAAGCCCGCCGCGCAATAGTGTAGTTTTTTTGCTGTCATTTTTCCCACAACCATTGAGGGATTTTTCGTAACACCTCGTTACGCTGCACCTGAGCTTCATCGAAGGCCGTCATCTCTTGTTCCTGATTACCGGGGAGTCCCTAAACTCTCGTCCCAACAACTCCGTCTGCACTGCAGCTCTTCTTGCCAAGTGACTTCACCAGGACCTCGTTCACCGCTCCCGCCAAAAAAAAACACGCTTTGGGGCTAAGGTAAAATTGTTTACAGTAAATATGTGTTTTCGCTTTGTTTAATCATGTGCCGTGTGAAGTGATATCGACCATCTGTCGTGCGCTATTGAAGTTTATATTGGACATTGCGTACGCCCGTTTACTCGAATTGTTCAAATTAATTGTTATATGCAGGGGCGTCTCTCCTGTGATTTTGTTCTGCTTATTTGTTAATGATACTTAGATTAAGTTAACTTTTGCTAGGGGACCCCGAAATTCCAGTTAGGATGTACTCTTTGTAATAAATTTAAACTCACCACTGGGTGGGCTATTAAACATAAACCTTTGCTAATGTCAGTCTAGTTATTTGTTGTTGCTGAACCCTTTAGTCATTAGTTAATTACGGCAAAAGCCTGATGTAATTAAATGTGAACCCAAAGCCTGCTCTTCAAGTAAGAACGCCCTAGATTTGGGCTTGTCAGTGTTTTCTTTTATTGCTCTAGAGGGTGTGGCTATCAAGGTAAGTCATTTGTCGCAAGGCCACACCGTGTATACACCAACAGGCCCGAAGAAGCTTGGTGGAGGGGACGCTGTAGTGGAGTGCAGTTACGTGGAGGACTTCCCCATAGGCTACGTGTATTGTTCTTGGTTCTAGACACGTCAGCCACCCCTAACCAGAACCAAGTGGCGCTCTAGGCATCTATTTTAAGCAATCTTTAGGGTAAGTGCCGCCGGTTTTTCTTCGAGCTTTCGAACCACGCCTTCCCGTCTGAGCTAAGTGCAGGTAACCGGAGAAACAAAATCTACTCCAGCACATTAAGATCTGTGTCCTTTTTAGTGAAGCCGGCGAACCCTATAGTTTGTACCCGATTTTTGACAGTGCTCTTGATCAATGTCGATCTGAGCATTTAAAACTGTAACAGATCTAAGTGGCTATCCCAACGTGTGGCTTGTTTTTGTCGATAACGCCTTTAGGGCATTGTTTTTGTGTTTCTTTTCTTGTCATACAGCTTTATTTTAGTGTTTGGCATTAACGTCATATAGTTTTTTCCACTATTTTTCGTGAAAACTTGACTTTTTAGGACTTTGAAATTTGGAAACGTGTTTTTTTCATATCAGGACGCGTATCCTATATGTTTTCTTTTATCAAATGAGTTCCTTGCCATCCCTTCGATAAACCAAACATTGTTTTTCCCGGGATTTTTCGCGGGATTTTTGTGTTTTTTCGTGTTCAAAATTTCAACATTTTCTTTTTCGTGCTAGGGCATATTTTGGAGCCATTCCTTGTGGAGCTATCGTTTGCTTTTACCCATAACTATTAGGCATTCGTGTTTTTTTAATTCATTGGTAGTTTTTCTGAAAATTCGGAAATTTTTGAAAGTTTGAAAATTTAATTTGCTTCGTATAAAATAATTTTTCGTGTTGAAAGGCTTCAAGTTAACCCTAAGTAGGGAACAAGCATCGTTTTTTTTTCTAGTATTTTGTATTTTTATTATTCTTAAATAACACAATGGTACTGAAATGGCATATCGACCGCCTACTCAAGGCAGATCTGGAATACGAATTAAACATTAGAGGAATAGATAGCACCGGTGTGGTATCGGTTTTGCGTACACGCTTACGAGACGCGTTAAGGGATGAAGGTCGTGAGGCGGCGACAGCGCGCCCAGCGCATCCATATTCTTTCGAAGAAGACTATAATGCGGTTTCTGATTTGGTCGCGGCCATTGTACAAAAAACTGACGAATACGCTGTAACACCCGATAGGGATCGTGCTGCAGTAATAGAAACAAAATTTTATTGCGCATTAAGGAGGATTAGTAATAGCAAACCGGCTAATGATGAAGAGGAAACGAAACGAGCGGAATTATTCGCGAAAGTAGCAGTCATGCGTTCTACCTTTGAGGTTACGCAGTTAATGGTAGCATCAACCACTGAAGCACCCGAGACTCACCAGGCACCTTCGACTCCGGTGTCCACCATAGCTCCGAGCGGTGTTTCATTGGCAGTTACGACCCCAACTACGAGTTTAAGCGCTAGCACACCAGCCATGAGGACGATTTCGTTTAAAGCTATACCTGTAGCACAATGGAGTTTGCAATTTTCGGGAGACCCTAGAGGACTTTCGGTTAATGCTTTTATCGAACGCGTCAACGAATTAAGAATAGCCAGAAACTTGCCCGAGGACGAATTATTCGCGCAAGCTATCGACTTATTTACCGGTAACGCACTATTATGGTACCGCGCTAATAGAGCTAAGCCTGTCAATTGGCAACAATTAGTTTCTCTTTTACGTCAGCAATTCCAACCTGCGGATTACGATGAGCGCCTTCTGGAGGAAATTAAGAGAAGAACTCAAGGACCTTCGGAGTCCATGGGCATTTACATTGCAATTTTGCAAAACATGTTCGCGAGATTGGTCGAACCATTGACTGAAGCAAAGCAGCTAAGAATCATTTTGCGTAACGTCGCACCAATGTACCAAACCCAGTTGGGACTGGTAGAGATTCGTTCAATCGAGCAACTACTTCAATATGGACGCAAGATTGAGGAACGCCATTATGCTGTCGAGACTTATGTACCACCATCAAGACGTCGAACTGATTTGGAGACCGACTTGGCCTATGTCGAGGCCGCACCTCTAGAGGAGACACCTATCGTGAATACGGTACAAACACCTGTAGCAATCGCTCAAGCGCCGGTAAGACCGAGCTCTTCGAAAAACGTTAGAAATTCAGCTTCGGGTTCGGGAATTAAATGTTGGAACTGTCAAGAAGCAGGCCACAGGGCCGTCGCGTGCAAACGCCCGCGTGATAAGAAGTTTTGTTATTATTGCGGCAAGCCCGAAGTAACTGTTAGGAATTGCCCAAATTGTAGTCACGGAAATCGAGGTTCGGGAAACGGCCCGGCGAAACGCTGAAGGGTCGAGCGGTGTCTTCGCGAACTTTTGTTAACTCGACTAGGTATATTCAACAACTTATTAACGAACGTGAGGAAAAATTTGTAAAGAACAAAGTCATTTTAGATTATGTTTTGGAAAGATCATCGGACGATCGTCGTCCTTATGTTACTATTGAGACCATGGGTCTTCAAATTTTAGCTTTGTTGGACTCTGGTGCCAACCGCACTATTATTGGAGGTAAGGGATGGGAAGCTTTGAAAACATTAGGCCTTCGTGTCAATAAGGAATTACGCCCAGTATGCGCAGTAGCTAATGGACAAACAGTAGAAAGTCTAGGCACCGTGTTTTTGCCGATTAAGTTAAATAATAAAGTCACTACTCTTGACGTTTTAATCGTACCTGACGTACCCCATACCATGATTTTGGGAATAGACTTCTGGAAAATGGTGGGCATAGTCCCTGATGTGTTCCGAGGCGAGTGGGAGTTTTCTAAACCCGACGTAGCCACCATCAGTACTCCTACAGGCACTTTGCAATCTGAATTCGACTTGACCATGACCCAACGAAACCAACTGAAGGAAGTACTTGACCAACATTTCTCCGACAGTAGTAATGAGCTTGGTTGTGCCAAGCATATTGAACATCGCATCATAACAAACTCTGCACCCATCAAGCAAAGGTATTATCCAGTCTCACCTGCCATGCAAGCGCATATTGACACCGAGTTAGACAAAATGCTTAAAGCTGGGGTCATTCAACGCTCACGATCAGCGTGGTCCAGCCCAATTCTATTGGTTAAGAAGAAAGACGGATCTTACCGATTCTGCGTAGACTTTCGCAAGGTAAACAGTGTTACTGAAAAGGACGCCTACCCCCTACCATATGTATCATCAATTTTAGACCGCTTACGCGACGCGCGCTTTATCACATCATTAGATATTAAGTCGGCCTACTGGCAAATCAAGATGAGTGAAGAATCTAAGGAGCTGACAGCCTTTACAGTCCCAGGACGTGGCTTGTATGAATTTAATCGCATGCCGTTTGGGCTCCATAATGCGGCTGCCACGTGGCAGCGTTTTGTTGACCAGGTCTTAGGTCCGGAATTAGAACCCTACGTTTTCGTGTACTTAGATGACGTGATAATTTGCGCCCCGACTTTCGAAAAACATTTAGAGGTCTTGGGAGAGGTTTTGAGACGCCTACGAGAAGCAGGTTTAACACTTGGACGAGACAAGTGCCATTTTTGCCAACCCGAGTTAAAATATCTTGGATATGTTGTCAACGCACAAGGTCTGCTGGTGGACCCTGAAAAGGTAACCGCCATCATGAATTTACCCCAACCCACAAACGTCGCCGAGATCCGACGAATAATAGGCATGGCCTCTTGGTATCGACGGTTTATACCTAATTTCTCATCAATCATCGCACCAATGACGTCATTGCTAAGAAAATCAAAACGGTTCGAGTGGGACAGCAACTGTGAAGAATCATTCTCAACCATCAAGAACTGTCTGGTGTCCGCACCTATTTTGACTTGCCCCGATTTTTCAGTACCCTTTACGGTACAAACAGACGCCTCCAATGTGGGAGTAGGCGCAGTACTTACTCAAACCATAGATGGGGAGGAACGTGTTATTTGCTACATCAGCCGAACACTATCCAAGGCCGAGAGAAATTACTCAGTCACCGAACGAGAGTGTTTAGCAGTCTTATGGGCTATAGAAAAGCTCCGACCGTATCTTGAAGGTACTCATTTTACGATCATAACCGACCACCATTCGCTATTATGGCTTAATAACTTGAAGGAACCTACGGGTCGACTTGCCCGTTGGGCTGTTCGCGTACAACAGTACGATTTCACTATTCAGCACCGCAAGGGAAAGGATCACGTTGTCCCGGACGCGCTATCTCGCGCTATACCTGTAGCGGACGTTGTAGAGGCCCCTGAGACGGATCAAGTGGACCCTGCTGATGTCACTAATGACCAGGTGAAAACCGATCGTTGGTATGAACTGATGCGCCGACGCGTCACTGAGAAACCCTTAGCTTATCCAAATTGGAGGATCGTGAACGGACAGCTGTTCAAACATGTTAGAAGCAAGTATCCAGAGTTGAATGACGGAGACAATTGGAGAAAAGTGGCACCAACCGGCCAACGTAGTGAGATTTTACGCAAGGCGCATGATGAACCTACCGCGGGTCATTTAGGAATTTTCAAAACGTACGGACGAGTCGCGCAAAAATACTATTGGCCAAAAATGAAGGCATACGTCGCGCGCTATGTTAATCGTTGTACAACTTGCGTTTCACATAAACCGGAACAAAAGCGACCTGCCGGACTGATGGCTCGCCATCCAGTAGTAAACAAACCTTGGCAAATGATCTCCATTGATATAGTAGGCCCGTTGCCACGCTCTAAGCAGGGCTATATCTACATTCTCTCTGTCTCTGATTGCTTCACTAAATTTACCCTTTTCTTTCCGTTACGAGCAGCTACCGCTGCCGCGGTTTCTCAAAGGATTGAGAATGACGTCATCTTGCTCTTTGGAGCACCCCAATATATTTTAGTGGACAACGGTGTCCAATTTCGTAGTAAAGAATTCCGCACCTTGGCAGATAACTATAAATCCAAAATCATCTTCAACGCATATTACCATGCGCAAGCAAATCCCGTTGAAAGGGTGAATAGGGTTTTAAAGACTATGTTGGCTTCTTACGTTAAAGACAATCACCGTGACTGGGACAAGTATCTATCTAAGGTCGCATGTGCAGTACGGACTGCCATTCATGAAGTCATTGGAATGTCCCCGTATTTTGCTAATTTTGGAAGGGAAATTCAGCTGGAAGGAAATGAAGCTGAGGCTCCCGATGAGGAAATAGATGTGGGTAATGTCCAGATGGCTAACCGTGATCATCTTTTGCGTCGTGCACCTGCCTTTAAGCCTCTTTATGAAGATATTGTGAAGCGGTTAGAATCCGCCTATAGGACCTCTAAGGCCACTTATGATTTGAGGCGGCGCCCCGCTCTTTTTGCTGTCGGTGACACTGTATGGCGCCGGAATTATGTCCTCTCTGATGCAGCCAAGCATATCAATGCAAAGCTTGCACCTAAGTTTGTAGGCCCCTTTTACATCTCGAGAAAAGTCTCGTTGGCCACCTATGAGTTATCAGATCAGAGTGGAGCTTCTAAGGGCATTTGGCACGCAAAGGACTTGAAACCCGGTCCAGATGACAATTAAGTCGTTTGTCTTCAATAATCCCCAGGTCACAATGGGTTAACCATGGGTGACATACTGTTGTATATAATTGTTCGCTTCATTAGCATAGGATAGAATAGGATAGGTTAGTTTAGGTTAGGCGGCCTTCAAGGCCTTCGAGACTCCTGTCGTTCGTGGCTACCCCTTTCTTGGATCGTTTGTTGCTGTGGGACAAACACAAGAGGCTGATCCCGTGACGCCTCGCGTGCCCTCTTCAACGGGTCTTCGAGAGTTAGGCTGCGGACCTTGGGGCTTCGTACCCTGTGTTCGATTGGTAGGTTGGACGGAAGAGTGCACAGTGATGACTTATACCCTATTATGACTAGCTCATTCAAGAGCAAAACCCAAATCCCAGGTGGGATATCAAGTCTTCTCTCTCATCTTTCTTCTTTCGTTCTATCCTCCCTTTACCGTGTGTCCGGCGACACCTGTCATTGTCCTCACCCGTTTTGCCTTTGGCACTTTTCCCTTTAAACCGTGACATGGGGCCGGATAGTGAGTAGGCAGTGGGTCCGGTCGCCTTGCTTACCCGACACCCCATGGACGCGTGCCATGGCCGCTCGGCCGTGGTCGGATTCTTTTGTTGATGTGGGCACCACCCTTTACCGGGGTGGAGTGGTCCGTGTTTTATGATGTTTTTGAGACGTTGATTTTCGATCGCCAAGTCGAATGGGACCCCTGGCGGAGTACCCTCCTGTTGGGACACTTATGTTTTGCATTCGTCGCCCGATTCCCTGGTCCGGGGAGGGGTGTTCTAGGCTTCACCGAACCGTCAGTGCCTGATTGAGGCTTTCCGTAGTTTCCACCGGCGTAACCGGTCTTTTTGGCAAATTCTTCTTCCTTCTCACTCTGTCCATTGACGCTATCCGTCATCGCGTGATTGGGATCCCGAGTAGTGACGGCTATCTCAATCCGCACCCTAGGTTAAGCTATTCTTTTAGCAACTTCTTCAGTTGCGCTCAGGATCAATTTAGAAAATTGACCTCTAGTAAGGGGGGTGTTAGATGACTCGACGTCACTAAGCGATTCACGCGATTAATCCAATTATGGGTTGTCATCAAAAATTAGTCGAACCCGTTTTACACAAAATTCAATTTCAATCTAAAAATCCCGAGAGCCGGCCCTGTATTTCTAAAAGCTGTTACCGATTTATTTAGGTCACATTTTAAGATACAAACCATTGACGGAAATTCTCCGTAAGCACTTCGGTGCCACGTTCAAATTGTTTGGTTCGTTTTGTAGCCTTGGGGCTTCCAGTTATATCCAAAGTCCGGTTGAACTCAAATCAAAAATAATCACCCCAATGGAATATTTCTTTATAAACATTTTCGCTTCGCACGCTAATGTGTTTATTTCGACACCCAGGCGCCTTCAATACAAAATTCTCGGAACTCTGTGCAGCCAGCGCATTTTAAACTTAAGCTCCCTTTGTCTTACGCGATAAAGAAATGAGATTTCAAATGTTATTTCGGTCCATATCAATCCGGGGACTTTTCGTAGTAACCCGATACTTTGGAATTCGCTATACCACAAAATTCTTTGTTCAGGACTCAAGGCCCCTTTCTGCCCAATTAAGCTTACGTAGTAAAATTTCCTTATATTTCACAACGCGGTAAGGAATGGTGTAATCTTGAGAGGGAACATGCCCGTCCGCATTGGAGAGAGAGAGACGGTTGCACAGCGACGAGGGGATTAACTCTGTGATTGTTAAGCGGGGTTAGAATTTTTAAGTCAGGGAAGCTCAAACCTTCGAAGCGTTTGATTGTTGGGTGTGTTTTGGGATTGCGTGTGCGGGCGTTGATACGAATGGCCGATTCGTCTCCTATAGTGTACTTTCCGGGGAAAGATATTTGCATTATTTGCACATTCGACTAGAGACGACATCTTTAAGCCGTAACTAACTTTTCCCTGTTAAGTGGGGAAAAACCATTGCTGTTTGCAAATTCGTGTATCAACGCCCTGCTGTTTGTAATTTTTGGAAGCCCGCCGCGCAATAGTGTAGTTTTTTTGCTGTCATTTTTCCCACAACCATTGAGGGATTTTTCGTAACACCTCGTTACGCTGCACCTGAGCTTCATCGAAGGCCGTCATCTCTTGTTCCTGATTACCGGGGAGTCCCTAAACTCTCGTCCCAACAACTCCGTCTGCACTGCAGCTCTCCTTGCCAAGTGACTTCACCAGGACCTCGTTCACCGCTCCCGCCAAAAAAAAACACGCTTTGGGGCTAAGGTAAAATTGTTTACAGTAAATATGTGTTTTCGCTTTGTTTAATCATGTGCCGTGTGAAGTGATATCGACCATCTGTCGTGCGCTATTGAAGTTTATATTGGACATTGCGTACGCCCGTTTACTCGAATTGTTCAAATTAATTATTATATGCAGGGGCGTCTCTCCTGTGATTTTGTTCTGCTTATTTGTTAATGATACTTAGATTAAGTTAACTTTTGCTAGGGGACCCCGAAATTCCAGTTAGGATGTACTCTTTGTAATAAATTTAAACTCACCACTGGGTGGGCTATTAAACATAAACCTTTGCTAATGTCAGTCTAGTTATTTGTTGTTGCTGAACCCTTTAGTCATTAGTTAATTACGGCAAAAGCCTGATGTAATTAAATGTGAACCCAAAGCCTGCTCTTCAAGTAAGAACGCCCTAGATTTGGGCTTGTCAGTGTTTTCTTTTATTGCTCTAGAGGGTGTGGCTATCAAGGTAAGTCATTTGTCGCAAGGCCACACCGTGTATACACCAACAGGCCCGAAGAAGCTTGGTGGAGGGGACGCTGTAGTGGAGTGCAGTTACGTGGAGGACTTCCCCATAGGCTACGTGTATTGTTCTTGGTTCTAGACACGTCAGCCACCCCTAACCAGAACCAAGTGGCGCTCTAGGCATCTATTTTAAGCAATCTTTAGGGTAAGTGCCGCCGGTTTTTCTTCGAGCTTTCGAACCACGCCTTCCCGTCTGAGCTAAGTGCAGGTAACCGGAGAAACAAAATCTACTCCAGCACATTAAGATCTGTGTCCTTTTTAGTGAAGCCGGCGAACCCTATAGTTTGTACCCGATTTTTGACAGTGCTCTTGATCAATGTCGATCTGAGCATTTAAAACTGTAACACACTGCATAGTGGAAATACATGGGATGACCTGTATTTCCAAGTTTGCTATATTTATGGACCTTGCTGCCAAACTACTGGAGCTGCTGATGTGCTTCAGTGCATAGAAAGTAGTTCTGCTTAGCTTGGTTATGTTTAGACATTTAGTGTCACTTTTATAATATAATATTTCACATTTTTTATCAAATGCGATAAAATATACGGAACACCTTAGAAAAGCGATTTTATTGCTCATTGTTCGCTGATGCTCCTACTCAAACCAGCCATACTTGTTCAATAAAACATCACTGTTCTAAACTAGTTGCTTAATGTAGTATTTTAAGTCAACGTCCTTGAGATTTTTAAAACCTTTTGCTTTAATTTGTGCATAACATATATTGCATTGATATTTTTTTTCGTAATCCATTTTTTCGGTTTTTTTTTAATTTGTTTTAACTGTTTCGTCTTTTAATAATCGATTTTTAGTTATTTAATAAACGATATATTTTTCAGTTGCTAAATAATGATTTGGTTCAGAACACAACTGACCACAACTAACTAGAGTAACATGTTCAATATACTTATCCAGTTATCCTTGTCAAAGATTTTAATAGTCCTATTTGCCTGTGTGTTACCTTCAATGCTTCCTCCTTTCCTAACAGAAACAGTTGATAGTGTAGCATAATGATCTGTGATATTCGTTATTAATATGATCTCATTGTGTAATATAAAAATTGTAAATAAATTACATAACCGCTAAAAAAGTTCTTTAATATTGATTCTTTAATCTATTGTGTATATCTATTTGTGTATAGTATTTCATTAAGAAGACTATTATTTATAGATCTACTATGTATTTACATTGACAGTGATTGGAGTTATAATCAACATCAGACATGCAGAGTGATCAAAGAAGAAGTATGTACATCTGTGCCGCTACATTCTTTATTGTTCTCAAACTAGCCAAAGCTAGTTCAAGAACAATAAAGACACATATAATACATAAATTAATATTTTATTTATCCCGCCCTAAAACAAATATTCTACTAAATTCAGCGATATACCGAATGTGCAGCCTGAGCAACAGATTCGCCGGAAAACTGGATTTTTACATGCCTTCTGTTGAAAAGTTTAGCCGAATATATTTCACATTATTTTAATAGTTATTTACTATACAAGTGGGATAAGAGGATCATTAATATACGTGTGTATAAGTTACAAACGAGTGAGTAGTACGAGTTAAGCTATTAAAAAAGCCTCAAAAACGTTTAAAAAAGCGTTAACTTAAGCAAAAAAGCATAAACTCTTACAAAAAAGCTTTATTATAAAAAACGTCATAAATGAAAAAAGACTATTCATTCATTTAACTAATAACAGTAATTCTGAAGAACAAGCATGTAATGTGACACTAAAAATATCAAATGCAAACACAATTCATAGAAAAACTGTAAATGTAACACAAAAAATAAAATAGAAAACTTGGGAACTAAAAAATTAGTCTTTCAGAAAACTATTAGTTATTAAATATTGTTCTAAATGCTCCATTGTTAAATTTAGTCGCCTTTCACTTAAAATGTTCTTATATGTAAAAAAAACTTCTTTCTATGTCAACATTAGTTATTGAAGCATATTTTAAATTTACTACAATAGTCGGATCAATCTCAAAGTCTTCTGCAATTTCGCCTGCCAAAATTGTGGAAATTTTATGGCCTTCTTTTTTGGAAAAGAACCTTCTTACATTTAGAAAGAACTATTTGACCAATTCGCCCAGGTACTGCACAAACAGCATCTTTGAAATTATTAACAAAAACTTTTTTCGCAAGGTGCTTTGATCGGGAACGTGCATGTGAAAATATTTATCCAGGAACATTTTGAAGGAACTATTTTGTCATTTTTTCAGTGGTATGTTAGGTTTTACAAAGATCGAAATTAAACTGTGCTTGTGCCCTGAAGTAGATGCAAACGAAGTCACAATTGTCTGTTGTTTTGGCTAATTTTTATACTTCTTTAATTGTTTTTTATGCAAAGTGGTTTTTACATGTGGAATGGCCTATTTTTTGTCGCACTGAATCTAGAATTTTAGTACTTAAATAATTTTACAGAAGTTTGTAAACTCTTACCATCTTAATACAAGCTTTACAAATTAATTAATTGTTTTTATATTTTCATTCATTATGCTCTCTGACACAAAGGATGATAGGCGTATAACTATCCCCAGATCTGTCGTATTGCTCTTGTTTGTATTTTGAATTAAAATCATACAAAACGAGGAGTGACCGAGTTTTCTGCGTGTGTGTTAGTTAACCAAAATAATTCAAGGGGATACCCGAGTTTTTTAGGAATTCTCAGAAAACCACTGCACTGACTGCATTTTAAGCCAGTCTAACTGCATGCAAGCAAAAAATGTGTTGGCAAACGAACCAGATTGAAATATTCGATTACGAAATGAATTAGGCCGAAAATAAATGCAAACTGGCAACTTAAAAGTAAGTACAAATTAGCAATGGATCGAGACTTTATAATCACCCGGTACTTCAATTTCCTGCAATTCGTAAACATTTTCAGAAATCCTTTTCCTGCTTTTAATATTCAGACCTAGAAAACTGAAATTTTGCAGGTATGATGTATACAAGGAAGAAGGAAGGATATTTCGAAATTCAACCCCTAAAGGGGTAAAATGGGGGTTCCAATTTTGTATGGAAAAATAATATTAAATAGACATTTCGACTTGACACTTCCTAGGAGTACTCATCCCAAGAGTCATCGTGCTGATTGCTCTTAGAAAACTGCCGTCGGGGCAGTTTTCATTACAACCAGCGCTCGACCCTTGGCGTGTGCAAAATTATCGGTATGGATCGCCCTTGTTATATTACTAATGATAACACGTAAAACCACGTTTTTTCAGTGACGTCAACCTTCTCTTTTATTTTTAGTTTTTAGGGACTTGTAAATACTTACCTACTGGTACAATAAGGAAAAGTTTTTTTCGAATGAGGTGTAACGCAAACCAATGAATCTTTAGGTATATTTAGTGTTATAATATAGGGTGTCTTAAAATGAATTACATCTAGTATGCTTTGAAATTCGAGGTTAGTAGGTTAGGTTTTGCGTCACTTTTGACACAAAC
Source organism: Agriotes lineatus (assembly GCA_940337035.1). Taxonomy (NCBI): domain Eukaryota; kingdom Metazoa; phylum Arthropoda; class Insecta; order Coleoptera; family Elateridae; genus Agriotes; species Agriotes lineatus. The sequence continues at coordinate 125,621 of CALNHX010001879.1, read as the reverse complement.
TGACACAAAACCTAACCTTCTAACCTCGAATTTCACATAGACTTACAGTCTTGCCAATTTCAAGTAAAATTTTAGATTGCATTATGGGAATTTCAAAGCATACTAGATGTAATTCATTTTAAGACACCCGGTATGACCCTTATGCTTCGTATACCGATTTATATGAGAAATGAGCTGGAAATACATACACTAGACAAAAACTAGCAGAAAAGAGAGACACGGGAAAGAAATAGTTGAAACTATACATTGATTAAAAAATACATAAAATAGCCTAAAACCAATATTTTTTAAAATTCTAAAAAACATTAGTATACCCAAAAAGCAAGGCAGTTAAACATTCATTAATAAATAACCAGTAAAACAAAAGTGGGCGTTGTGTCCAAGGTGGACGTTATGACCAAATGCGAAGGTGGACGTTGTGACCAGAGTGGGCGTTATGGCGGTGGACGTTGTGTCCAAGGTGGACGTTGTGACCAAATTTAAAAGTGGACGTTGTGACCAGCGTGGGCGATATGGCGGTGGACGTTGTGTCCAAGGTGGACGTTGTGACCAAATTTGAAAGTGGACGTTGTGACCAGAGTGGGCGATATGGCGGTGGACGTTGTGTCCAAGGTGCACGTTATGACCAAATGCGAAGGTGGACGTTGTGACCAGAGTGGGCGTTATGGCGGTGGACGTTGTGTCCAAGGTGGACGTTGTGACCAAATTTGAAAGTGGACGTTGTAACCAGAGTGGGCGATATGGCGGTGGACGTTGTGTCCAGAGTGGACGTTACGACCGACGCCGTAAACTGTTATTCTCAAGAGGCGTCGGTGGACGTTGTGACCAGAGTGGGCGTTATGGCGGTGGACGTTGTGTCCAAGGTGAACGTTATGACCAAATGCGAAGGTGGACGTTGTGACCAGAGTGGGCGTTGTGGCGGTGGACGTTGTGACCAGGGTGGACGGTATGACCAAATTTAAAAGTGGGCGTTGTGTCCAGGCCCCCCATGCTGCAGCCGAGAAACAAAAACGGGAAAGGGTTACTGCAGCTGTTTACAGGCCAGACGAAAACCGAGCTAAACCATTCATTCTTTCTCTCTCACACTCATGGGAGTTTTTCGTTAAATACAACTCGTGGAATATTCTAGAACGCGTTTGCAGACAAAATCGATATTCAAAACTCGCTCGCAGCGATAGGGTCGACCCCTGCACACTTGCTTCCACGAATTCTGGCCGGGATTGCACAAGCCAACTAAAGCGGCCTATACAGTGTGTGCTAAAAGTCACTGAAATCTTGCATACAATTTAATAGGCTTAAATTCGAGCGGAAAAATATGAAAAACCTGTATACATACGGGGACGTAATTTACAAAAATAACTTTTATATATACAGTGTGGTCCATTAAGTGTGCAACAAATGGGACATTTTTTATTAGTAGTACAACCAAAATTCAAATACCGTCACAAGTTAGTGCATGTTCGATAACCATATCAGGTGCATTTAGAATGGCTCCAAGTCAAACAGCATACAGGGCAGGACAAAAAATATGAAATTTGTTCAAGAATAAAGTTACCATATTTAAAAGAATATGACAAAATTTTATTAAGAAAACTTGTTTAGAATCACAAGTTATGCTTAAATACAAAGTCCGGGCTTCCTATTCGAATTCTTATTCTTTTCTGGAAAATTTTATATTAGCCCCGTATTTTCATAAGAATTAGAAATAAAATTGTAGGCTTTAATTGTGAGTTTTTTCACTTATAAATTATTATTAGTAAAGCATTTTCCTTATTAAAAAGAATATTTGCGAAATTCTAAAATTCTGTTAAATATTGTTGCAACAAACATGAAGTGAAGGGTTACCTAAAAAAATATAAATCCAACTAAATTTTACAAATATGCTTCAAGTTGCTAAAAATTATTTAAAAGTGATGTGGTTTTGGCTACTTTAAATACATATACAATCAGAATAATAAAAATATGTATCATACGGGGGTAATACAAAATTTTCCAAAAAATAATAAAAATTCGAATAGGAGGCCGTGACTTTGCATTTGGGCATAATTTTTTATGCTAAACAACTTTTCTCAATAACATTTTGCTATATTTTTGGAAATAAGGGAACTTTACTCTTTCACCAATTTCATATTTTTTGTCCGGCCCTGTATTCTGTTTGAGTTGAAGCCATTCTAAGGGCATCTGATATGGTTATTGAACATGCACTAACTTTTGGCGGTATTTAAATTTTGGTTGTACAACTAATAAAAAAATGACCCATTTGTTGCACACCTAATGGACCACACTGTATAATAGCCGTACATTCCTACAGTTTTAAAATGTCCTGACAATCTTAGGGATAGATTTTTGGAAATCCGTGGGTATCGTACCTGATGTGTTTCGAGGAGAATTGAAATTCTCGAAACTAAGCTTAGCCACTATTGGTACTCCTACCGAGACTTTGCAGTCAAATTTAGATTTGAGTAAAGAACAACAAATTCAATTAGATACTCTGATTAGTCAGCAATTTTCAAACACCAACTCGGAACTTGGGTGTGCCAAATACTTGGAGCACAAAATTACGACAAAGGCAGCACCTATTAAGCAGAGGTACTATCCAGTTTCTCCCGCCATGCAAGGACATAACAATAACGAACTAGACAATATGCTTAAAGCAGGTGTTGTAGAACGATCTCGATCGGTTTGGTCGAGCCTTATTTTGTTGGTAAAGAAATAGATGGTTTCTATCGAATTTGTGCTGATTTTCGGAAACTGGATAGTGTCACTAATAAGGACGGTTACCCATTACTGTATGTCGCGTCGATTTTAGACAGTCTACGTGACGCCCGTTTTATTACCTATTTGGATATTAAATCTGCCTATTGGCAAATCAAAATGAGTGATGAGTCCAAGCAGTTGACAGCCTTTACGGTACCTGGACGTGGTTGTTCCAGTTTACACTAATGCCGTTCAGTTTGCATAACGCAGCGGCTAGTTAGCAACGGTTTGTCGACCATTTGGTGTACAAAGCATCTGGAAATTGTAGATGATGTTTTACGGCGACTACAAGAAGCAAGCTTAACGTTGGCATGCGAGAAATGTCACTTTTGGCAACCAGAGTTACGATGCTTGGTTATGTCGTTAACGCCCAAGGACTTTTGGTCGACCCCGACAAGATATCCGCCATTTTAAATTTACCCCAGCCTAAAAACTTTTCCGAGATCCGACGAGTAGTTGGTATGGCTTCTTGGTACGGCAAGGTCATCCCAAATTTTTCATCGATTATCGCACCCTTAACATCTTTATTAAAAAAGTATCAGAAATTCAAGTGGACCGAATCGTGTGAGTTCGCGTTCACTACTATTAAGAAGTATCTGGTATCAGCACCCATTTCAACGTGCTCTGATTTTAGTCTTCACTGTTCAGACGGATGCCTCTAATATTGGCATCGGAGCCTGTATGAAACTTTTCGGTTACAGAACATGAATGCCTAGCTGTCCTTTTGGCAATCGAAAAACTTCGACCTTATCTAGAAAGCACCCATTTTACGGTAATTACCGACCACAATTCGTTGATATGGCTCAACAATCTTAAAGAACCTACGGGTAGACTTGCCCGTTGGGCCGTCCGTATTCAGCAATACGATTTTACTATCAAATATCGAAAGGGAAAAGACCATGTCGTCCCTGACGCGCTATCCCGCGCTGTATCTGTCGTTGATATTGTCTCGGTTCCCGATCGCGACGATACCGACTCTATCGATCCCATACCGCCTGTTGGTCAAACCTTTAGCGTTCCCGAATTGGAAAGTAATAAATAACGAATTTTTTAAACATGTCAATATCAAGTACTTCTGCGAAAAACCAGGTCCGACTCAAATTTACGTATTTTCTACCGATGTATTCGGTCTTTCTTCTTCCTCTTCTCTCTTCACACCTTTCGCACCCTATCTAGTAGCCAGAGCGAGTAATTCTTTTGGGGGTGCAACTCTATCGGTTGTATTAGCTGTTGGTGCTCATTGGACTCATCGCCCTATGCTGGTATAGTTTTATTTACCGGGGGCGGTAGTCACGACGATTCGACGATTGACTGACGGAGAAGCTCTTTCGTGGGAGGTACCGATCTTCAATCCCTACCATCTGCACCTTGTGTTATATTTTTAGCGATTTCTCGCTTCCCGTGCCCTTTCTTTTTGGTTCCGCCTGACCCATAGATCTTGGAGGTACCTTCCTCCATGGGTTTTCTTGTTGACCCCGCTTGGAATTGTTCTCAGGCGTTTTGGGGTGGCAAACGGAGTCCTGGAAAGTTTAAATTGCTTACTGAATTTACATTATTGTGAGTTCTGAACTGGTTCTGTTTTTTAAAATTACCGTTGTATTTCTTGAGTTTACCCTAGTGTTAAAGTTTCTATTATTGTTAACGTTATTTCCTTCATATTTTGCCGTGTGTTGCCTACTGTTATAATTACTTTCTCCATTATTGAGTGACCTTTATAATTTTGAAAATTATTCTGGTCTTGCGAATTCCTTTCCTTGTTTCCAGGATAACTGTTTTAATTGGACGTCTGCCGCAGTTTAATATGGTTATTTTGATTATATCCACCGTTTCTGTTTAAATTCGTCTGAAAATGTTGTACCCTATTATTGTTAAAACTTACTTGAGGCCTATAAACATTTTGTGCCCTAACATGATTAGAATTGGTTTGTGACATATAATAATTTTGCTGATTGTTCCGCTCCGAGTAAAATTTTCCGAAATTGTTGTTTCTTGGTTGTGGATGTTGCCTAAACAGTTTTGTGCTACATGATTATTACGACGACAAGTAAAACAGGCTTTGTTTTGTGTTGTACGCACTGTAAAACCTGGGTTATTTTGGACTTTATCTATGTTTACATTTTGCGTACGCATAAGTAGAGACTCAAATTGCTTTACCCCTGTTCGAAATTGATTCAAAAGTAGCTCCGCGTTCTTTTTCCTTAAGTCTTTTCCTTTTTTTATCCGCCGCTGGTTTTAAATCACCCGCTAAAATTTCTGTGCCTAACGTTTTTAATCGTAATACACAATTTGCAATTGATTCGTCGTATTTCTTGAAACATTTACCTAGCCGTATCAATGCTTCGCCTGGAATTTTCGTCGGTGTGAATTTATTTATTAACTTCTCTTTGAGTTCTTTATATTTCAAAGCATCGAGGTTTTGATTTGTTCTAAAGTAGCTGTAAGCATCCTAAGTTAGCCTATATTTTAAAATGTTTAGTTTTGTATATTCGACCAATTATCTAAAATGCCTCGTTGGTCCAATTTTTCAATATATTGCTTAATGTTATTTTTTCCGCTGAAACTTTCTACTGTTGAAGCTACCATCCCTAACGTAACAAAAGGTTGAATAGGGTTACAACTTCCAGGTAATAAATCCGTAATGGTTATGTTCGTTTCCATTCTATAAGGTTTTTTTTTTTTTATAATTTTAATTTTAACCAGATCAACAATATACATTGCTATACATGGTTTTGATATTAATTACAATTTGGTAACTTAATTATCTTAGCTTTGAGGCAATCTAATAGTGTCTCCTCGAAGTTTAATTGTTAAACTATCTTAAATGTTGTCTATTACATCTTGGGGGAGTTTCCTTTTAAGTCTAGTGTGAATATTACGGCGACCGAGCTGTAGATTCACTGCACTTTCACAGAAGTTTATATTATCGAAGAACTTTTTGGTTAGTCTTTGGATGAATGTCTTTATTGGTTCAATTCCGAGTTCATTGTGGATTTGGGTGTTGGTGACAAACCACGGAGCATTAACTGCTATTCTAAGTACCTTGTTCTGGAATACCTGAATTTTTTTGATGTTGGTATCTGAGGCTGAGCTCCATACAGGGCAAGCGTACGTGATAAGAGATCTTAGCAAGGCTTTATACAAGAGTAGCGTACATTCTGTTCGTAGAGGGGATTTTCTGTTGACTAGAGGGATAAGTTGGGTTAGTCTTACATATCCTTCATTTAGTTTCTTGTTTATGTGCGCACTCCAAGTGAGGCGTGTGTCCAGTAACATGCCCAGGTACTTAACGCTTTGAGTTTTATCGGTCCAGGGTATGTTTTCTCCGTTTATAGTTATGTTTGGTACGTTTATAATACGCTTTAATGTGAAAATTTTATTAGCACATTTTGAAGAGTTAATCGTTAGTCCCCATTTTGTGAACCATTTTGCTGTGATGTTAAGGGCGCTTTGGAGTTGTTCGGCGGCTTCTGTGAGGTTGTTATGTTGGACGACGATTGCCGTATCATCGGCGAATGTTGCTATCTCACAGATAGTTTGATGTGGGATGTCGTGAGTATAGATGTTGTAGAGTATGGGTCCGAGTACGCTTCCCTGCGGGACTCCTGCCCAAGCGTCTTTTGTGGTAGATAACGAGCCGTTGACTTTTACTGCAAAGGTTCGGTTGTTCATGAAGGAAAATAGAATGGCCTTTAAGTAGCTAGGTCTGTCTATGTGTAGTATTTTGTGTTTTAACCCGTCAATCCATACTTTATCGAAGGCCTTTGAGATGTTGAGAAAAGCTATGACAGTAAATTGCTTATTTTCGAATCCTTGCTCTATTAGCTCTGAGACCCTTTGTAATTGGAGTGTTGTCGAGTGGGTTTTGCGAAATCCGAACTGGGTTTTGGGGATTATGTTGTTGTTTTCAATTGCTTGATTTAGTCGGTGACTAATTACTTTTTCTAGTAGCTTTGATAATGTACTGAGTAGACTAATTGGCCGGTAGCTACTTTTGTCCTTGCCATTTTTTCCTGATTTCACAAACATCAAAATATGTGCATGTTTCCATCTGTTCGGGAAGTAGCCAGTTCTCAGGCATGCATTAAATAGGGTTACTAGGTAAACAATGCCTTTTTTGGGTAGGTTTTTTAATACCACATTGGGTATTAAGTCGTTTCCTGGGGCTTTTTTTAGCGGCAATTGCTTAATATAGGCCATGAGTTCTTTTGGGGTGGCGGGAAGGTCAAAATCATTGCTTATTGGCATGTGTGTTTCGTTGTATGCAATCACCGTGTTGTAAAAATGCCTGTTTTTTTCTAAGATTGATGGAGTAAAAGTTCTTTCTAAGTGATCAGCAAATAGTATGCTTTTTTCTTCGTCTGTGCTGTATCTGATATTGTTGTCCACCAATGTTGGTATAATGGTTTGTTGTCTTGTAATCGCTTTTGTTGTTTTCCACATTCCTGGGTCATTCTTTTCTAGGTTCTCTATGTGCCTTCTGTAACTGTTGATCCTGTGACTGTCTAATTCTTTTTTTATCCTGTGAGAAATGTTGTTTAATTGGTTCTTTACAAGGGGGTCTCGTATTTGCTGCCATAGTCTGCGTAGTCTACTCTTTTCGTTGATAAGATCTATAATGTGCGTTGGCGGTATATTTGGATTTGGTTTGCGGTTGTTGGGTCTTGTTTTTGTTGCGGTGCGCACTGCACTGGTCACGATTGATGTAAATGTTTCGATGTTAGTATCTATGTCTCGTGTATTATTTACTGGATAGGGATTGACTAACTGGTCGTTTAAAATTGCTTTAAATTTTATCCAGGTCACTGTTCCGTTTATTAACCTTGGCTGAGTTGTTTTTGAAATGTTTACATCATTTAGGGTGATTAATATCGGTAGATGGTCTGAATCTAGCTCATTAATTATCGTTTGTTGCAATGGATAAGCCCAGTTCCTTGTCACCGCTATATCTAATATGTCTGGCTGGTGATCGCGTCGATATGGAAAGTAAGTGTATCCGTTAGGGGCGAGTATCTGAAGTTGTTGGTTTACTGCTATATTATTGAGTTGGGTGCCGCTAGGATTGTTCCTACGACAGCCCCAGTACGTGCTTTTGCTATTTAGGTCGCCTAGTAGCAGCGTGGGCATTTGGTCATCGAAGATGATGTTAAAATCGGCTGCGTTTAGTTTTACATTTGGTTGTTTATAGGCTGACGTGATTTTTATCTGCCTGGCGCTATCGATTGTTGCATATATGGATACAGCTTCAATACTATTACAGGTAGGGTTGTCGAGTAAGTTGAATTGGTATTTGTTTTTTATTAAAATGGCCACTCCCCCTGAAGCAACGCGAGCTGATCTATCATTACGTACTACGTGATAGCCGCTTATTTTGAATATCTCACCTTCACATAGGTGAGTTTCAGTTATACACGCAATGTCTATTTTATATCTTGCCAAAAAGGCTATGAGCTGTGATCGCTGGGATTTTATCCCATTAGCATTAAAATTTAAAAATGTGATATTTTTATATGTATTTGTCGTATTATTTGCCATTGAGGATGTTAGGGAGGAGATTGTTGATAATATAAGTTTTAATTTGCTCAATGATTGGGGTTATAAGTTGAATGATAATCTTACTTATGTTGTCGGTTAGAGGGGATGCGTTATCTATGTAGAAGGATTGATTTTGAGGTTGAGATTTTTGGGTTGTAGCTTGTGAGTAGGTTGTGTTTGATCGAGTAAAGTTTTGATTTGTTGCTTGCCTTGGTTTGTTGAATGGTGTTCGTTGTTTTTGAAGCATTACATGGTGTGGGCATCCTCGATAGCTGGCAGGATGTTCCCCCTGGCAATTAACGCAGATTGGTTTTGTGCTGATTTCTTTTTTGCAGTCTTTGGTATGATGGTCTTGATTGCACTTTACGCACCTGGGTTTAGCTGCACAATAGTTTTTGGTATGTCTCTTTGGTATTCAATAAATGGATTTATTATTATTATATAAAACAAATTACAAGTTATCACAAATTTTAATAAAAACGAATTACGAAGTGTATGTGTGGTCAAACCTCGTGCTAATGTTTTCAGTAGCATCGGTTTTATTCAAAAGGTCATCCATTATATTTTTTCTTCAACAATTGTTGGTTTATTAAATTTTGATACGTCTTTAATTTGCTTCTATTTTGTTGTAACCAAATTGTAGCAACTGTTGAATTTGAAAAGACGTCATTATTATCAAAGCAAAATCGTTGATATCAAGAAGCCCTAAATAAATAAATAAATAAATAAATAAATAAATGTCTTTATTGCTACATAGTGATAAATGTTTATATATACATGCATATAGTAATAGAAGTAGCAAAAGGCGCAGTTCAGCTACTCAGTTACCTGAGCGTTGCTCTTCCACTGAACCTGCCCTGTACACAACTTCCAACGTAAACTTTTAAACATAAAAAAATAAATAAATAAAATAAATGAATATGTATATATAAGTAAAGTGATACCATCTGAAACGCATATACGCATATATAAACAGAAACTTAATAACTTCTTAATTACTGTTTTCTTATATATTTAGAAGCATTCGTTTCAGGAGAAAATTAAAGCGAAGTAATGGTAAATGTTTCAAGTCTGATCTAAGGTTATTATATAATTTAACTATTCCATATGTAAAAGAACGTTTGAAAGTTTCAGTGACATGCTGAGGAGGCGTGAGTAATCCCTTGAACCTTAGATTTAGACTATGTACATCGGTTCGAAAACGAATGGTATTATAGAGATAAATAGGGGTTTTAGTTAAAATTATTTTGTGAAATAAGCTGGCTGAGTGCAAATATCTACGGGTTGACATATTTAGCCATTTACTTTCAGCTAACTTATGAGAAATATGTTGATATTTGCGAATACCATAAGCTAACCTTAAACACGAATTTTGAATTCTTTGTATCCTAAGCTTGTCCGAATTTAATAAGTTAGGGCCGTAGACACAGTCACAGTAATCAAATATTGACAGCACCAAGGCATTACATAAATAAATTTTTTGTTTACAACTTAGAATATGTCTGTTCTGGTATATTTGTCTTAGATTACAGTATGCTCTTTGTATACACTTAGTAATGTGAGTTTGAAACCTTAACTCATCATCAATATGTACGCCTAAATTTTTTACTACAGTTGAAAATTTTAAGGATGTATTATTAATTTTTAAATTTAGTTTTAGCTGATTTATAGTTACGTCTTTATGCTTTCCAAAAACAATTACATTCGTTTTAGAAGGGTTAATTTGAAGTGAATGTTCATTAGATATTTGATATAGTTTCTCTAGATCAGAATTTAAGTTATCGCATGCAACTTTTAAATTTGTCAGGTCGAACGAGATATACAATTGCGTATCATCCGCATAAAAATGACAACTAGAATATTTAATGTGAGTAATAAATTGCGATATGTACAACGTAAACAAAAGAGGACCCAAGATTGATCCCTGTGGCACTCCACTGTCAATAGAAAGAAAATTCGAACTTATATTATTTAAAATTACTGTTTGCTTACGACCAGAAAGATAATTTGAAAGTAGCAATATTGCATGTGGGTGCAGACCAATGAAATGTAAAATTGAGAACAAAATGTCATGATTAAGCGTATCAAAGGCTTTTGAGTAATCAAGTAGCACCAGGACAGTGACTTGTTGCCTGTCAATTGCTTTGAAAATGTCATCTGTTATTTTTAAAAGTGCGGTGCTGCAACTGTGTCTCGCTCTAAATCCAGACTGTACACTAGGTAGGATGTTATATTTGTTAACATGTTGAATTAATTGGCACTGTATTATTCTTTCAAGAACTTTAGACAACACAGGCAGTATACTGATGGGTCGAAGCTCGGCAATCGACGCTGGTTGCGTCACTTTTGGCACAGGAATTACATAAGCATGTTTCCATGCTTCGGGGAAGGCTGAATTCTGGATACAGTAATTCATTATATGCACAATAATAGGCAACAGAAAAGGGCAGCACATCTTAATTAATTTTAAGTTTAAGTCATCAATACCTGCAGCATTTGATTTAATGTTGTTAATTATTTTGCTAACTGAATCCTCATCTACTACAAGAAACTGTAATTCAGCCTCTGTTTCTAAAGCATCACAACGGTTATTTGAATAATAATTTATTAAATTTTGGTTGGCACCAGCTACTGGGATACAATTTCTAAAATAGTTATTAATTTTGTTAACATCGGCTAATTGTGGTGGAACTGGACAACGCCTGTTTGTTTTTATATTAAGATCAGAAAGTAGTTTCCATGTCTCCTTGGCATTACTGTTTTGAAACCGATAATTGTAATATGCTTTCCTTTCATTCCGGCAAGCAGTATTGGTGTAATTTCTTAATTGTTTGTAATAATTCCAATGTTCCGCATTACCACTACGTTTAAATCGTAGTAACGCTTTATCCCTTAGTTTCATAAGGAGCTTCAGATTTTCAGTGAGCCAAGGAGCAGGGACTTTAGAGAATTTAGATATTTTATACGGAGCATGAAGATTCAGTAAAGCAAGCAAATTTTCCTGTAGAAACTGCACTTTTTCGTCTATATTACTGCAATCATGTATATTGTTCCAGGGAATGGACTGTAGGTCATTATAAAACTGGCCAAGATTAATATCTTTGTAAGATCTGTATCTAATGATTTTAAAAGCATTACATTTTACCAGTTCAACTTTAAAGCTACAATAAATAAGATTGTGATCCGATAAATGATCAAAATTGATTACACCTCTACCAGTGATAATTTCAGCATGATTTGTGATAATATGATCAAGTAATGAAGCAGTATTTAAAGTAACGCGCGTAGGCTCGTCAATGATTTGTGTTAAACAAGCATTATTTAAGTAAGTTTGCATGTATTTAGTTGATTGACCTCCGAAATCTAATAGATCAATATTAAAGTCTCCAAGGCAGAAAATGTTATCAACCATTGGCATAATAGTGGCAATTGTGGTATCAAAAGAGTTAAAAAATCTAACATAAGAATTTGCACCTTTATTGTTAGGTCTATAAACAGCACCAAAAGCAACACAACTTTTGTCTAGAAGAACCCGCACCCAGAGTTGCTCAATGTTATCCTCAGTTTGAATGATAGTAAAATTTAAAATTGATTTAAGGTACATGCATACTCCACCTCCTCCTCTATGTAACCGATCTTTACGAATTAACGTGTAGTTTTCAACAGCAATATTTTCAGAAAGTATTTGCGGGGACAACCAAGTTTCAGAAATAGCCAGCACATCGTAATTCGCCGTCAACAAATGCTCCTTCAATCCAGTAAATTTTGGTACAAGCGATCTAATGTTTATATGCGCACATCTGAAATCATACATTAAATTATAAAATCCAAATAAAAATATATATATAAAAAAACAAACAAAATACAAATGCAGATAATTCAATTAATATCGAGTAAGCACTCAAATAATCTTAATTGAATCTACTATCAACTAAATGCTACGGTAAAACCATATTATTCCACCAGTTTTAATAAATCGTTTTGTGTTTTGATCAAATGCTTCTTGCTATCATTAGTTTTTACCCATATGGCTCCATCGAAAGTCCACACATTTTCTTGCTTATATTTTTGCTGGGCCGCCTTGAAAATCTCCAACCTGGGTTTTATGATATCTTCAGATATACGTATGCCTGAACCTTTTAACAACTTTTTATTAGAAAATACCTTTTTTCGATCTCGGTAGCTAACAAATTTTACGATGATGTGACGTCCGCGACCATGGGCTTGACCAACACGATGTGCACGGTCAATGGCAGCCACATCTAAATCCACATTTAATTTTTCTTTACAAAGATCGATAACAAGCTTATCCACATCTTCATTTGGGGTTTCACGCATTCCAAAAATGCGTAAATTATTACGTCTGCTGTACTGCTGTAATTCTTCAACGCTGTTCTTTAGGCATTCATTTTCTTTGATAAGTTGATCATTTTGTACGCTTAGTGAATTCGCCTGCTGCTGTAGATCCTGGATTACTAAGCTCTGTTCATTAAAAACTTTTTGTAAATTCAGCTCAACTATCTTAGCAACACTATCAGCAATTGTAGATAGGAACATTTTGTCGGAACACAACGCCTTTATAGATTTATCTAGTAGACCTTGGATGTCCTGAATTTGCGACTGCGTTAGAACCATGATTTGTTACTTGGACACGACTTTTCGCTTAAAATAACGCCAAGATTTCTTGCACCACTTCTAATTTCACAATGATAACACTTCAAACACTAATCGAAGTACCACTTTGCAACTTTTGACTAAAAGCCAGTGGATATACCATGAAATTAACGTACAATTTTGCACCGTAGCTTGACACACAACCTACTCGTGGACTGTCATGTGCAGGTCACTTTCAACACCTTGTTCTTTATACCGGGTGGCCATAAATATCTGATATCACATTACCTTTGGAATCAACACCGCTTTATTAAAGCGATGAATACAACTAAACTAAATGGCATTAATGTCATGACAACTAAAATTCCTATCTGTCAAAAATTATTACAGATTGCAATAAGTAATGGAGTTAGAACAGGAGATTTTTATAATCGAGTCGTAGGCTAAACTGCAGAATCCAGGGCACATTCTCCTCCTCTTGCATTTTATTACATTACATAGGTACCAATACTTTTTGTAATTGAAATATAGTACTAACCCAACATTTGTAAGTAGCTAATTCCATGGCTACCGAGATCTCAGATATTTATGGCCACCCGTTATAACAATACTGGACACTCGTCACATAGACTTTTCGTATCTTCAACCCACAATTTTACGCTTATTGCATCGTTATGGTGGCGTTTTGTACTATAATCTATAGCTACAAAAATCTCTTAGCCCAGCTACAGTAGGATCGGCCTGCCGAAAAAATCCAAGTGAGCTGAGATTTTGCATACACCTTTGACATTACAAATAATGTCTCAAAAGTCCCCATCGATATGGCGCTTGCGATTTGAGTTATTCAACGTCAAAGGTCACAGAAATAAGTTTTTCGCAAATATCTCGCTTTCTATGGGTCGTATGACTTTTTTAGTTATTACAAAAAATGAAGGCTAGGAAATTCTCTACAAAAAAGATTATACAGGTGCTTTACGTACAACTAACCATTCAGTAAATAACACACTGTTAAGTTTTGCAGACGGGTTTTACTTCCTTTTACGATAAAGGAAGTATTGCATTCACCCCAAAAATTCTAAATTGAATTTTCAACAGATCTTCACGTTTTAGAGTCCCCTGAACCCAAAAAAACGTGTTTTTGTTCATTGGTCTGTCTGTCTGTGTGTCTGTCTGTCTGCGAACAGAATATCTCAAAAATGAAAAAAGTATGTTGTTGAAACTTTATATATAAGTTTTGTGTACTATCTAAATGCGACAGCTATCTATTGAAGAAAATCGCATAACCGGAAGTTTGATGTTTACTCTTGTGTTTCAAAAACGGCTCCAACGATTTTTTTGAAACTTTACATTTTTATTACATTTTTAATGTGGATTCATTGAGATGAGTGATTTTCAAGTTGAATTTTAGAGGTATTCAACTGAAAAATCACTTATCTCACATCAATACACACCGGTTATGCGATTTTCTTCAGAAGCTTGCTGTCGCATTTAGATAGTACAAAAAACTTATATATTAAGTTTCAACGCCATACCTCTTTTCATTTATGAGCTATTCTGTTCACAGACAGACCGACGGACGGACACACAGACCAATGAGCAAAAACATGTTTTTTGGGTTCAGGGGACTCTAAAACGTGAAGATATGTTGAAAACCCAATTTCCGAATTTTTGAGGTGAATCCAATACTTTCTTTATCCTAAAAAGAAGTAAAACCCGTCTGCAAAACTTAATAGTGTGTTATTTACTGAACGGTTAGTTGTATGTAAAAAAGCTTTATATTCTTTTTTGTAGAGAATTTCCTAGCCTTCATTTTTTGTAATAACTAAAAAAGTCATACGACCCATAGAAAGCGAGATATTTGCGAAAAACTTATTTCTGTGACATTTGACCTTGAATAACTGAAAACGCAAGCTCGATATCGATGGGGACTTTTGAGACATTATTTGTAATGTCAAAATAAAGGTGTATGCAAAATTTCAGCTCAGTTGGATTTTTTCGGCAGATGCTGCGGTTGTCCGTCTAATGTAACTGGACTATCTTGTGATATTGTGCAAGTCCAAGTGTGAAAATTGCTGTTGATTTTGTTAATTTTGTTATTGCTATTGTTGCTATTTTTGTGTGTGTTGTTAATTCTGTTTTGAAATGCGCCATACCACAATGTTGAGTACTTACGCCT
Source organism: Agriotes lineatus (assembly GCA_940337035.1). Classification (NCBI taxonomy): domain Eukaryota; kingdom Metazoa; phylum Arthropoda; class Insecta; order Coleoptera; family Elateridae; genus Agriotes; species Agriotes lineatus. The sequence goes on along the minus strand of CALNHX010001879.1, from coordinate 110,542 downwards.
CCGATTTATTGTGTCGTTTAGCTTAAATAAGGTTAACAATTTAATGTCAATATGATAGATGTCAAAAGTGTTACCAATACAAAACTTGGAAATTACTAGATTCTAACATTAGTTCTGCCATCTATGACCACTGGTTTGGATTCAAGTTGTAGTGACATCGCCATGGATATGCCATCTACGAGTGCTGGTCCAAGTTCAGACGACATCCCCATGGACATGCGAGCTATAGGTGTTGGTTCAATTTCCAGTGACATCGTAATAGGCACATATGATGAAGAGGTTTGTATTTTTGTGAATTATATGTTACAATGTTATGTACCTATTTTAATTATGGATTGCAGCTATGGTGTCACTATAGGAAACCAGACGACGGCGAACAAATGGTAAAATGTTATGACAGAAAATGTAGAATAAAATGGTACCATTCAGCATGCCTACAATTAAAAAAATTCCTAAAGGAAAGTGGTTATGTGAACTCTGTAAATATACTGCTCCACAAATGAACTGGACCATTTGCATATATTGGTGCAATTTTTAAAAATATTTTCCAAAAGGGCAGTCATGAAATTTTTGGTAACCTTTCATGATTGTGTGATTGTGTCACTATAAATAGTATATTATACATCAAGGTAGCGAAGCGCAGTATTATAACCTGAGCGCATATTAGATACTGAGCGCGCAGCGCGAAGTATCTAAAGCTCGAAGGTTATAAGACGATTCGCTACCGTGGTGTATATACTATTTTTTGCACTACCAAACGGCTTAATACCTAAATTTCCAACAAATTTCGAAAATATTTTAACTGTCAACCTGACAATACAGCTCTTTAAAACTTCAAAATTAAAATAGTCATATTTGGTAACTTAGCAATTTATTAGTTACCACGGTGAAAATTGTTTATTTTACTTTCTCTCCCTTGGCGGAGAAAATCAACTTCACGACCTAAAAATAGGCCAATAACAATGCGTTCTGAGACTAGTAGTGCAAAAAAGCATTTCTTTTCATAATTCTGTTTAAAGAAAACTAAGTCCATTAATAAAATATAATTTTAAAATTTTAAATTTTGCCTAAATATTGATAGCACATTGCATACAAAGTATGCCGAATTGTTGCCAAAGATTTTTAAACGTTCTGGAGAGACTCAAAGAACTATTAATTAATCTTTTTTGTGATTCCTCTTATTTTTGTGAAATATAGTTTTTTATAGTTTCATAATTTTTTAATTTTATTAATACGATTTTGTAAATTCTTCAGTTGATATTTGAGAATAGTGAAATTAAATATGCTTAATATGAGTATACTATATCAAAAGCGTATATATATATATATATATATATATATATATATATATATATATATACACATAAACCTTGTCATTGTGGCACCAAAAACTGCATATTCGATGCTGTTATGGCACCCAAAAATGCAAGGGGCACCCGGTTTTGGGTGCCACATGGTTTTCTATGTTTAAATGTGTAGTATGGTTTGTAACTGCTTCCTACCTCGTTTGACGAAAAATAGGTGGGGTGCCAAAATGACATCCATTATTCAGGAACATACGGTTTAGTTCCGGAATGTTGGTATAGAGGCCGCTTTACTATATACGCCTGTATAAAATTAATTAAATATTGTAGATATGGCACTCTGTAGCCTTTCGCATGTTCTGGCACCCTCGACATGGCAACACTGCTTTGTGATTGCATTGTAAAGATAAGCTGTGGCCTGACTGGCATTGCATTTTCGGCAAGAAGTTGTGATTCCCCGAGTATCAACTAGTTGGTATCACTTTACATTTCTCGCGATTCTAATTCATTATTCATTTATTACAATAGTATTCTCTGGGAAGTTGGACGTGTTTTGTCGTGAAAATGAGTGAAAGATCGAGGCGTATTGTAAGTTTTGCATTAGCAGGAAAAGCAGCTAAGTTTGACTTGTTTTTATTTTTTGCCACTTTTTGCTGTTTCATATTATATCACGAAACAACACTCAGATCCTTCGATTTTATTTTACTGAAACTCTATTTCTGAAATACTTTTTTGTTTTCAAAAACATTTTTATTTATGTCTGAAAATGTGAGAGTAATATTTAAGATACACAACCCAATAAATAGGTGCTTGAATATGTATAAAAATAGCGTTCAAATGTGCGTGAAACGGTAAAAAATCAAAATCGAAAGTTTGGTACATGTTTCGAAATAAAGCTGCATTTGCTGCGTCTGCAGTGTGTTTATTTTATCATTTGAATCTTGAGAACTGTTACAGACACGAAGTCGTTTATATAAGAAAAACAGAAACAATTTTGAGGATATTTTTAATGAACGTGCTTTGTTTAGTATATACAATGTAAAAACTGAAAACTGTATTGTCATATTTGCTATACCACATTTATTTTTAATTCCATATGATAAAATTTTGTATTGATATAAATATGTATCGCAGGATATTTATAATCGACTTAATTCGTCATATTGAACATATTTCTAAGGAGTAAGTCTGTATAATCAACTCTTTCGTATTTCAAGACTGCTGTATTGATTTTTATAATATTTTGATGCTGCGTTTGATTTTGCATTCAAATGTTATAAATACAATTTGGGTTCCTTAAAACATTTACTATTTTCAGTCTTCCGTTTAAAGTTATGGTGAATTTGATACATCACAACAATTTCAAATATTGATTTGCAGTTTTTCAAAATCTCAATATTTACATTAACTTTAAAAATATGTTTTTGATTTTATTACTTTGTTATAACTTCTTAGTAGCAACGCATATTTTTCAAAGTTGGTGCACTTTTTATCAATGACAAACTTATTTTTATACTTATTTTATTTTTTTACGTACTCCAGTACCTTTCGGTGTAGGCGGAAATAGAAAATCGTGTAAAAACTGGATAGCTTTAAATAACTTATAAAACGTAAATAAAAAATTACTACGATATCGGTTTTAAAATAAATAAGATATCAGAAATAAGAAAATTACAATTTTCAATTACACGCTGTACTTAGTCTATAGAGCACTTTTCTTAAAAGGTATTTAATGATTACCTGATTTATTTGTTGAAATATGCATATTTTTGTCGATTTAAGTGATTTCGTATCTGGGCAAGTTGTAATAGACACACGTTGTTACTATGGTTCATATTTCAATCTTGTTCAATTTAGTGACTAGTGATTCACTGCCAGACAAATCGGACGACGACGCTGAACTATTCTCTATGGCTAGCAGTGAAACTGAATATATACCATCATCCGTTTCATCTGACACCAGTTCTAATCAAATTGTACGTTGATATATTTTGCAATAGTATATTACTTTCAAATTACTTCTTACTAAATTTTTCGAATTGTCAATTTACAGTTTGTTATTAGTTTTGACAATAATATTTATCAAAACTAATATCAGAAGTATGTATTAACTTTTTGCATACAAAATGCCGTTGGTGCGAAATACAGTTTTATTGTTATATTTATATATTTTAGTATCTAATTTCTGGGAGAAAAATCTTGTAAGTCCTGTTCTCGAAAAATCTGAAATTACACCACTGCAGGTTTGTTTCTTTTAAATATACATATTTTTTTTATATTTCTTACAAGGTGTCTTGAAAAACCAACAGTGGTATATAAAACATTCCAAAGTGAAAATTTGACCAAATTATTCATATAAATGTTATCCAAAATCACACTTTTGACATCTCGTCTTTCAAAATTATTAAGCCAAAATGGATAAAATTGGGTTGGGTATTTCAAATTACATACTTTTTATCTGCACTAAAAATTAAACTGGCGCAAAATGCAGTTTATAAGACATTTAATTTCGAAGCATATTTCCTCTACAAATTTTTTATATTTTTTAGCAAAACGCAGAACTAAAGCGCGCTGGGACACATGTGTGAGAACAATAAATATGAGAATCCCTTAAATTACATCTTTTGGTGTTAATGCGTATGTTGTATTTAATATGCCCTTCAGCATGCTTTTAAGTTTTCTTTTTTTTCTCGAAAATGAAAATTGGAAAATATGTAAGGGTTCTAAATTGTATTTGATTAAAACAGAAACATAAAGTATGTCAAAGTATGTCAAAAGTTAATCGATATTTTGTATTTATTTTTGAAAATATTGAAGGGTTACATTAGAAAAGCGTTATCAAAATTAGTTTCGATAAATTAGTTTTATTTTCACACACAGATTTAATGCAGAATATTATAGGGACACTAAGTATATTAATGTCTATTAAATGTACATAAAAGTATAGATGGTTATAAGCTGTTTTTATTCCTCCCCTTATGCTACCAAAATGCCTGTGTTTTACTACTCTATATTTTAGTAATTTCTACTACACACGTAGAGACATGGACATTAGGAATACCATTAAAAATGATTACAAATTCAACTTCGACACTTTTACCATGATATCTAAGATTTACAGTGTTCGGCAAGATAAAAGTCTCGAAATATCTGAATATCTGAGATGCTATTAAAGACTTGCTGTTGCCCCTCGCAGAGATTTTGGGATATGATGAAATTATTTCGGGGCAGTAGTATTCGCGTGACGACGTAAAATCAGACAAAAAATCGAGCAATGGTATACCACCAGTTCGAGTTCCTCGTCCGCACTATATGGTGTGAGGCACCATCTCCATAATAACATTCAAAGACTCAATTGCCATGTTCGAGAAAATAAAAAAAAATCCAAATCATTTCTTTTAAATTACATTAATTGTTACGAGAGGAATAAAAAGGGGATTCACCCCTTTAGGGGTTTTTATTAGGGCAACATCCTGAAATAGGTTTTTATCCATTTTTATAGATAACCTTTGTAACTAAAAATCAAGTTGGTACGCATCGAGCCTAAGAAATTGAAATACCTGCATCGTAATGCGAATTCCTGTTAAAAAGTTGTCTACATTTTAGGTAGAACACTGTATATTTTTACTTTCCCATACCCATAGGTATAGGGAAGTATTGGAATCATGAAAATTTTGGAAATCGAGATTTTCACAGAAATATCCGTTTTGGGACTCTAGGAACCCAAAAAAGTGGTTTTAAAAAAATGTCTGTCTGTGTGTGGGTGTGTGTGTGGGTGTGTGTGTGTGTGGGTGGGTGACGCTCCTACAGCCGAAAGTATTGCTCCGATTTTTATGCGCTTTGGAATGCGGGGGTGTATCGAAAATTCATCGACAAAATAAGCTTTTCAAAAAAATCTGAAACCGGAAGCGGAAGTTACGCATGTTTTTTTGGTATCACTGTTTTCGTGATTAAAATTTTGAAAATTTTATCGCGGATAACGATAGAGGGTCATAAGACAAATCTGTTAGTTTTTTTCCGAACTCGTTAGGTTTAAAATGAAGGGCGCTAGGATTTTTTGAAAATTTTGAGTTTAACGCCCTATTACTCAAAAACGGATGAATCGATTCAATTGATTTTTGTTTTCTGAATAGTATATGAAAGCTAACATGAGGTGATATAAAAAGTGTTTTGAAAAATATTAAGGGGCCTAAATTACAAATTTTCAAAATTTTGGAAATTTTCTAAAAATCATTTCTCAAAAACTGCCCACAGGAATTTGTTTAAACTTCATACACTGATAGACCCCGAAAAGGGCTATCGATCTGTTTTTTAAAGAATCTCATGAATTATCTGTGGCGCCCTCTACGAAGCTTTGAAGTTTGAAAATTTAAACCCCTTTAATTAATAAACAAAACAAGATAGGTAGCTGGGGTTTTCACTGGATTGTTCAGTGCATAATGGAGCATATGAATATGCAAAAAAATATTACACTCGTGGATATATGTAAGCGCACCGGCCCCCTCCCCCCTCTATTTTTGAAAAATAATTTTTTTATTCTAACGGTTGTTATATTTTTGCGTCAAAGAATCTTTTTCCGCGAAAATAAAAAAATCGATTTTGTATGCCCTAGAAAATATAATTTCCAGGTACTTAGAAAATTTCACCTCGGTGCTACAGCCGTTTTGAATAAAATAACACATAAATAGCACAGTGGCGGCTTGTCCACTTGGCGCCATCTACAGAAGCTCGGTGGTCACGTTTTGAACTACACATCTTATAACATAAAATCGTAGCTCTCTTTGTTTGCGTGTAACTATGTTTGTTCGCTATCTCCTCCGAAGATACTGGACCGATTAAGTTGTACGATGGCTTAAAAGTTTGCTAATTTTCAGACTTATTTAATTAACTTCTCTAGGCAGCAGTATAATTTAATTAACTTCTCTAGGCAGCAGAGCGGAGCGCCTATAGCTGTCTAGTATTAGCTCGGGTGCGCGCATTATTCAAACAGGAGAGTGTGGTTGTGCGGTAAGCGTGCTGGCCTATCACGCGGGAGCCCCGAGTTCGATCCCGTCGATGCATCTTTTTTTTTAAATTTATATTAATGAATCTCTCTTAATTTTGCGAACCGAAACGTAGTTCGGGTGACTCACTAGTTCTTTTATATTTACCCGCAATTTACGTGAAAGTGTAAACGCTTATCACGGTGAAGACGTGAGTCATCGAGTTGAAATTTTGATATGTTGTAAAGACTGTTGAATAAAGACGATATGAACAGTTTCCAGTATGGGAAAGTCCAGGGAGGTAGTCACGTCCACTTTTTTACTATTCAGGCAGAACATTTAATTCTATTATAAAAATCGATTTTTACTTCCTTTTACAATAAAGGAAGTATTGGATTCACCCCAAAAATTCGAAATTGAGTTTTCAACAGATCTTCACGTTTTCGAGTCCCTTGAACCCAAAAAACATTTTTTTTTCATTGGTCTGTCTGTGAACAGAATATCTCAAAAACGAAAAGAGGTATGACGTTGAAACTTCATATATAAATTTTGAGTATTATCCAGATGTCGCAGCAAGGTTTTGAAGAAAATCGCATAACCGGAAGTAGGTGTTTACTCTTGTGATTTTTTCAAAAACGGCTCAAACGATTTTTTTCAAACTTCACATTTTGTTTACATTTTAATGTGTATTGATGTGAGATAGGTAATTTTTCAGTTGAATACTTCTAAAATGGGTTTATTTTGTTTTTTTCTATTTTTTTATTAACTCCTATTTTAAATAGAACACACGGTATATTATTACATTTTTGAATTCAGCTTAAAATTCTAGAGAAAATTTATCTCTTTAACTAACGCTCTATTTTGTACCGTTTTTGTAGAATTTGTAATTTTTGAAAATTTTTGACGAATAATTAAAAATTTTAAATTAAATTTTTGGCTAATTATAAGATCACTGTAAAAGGAAGTTGTGTGCGTGTATCACATCAGATTTTATTAAAATAATAAATCCTGACAGTAATTGAAATTTTAGTAGCGTGGTAAAATAAAAAATAATAATAAACAGCAATAGTACTTCTCAAATAACAGAGATATTTAGTAGCACCATAAGTTCTTTAAAGTTTCAGTTTTTCTGCCATATTTTGGCAAGTAGGCAGGCATTGTACTTCAAATTTGTTTTTGACGTATAGCTTACAAATTTTTTAAATATATCTTTCTTTTGTCATCCATATTCGAAATTGACACGGACAAGGTTGGCTCAGACCTAGATGAAGATCAACAAGAAATCTCCATTAAAATTACAGGTATTTATTAATTAAGCATAATTTGTCAAAGCCTGGTAACAAAACTTTATTATCTAAGATCAAGGCGCAATAAATAAAGAGGGAATTTTGGCAAATGTGAATCATGACGCCGGGGACGCCATTTTGAGATATTTGCCAGTTTGGATAAACAATAATTTAATTACGAAACAATCTGACGCAGCTATAGAGAATTTGCGATAAGAGGAACAAATAAGTGCAGCTAAACAAAATAATTTTGAAAGTGCAGAAAATTTGGCAGAAATAAACGATAGCAGCAGATCAATAGTTTATATTTGTACAGAAAAGGTGGGTAAAAATTCTTCTTTCACGTCAATGTTTTCTAAGTTAAAAAATTATAGCCAGCTATTGCAGCAAAATATTGGTATTCAGTTCAAGGAGATTTTACAAGTGATATAAACAAAACAGAAATTGTTTTCAGCATTCATCCGTTGATACAAAGTTTTTATTTCAGGTGAACGACAAAGATGGACGCCTATTCAGAAAACTATTATGCGACAATATTTCGAAAACAAAATAAAACTGAAAAAGGCTTTGCGTAAAGAAGAATGTGAATTATTAATTGACAAATATGAAAGTGACTTTATAGGGGTTGGTTGGGTTAGAATAAAAACGTTTGTGTTCAATGAATACAGACTGAAATAGAGCTTTATGGTTTTCTCATTTTCTTGTAATATATAATATCGTGTTCTTACACTAATAATATATGTTTTGCATATTACACAGTGTGTCTGCTTAAGTTCGCACCATATGGAAAACTTTTTTATTATTAATTTTACGAAAAAAAGTTATTCTTTATAAAAAGTTCTGCATGGTCCAGAACTTAAAATGCAATCATCAGATTTCAATTTTTTTAAGCCGCATACGAGTAATGTCAAAAATTATGCATTCTGCCCAAGAGTAAAGTACCTTTATTTGTGACATTATCGAAAATTGTTATTACGAAAAGTTGATTAGAATAAGTACTTTACTTTTACAAAAAATTTAGTAATCTGTGGTTAAAAATTACAACTGCTTAGTTTAAATAATGAGTAATGCTAAGCTTGTGCTAAAAATAAAAATAGTAATTTATAGCTTAAAATTATTGTTAAACTATTACGCTGTTTGGTCCCCTTGGGGTTGGAAATAATGGATGGGAAAGAGTTCAGCAGGTCGTCCATGTCTCTTGGAAGGTCCTCCGAGTCATTCAGGTGGACTAAGCTAAGGAGCCTTTACTTCGATCTCCATCTTCGTACTAAGGCGTACTAATGGTCTCTAGAGTGTTGACTGAGACAATATTAATTTGACAACTTTAAATCAGTATATAAGTATAGTTGCGATTAATATAACATGCCGGCCAAAACTCATAAAGTAATTAGCACTTGTAGAGAAATTTTCCACTTATGCGTAATGTACTTCTCACAACTCTTATTACTATCAAATGTTGTAAGTTCAAATTGAAGTGGCTAATATTCATAAAATATTTTAGGTATATTTTTTGTTATCACAGAGACCAAGTAGATTGCCGTAATTTAGTGTGTTGACAAAATACATATTAAAGCTAATTTACAGACGTTTGTCAGTCGGTAATGATACGCATGCTAAATAAAAAAGAAATGATCGCATAGTGGCACCCTCGGTTTGGCAACACTGTTGGGTGCCCGTTTTACCATCCTCGACGTAATTTTTATACAATTTGGTGCCACTTGTAGCGTATAAACATTGGTGCCATAATATCAAATATTATAGTGTGATATATACGCTGGGTGCTATTTCTACAATAGGTATGGTGGGTGTCACATAATACAGAACTTATGTATATATATATATATATAATATATATATATATATATATATATAGTAAAGCATTACGAGCCTAGTAGGCCCATGGCTTTAATTACGATCTCTTTCCATAGTTTCTTGTTTGTAGCCTTTCCCTTTCAATTGATCACATTCAGTTTCTTAATATTCTCCTCAACTTCTTTCCTCCATCTGTCTCTTGGCCGTCCTCTTCTCTTTTTTCATCCCATATTGCTGTTCAGTAATTTCTTCTGCGTCCTGCTCTCTGGCATTCTCCAAACGTGTCCCAACCACCGTATCCTTTGTACTTTTATGACTCCTGTTATGCTTGCATCTTTATACAGCTGTTTAATTTCTAAGTTTGTTCTTCTTTCTCATTCTCCCTGTACTTCTTTACCTCCAAATATCTTCCTAAGCACTTTCCTTTCCCATATTTCTAATGTTTGTATATCTGATTGCCTCAATATCCATGTCTCACTCGCGAACGTTACTATTGGCCGAACCACCGACTTAGGTATACACAAGAATTTTTAGGGCTCTTGATATATGCTTACTTCTAAATATGTTATTAAGTGCATACATGCACTTATTTCCACTCATGAGTCTTGCTCGAATCTCTTCTGTAGTTCCTGGATTATTTGAGACTGTTACTCCCAAATATTTGAAAGTAGCTACTTCATCGAAGGTGTATGTTTTTCCCATATATTTAAAAACTATATTGCTAGCGGCTATGAGTTGGGGGGTCACGAAGAAAGTGAGACAGACAACCAACTCTACAATGTATATGGTGAGCTGTGCGCAAGCGCGTCAGCGTAGTCCGCGTGGTGGGGAAGTGGTCAAGTTTAAAATTCGCTTCTAAAGGCGGAGATCGAACTCTCAGACATGCGCCCGAGATGCTTTATACTCAGAGTGAGACTTTGTCGGCGCCGTAATGTTTTCGGCCGTTTCCAGGCCCTACTAGCAATATATGTATAATACATATATGGTTTTTCCCTCCTGCGTTATTACAGTAAACTTATTTCTCTCAACAAACTGCCTATCTGACCAGTTCATGAACTTTGTTTTTTCCTCATTTATTTCTAACCCTACTTTTTGGGCCGCCTCTTCCAGCTTCTGCATAATTTCTCTCAGTTCCCCTTTTGTTCTTGTCACTAAGGCGATGTCGTCCGCGTATGCGAGGCATTGATGTTTTTTGTGGTAACAGGCCAGTTCTATTAATGTTTGCATCTCTCATAACCTTATCTAATACGATGTTAAATAGTACTGAGAACAACGGGTCTCCTTGACGTAACCCGTCTTTCTCCTGGAAACTGTCTGATATTTTCCCCTTAACCTTGATACTTACTGTTTTCTGTGTGCTTTAAGGTTAGCTGTACCATCTTTACTAACTTCCTACTGATCCCTGTTTCTAACATAGCTCTGTATAGCTCCTTTCTCCTCACCCTATCGTAGGCTTGTTTAAAGTCAATAAATAACACATTAGTTTCTATTTGGTGTTCATAGTTCTCTGCCTGTAACTCCTTTAACACAGCAATGATAATTTACTTTCTCAATTTTTAATTGGCAACGCTTTATTACGATAGAGCTCATATATGAATACACAAACTGAAAAATATTTTCTGCAATTTTAAGTGAATGAATTAGATAAATCCATCGCCAGCTGAAAGATATCTTAGGGTAATTTCCAACTTTGTCTTACACGGAATCGCCTGTCTAAATATGGTATCCTGTTTTTTAATTAAATATTCAACTAAATCCAACAATTCTTGAAATTGAGGGGCCGCCATTCTTAAAACATTTCTATATGTTCCTGGATCCTCTTCTTTCAGCTCTTGAAAAAGTCTTGAAGATGTTCCTAATTCTTCTCTTCTTTGTATCCACGGTCTCCCTCCCAATGTCTCCCTTAAAAACCGCTTAATTTCTTTTTTAACATGGAATCATCATCAGCATCGATAAAATCGGATAAAAAAAGAAAACAAGGAATATTTTAAATGCAAAAATGAAGCAAGCGATATTAAATTATGACATATCTGTCAAAATGACAATATTTTTTTAGTGGAAGAAAATAACTAAAAATCTATGTACCAACATTATTAAAACTAGAGCCCCTGCAGGAATGCAATTTATCCCCTAGAAAGTTGACCTTGAAAATTATTATAGAAAACAATGTACTTTAGTAGTTTTTTACGGGACGTCATGCTTTGCTGAATATCGAAAACTGGCGAGTAACCAGGTGGGTCCACCACCCCTCTTCCCGTCCTAAACCCGCACTGATATTCCCCCACTATCTTGTCCATTTTCTTAGTAAGCCTGTTCTTGATCGTTATCGCTTGCACTTTGTAAGCAATATTAAGTAGAGCTATTCCCCTCTAATTTTGACAGTCCATTGTATCTCCCTTCTTTAATATTGGGCATAATACTGCCTCTGACCATCCGGTTGGCATTTTTTCCTGTATCCATATTTTTTTTGTGAGGGAATGAACTTTTTCGATTAATTTAGCTCCCCCGTATTTAAACCATTCAGCTACAATCCCGTCGTTGCCTGGGCTTTTATTTCGTTTTAGGTCTTTTATTATCTTTTCAATTTCCTCAAGCTCAGGAATATCCTGACTTACAGTGGGCTCCGCATCTTCCTCTCCTTCGCCCATTCTCGGCTCTTCGTCATCGTTACAATTTAACACTTCACTAAAATACTGTCTCCACCTTTCTAGTATGTCATCTTCATTTGTTAAAATATCTCCTTCCTTGCTTTTACAGAATGTATTCTTCGTTTTGTATCCTTTTCTTTCTCTTCTTACACCCGCATATAGTGCTCTAACTTCTCTGTTTCTAAAGTCCTCTTCTATTCTTGTTATCATAACTTCTTGATATCTTCTTTTCTTTTCTCTGAGAAGTTTCTTACATTTTCCCCTAAGCTTTAGGTATTCAGTTTCTTTTTCGATCATGTTTTTTCTTGCTTTGTTTCTTTTTTCTACTTCTTTCTTACATTCCTCTTCGAACCAAACTTTCCTTGACCGTGTTTCATTTCGTTTACATACCTCTGCACTTTGTCTCAGTGCTATTTCTATATCTCTCCAATTCTTTTCGACATTTTCAGTGTCACTCAACTCTTCCAATCTCTTATTCAGCGTTTCCATATACTTAATTTTATCCTCTTGTTTTGTTCCTTGCTTTCTTATTTTTATTGTTCTTTATTAGCGGTAGAATTACCTTCATTTTCATACCCACCACAAAGTGGTTTGAGTCGACGTTTGGTCCCCGATAGGTTCGTATATTGGTAATGCTTTTCTCTTGATCTTTTTCTACCAGTATATGATCGATTTGGTTAGTACATTTCCCATCCGGCGATCTCCATGTTCCTTTGTATATATTTTTTCTTTGAAAATGATTACTCTTAATTATTAATCCTTTTTCTCTTCCAAAATCTATCAAAAATTGTGCGTCGATTCTTCGTGCTTGTTGAATTTTCCAATTACCGGTTGGAATACTTCTTCCTTTCCTATTTTCGCATTTGCATCTCCCAGCACAATTTTCATATCATATCTAGGGAGCCGATCATATTCCGTGCCTAATTTATTACAGTAATCTTCTTTAACCTCCACTCCTCTCTCGTCTGTCGGTGCATGGATGTTTATAAAACATATCTTCTGAAATTTTCCTCTGATCCTTAGGCTACACATTCTGTCTGTGAGAGGCTTGAAATCCACTATTGTTTCTTTCAGCCGTTTGTTCACCATAAAGCCTGTTCCTAGCAATCTATTTTCACTCCCACTATTAAATAGGACATTATCATCGAGCTCCAATATTTCACTTTCCTTAAGTTTGGTCTCTTGCAACGCCATGATGTCGAATTTCCATTTTTTACATTCATTGTTAAGTTGTTTTAGTGCACCCGTTTGGTTTAATCCTCTAACATTCCATGATCCCACCAATATCTCGCCTTTAATTTTGTTTTGCAATATTTTTTTTTATTCCACTTTTGCTATTTCTAATTCTATTTTTGTTATCCTTATTTATGTTTTTCTCCTTATTCATGTCCATTGCCACTGTCGTCTTCTTTGTTCGTCCGTCCGGCGTATTTTCTAGTAGGATTTTTGTTTCATGCCTCTTTTCTTCTTCTTGCATAATTTTCTTCAGCTTCCTGTCCCATTTATACAGCTTTTCGTTAACCCATAGCTTTTGGTAACCCATCTTTACTTTCTTTCCCTGCTTTTCTTCTTTTTTTGCCTTATCTCTAATTTGTTTCTGGATCTTTCTTTCTATTAGTGTCATATCCCTGTCTATGTATATATTTTTATTTTTTAGTTTAAAACAATTTTTAAAGATGTTTTGATTTTCTTCCCACTTCTTCACGGTTACTACACATTTTTCCTTATTAATTATATAGGTATCTACTAATTCTGTCTTCACGTTTAGTGCTTCTTGTATGAAAGTTGCAGCTTCCTCTTTGATTACTGCTCTATCGGTGGTATCAAATTTTATTCCCGTTATGACTAGATTGTTCTTCCTCTTTTCTCTATCTTGCAGTTCCAATTTATATTCTAACTCCTCTATTTTTCCTTCCAATTTGCATTTCTCATTATTCCATGTTTCTTGCATATGAGTTAGTTCTTGTTTTAATTTTATTATTTCTGCGCTGCTCTTCTCAAATTCCACTGTTAATTTATTTTGTATTTCTTTATTTCCGATTTTTATCTCTTCCTTGATTTTTCCCATACATTTTTTCATAATCTTTTCCATAGCTTCCTCCATATCGTCGTCTTTAGGTAAAGATTCTGTAAGGGAAGATAGACGGTCGGCTATACCTTTTGGCGAAAGTTGTATTGGTTATTTTGCCGGCTGGTAATTATCGGCCTAGTTGGGCTAGCTCGCCGCAAGGGTCGCAGGGTTCCAGCTATGCTGAAAGAGAATAAAAAAAATAGGAGAGGGCGCCAGGTCCTCGACGTAGATCTAATCCTTGTGCCGGACCAATCACAAGGTAAGGACAATTTCCAGCAGACCAAAAATAAACAAACCAACGACCAATGAATATATCACATCTTTATTTTAATATTGGTGGGTACTATAGTGCATAGCAAACATAAATGTATAGATCCAAAATCACAGCAGGCAGTATGCAAAAATAGATGCAAGTATCATAGGCGATACGTGGCAATAAATATAAATATATGTATATTTCTAACAACAACAAAAAAAACACACAGTAGGCGACACGCAGTAATAAATATAAATATATGTATATCAAACAAACAGTAGGCAACGAGCAGTAGGGACTATAAATATCTGCGCATAGGCTAACACCTTAAAACATTGCATGCACAGCATAAACCAATAGAGCTCCCTACTCAGGTGACGACATTCCGCGAGAGCACGAAATAACACGGGGCTTAAAAGAAACGTAGCGAGTATTAAATTAAGCGTAACAATAAAATAGGCTGGAGGTACCCTGTGAGGCAGGACGTAGCAGAGCCGGGTTATGCAAGCGCACAGCTGATGCGAAACCCCGAGTATCAGCTCAGAAAAATTCGAAAGTAAGTATTCAAAATTTCTAGGGATCAAAAACAACCAGGATTTATGCCCATATAAAAGCAGGGTGGTTTTCTCAGTGGAAATACATCAAGTACATTTATGAACGCTAAGGCAATCGTTTGAATAATCCCTCGGCAAACTTGTACCTACGTAGAGTCTCGCAAATAAATTAAAGTAACTCGGAATTGACAATGAGCCTACCGGCGGCGGGCCTTGTGACACAACCGCTACTAACCTGAGATTAATTAGTCATGAACTTAAACTGCAAACGCCGCAAAAAGGTTCCGACAAAATAGTTAATGAGTTCGCGGCAACTCCAAAGTGAAGCAAACGGCTACCGAAGTCGCTTCTCTAGCCACTACCAACACGAAACAATGCGTCAAACGTCAGGCGGCTGACAAGCAAATGGCGACGAAGACCGCAAATCAGCCGTAAGTACAGCCTTAAAACTGAAATAATTGAGCGAAAGACCTAACATACAGTTTACAGGGGGACTCGATGGGGCGCGGCGACCAGCGGGGCCGCAGTCTCCAGCGCAACCTCCAAAACAGGGCTCTAGTAAGTTTATCTGACGTCTGACACTAATTTGCCAGGCTGCATATAAATGAAAACAAGGCAGCAACAAGAAAGCTAGCAATTCTGTAATTCGTAGGTTCCGCCGAGAAGCTGTGGCTCGGGGCTAATTCAAAATCGAAAGCTCCTGCACAATTACCTCGCAAGACTGACTTCACGGACTCAGGTAAGCTCGATTAATAATTCAATAAGGTTTACTAAACTGCACAAAATGGTAGCTTGAAATTTGCAAAAGCCCTATCATAACAACACATCTGACCTATACAAAAGCATGCCCTAATATCTAACTATACGAAGCATTGCTATGCTAAAAAAATATCACACATGCCCTAGCTACTTAAGAAACGAGGCACTACTAACTAACTATAAAATACACCAGGCGCAATGAGTAATAGCTATATCAGTTTCTTGCCTGTAGGAAAAACATGACGAATCCTAACCTTTCCGTTGGCTTGCAGGGGGTCGAAGGCGGCTGGAGCAGCGAGGGTTTCAGCAGTCGCAGCGGAAGGCCGAGCGAGCTGAGGAAGCGGTGGCTGGCTTGCAGGTGACTGCAGTGCTACTCTCTCTAGCGTAGCCCACAGGAGTTGCGAAATTCCTTGATAACTCGACAGTTTCAGGAGCCCAAATCGACGGACTGGATGCCCGCAGAGTACAGCCGAACGGGGAACGCTAAGCCTCTTCAGGGAGGAATTTAACCTCTCGCAGGAAGCGTCCAAACTCTCCCAGGTAAATTTGGCTGTAGTGATGACTGGCATCCGACAGGAAATGGCATCCAACAGGAAATAGCATCCGACAGGAGATGGCTATAACGCACAACGCCCAAATGAGTTCCGAAAAATTTAAGCACACAGCCAAGGCACTAGCAGCCTGCACCAAGTTTAAAATGGGAAAGAACTCAAAAATCCACCAGTTACCAGTTATCAAAACTTTCCAAAATTTTGGGCCAGAAGATGCAAGGCAAAAAACAGCCTGAAAAGTATGACTGCAAGAAGAGATATCCTTTATCTAGCAACAAATAGTATAGTGCAGAATAATTGCAATAAGGGTTGCCTAAGGGCCATACACAAATATCTCTAGGAATATAACCATAATAAATTTAATTTGTAAAATATGGGCAATTATTCGAAGAGTTGCTTACCAAACTGCTTGATAATTATAGAAGAGAATTTAAAATTAGGGCAGCGCTAACCACATCTAATTTAAAGCATGCAAAAATTCCAAAAAGTTACCTAATAATTGATTGATTGATTGATTAAAAGCAGGGATTTAGATGGGTTAGTAGTGAGCCCAGTTTTGCACTTCGACTCTGTGGTCTTTTGTGCCCCCCCTGACCCTATTAAAATAGATCTGCACCTTCAACGAGTTGTAGGAGGTGTTTTACGAGGTGCTCGTGTGTGAGAGCTGCTCCGTGTGGAGTTCCCCCGAAAAGTTGCTGTCTTTTGCGGAGTAACGCTGGACAGTCGAAGATTATGTGTGAGGCTGTCTCCTCCTCTTCCTGACATAATCTACAGAGTATATCCCCTCTGTATATGCCTATTTTGTGTAGGTGTTTTCTCAGGTGGCAGTGTCCTGTGACTAGTCCTACCAGCCGTCTGATCTGAGTTCGTCCTAGATGGAGTACATCGGTTGTTAGTCTGCGAGAAGGCGTTCTAATTATTTCCTTCCCCAGTGTTTGTCCCTGTGTGGCATCCCAGCGAGAAGCGTGTTGTCTAACGGTCCATTTTTCTATCGCTGTTCGGATGCTTTGTTTGGGTGTACCAAATACAGGTTCTACGCCTATAAACGGGATAGATGCACCAGCTTTTGCGAGGGCGTCTGCCGCTTCGTTTCCCTCTATCCCTGTGTGCCCTGGCACCCAAATGAGCTGAACAGTGTTCTTTTCAGATAGGAGTGTCAGGTGACTTAAGCATTCTCTTGTTAGCACAGAGCTTACACGAGGTGATTCAAGCGCTTTCAGTGCCGCTTGACTGTCAGAAAGTATGCTTATGCGTTGTTGGGAATACCCGCGTTTTGCATTTTCCTGGACGCATTGCATTATAGCAAAGATTTCAGCTTGAAAGACTGTGGCTTTGGTCCCAAGAGATACACTAATGTCCTCTTTTGGTCTTACGCCATGTATTCCAGCACCCGTGCCCTCTGCTGTTCGGGATCCATCTGTGTACCAGACTAGCCCATTTGGCAGGTGGGTTGAGGTTTCTTGGGTCCAGTCATTGCGATCGTACCTCACAGTGAAAGGTTTGTCAAAGGAATACTCTGGAAGGCTGTAGTCTGAGCCCATTTTTAAGATGGGGTTACCTTCGCCCACTTCCTGTATCCGTTTGTGTCCGCACCGTTCCTGGTTGGTGTTCCAGTTTCCGGTGGTTTTCATTCTGTATGCTCCAATCTGGGCTTCCCCTTTTAGATATATGTCTAGAGGTGTTAGTCCCAAGAGAGCTTCCATAGATGCTGTTGGAGTGCTATTCATAACTCCACAGATGCACAAACAGGCCAGTCTCTGTATCCTGGATAGTTTTTTAATTGCTGTTTTTTTGTTCTACCTTTGGCCACCATACCAAGGTGCCATAGGATATCACGGGTCTGACTACTGTTATGTAGTACCAATGAACCATCATTGGTTTCAGTCCCCATGTTTTACCAAACATGCGTCTACCCATCATGAGGGCCATTTTTGCTTTGTTTGCTATTTTGTCTAGGTGTGCATTCCAGTTTAGTTTTGCATCTAGGGTAATACCCAGATATTTAACTTCCTGGCTAACCTGAATTCTTTCACCAAAGATTGTAAGGTTGTTGAAGGCCTCTACATTTCTTTTCTTAGTGAAAGGTATTATAGATGTTTTGCTAGGGTTTACCTTGAGGTTTTCCCTATTGCACCATGCCTGAGTGATGTTCAGTGCCCTTTGCATGAGAGCTGCAATGATGGTTGGATACTTGCCCCTTATGAGAATGACTATGTCATCTGCATAACCTTGGGTGTAGAACCCTTCATCATTGAGTGTCTGCAGGAGATCGTTTACTACCATGTTCCACAGTAGTGGGGATAGTACACCCCCTTGTGGACAACCTCTGACAGCACGTGCCTTGAGGGATTCTTCTCCCAAATCGGCCTGTATCTGGCGTCCCTCTAACATGGTTTTTATCCATCTGTTTGTGATGTCGTCCACGCCATGTCTTAGGGTTGCAGTCATTATTGATTCGAAGGAGGTATTATCAAATGCTCCCTCTATGTCCAGGAAAGCAGCTAGGGCTACTTCCTTGTTGGTTATCGACATTTCTACCCTACTGAGTAGGTTGTGAAGTGCCGATTCGCATGATTTTCCTGGTTGATATGCATATTGGCTACGATGTATGGGATTGTCTTTCAAGACCCCATCTCGTATGTGCCTGTCTACCAGTTTTTCCATAGTCTTTAGACAGAAAGACATTAGGCTAATCGGTCTATATGCCTTTGGCAGGGTGTACGATGCTCGCCCTGGTTTGGGAATGAAGACGACCTTGATCGGTCTCCACGCCAGTGGCAAGTAGTTTCCCGCTAGACATAGGCGAAAGATCTTAATTAGGATCGGTACCAGAAGGTCTATTCCCCGCTGCAGTAGAGCGGGGAAGATTCCATCTGGTCCGGGTGATTTATAAGGTGAGAAGGATTTTACAGCCCACTGTACCTTGCTGTGACTGATCACTTCCCTAGCTACCTTCCACTCGTCTCTCGCGGGCCTTTTTGAGAAGTTGCTAGGGACTGGCTGTGATGTTATGTTAGCCTGATCAGCCATCAGTGCTCCTGGAAAGTGTGCTTGAATTAGCATTTCCAGGGTTTCCCTTTCACTGGTTGTGTATTCCTGTGTCGGTTTTAGCATGTTCCCGACTGGATTTAAAGGGTCTTTTGACAGAACTTTGTGGAGGCGTGCTGTTTCTGTGGTGCCTTCAATGTCCCCACAGAAGCTCCTCCATGAGTCTGTTTTTGCTTTTCTCAGAGCTTTGTTATATTCGGTTAGAGCCTGGGCGTGTTGGCCCCACTCTCCGTTCCTTTTTGCTCTGTTAAAGAGTTTTCGTGCTCTTTTCCTCAGGTTGGCCAGGTGTTCATTCCACCATATGACCTTCCTGTTGGTCTGTCTCTTTCTTAATGAACAGTTGTTTTCATATGAGGTTAGTATGGCGTCATTCATTTGGTCCACAATTACCTCAATGTCTGCTGGCGTATGGATATGGGTTTTAACATCGGATAACTTGCTAAGAAGTTCCTCCCTGTATGCAGCCCAATCAGTTTTCCTGGGATTTCGATAGGTTATTGTTGCCTTTTCAAAATCTGCCAGGAAGTACTCAATGTGTCTATGATCAGACAGTGATGGTTCGTTAGATACGCGCCATTGTATTACTCTGTCTTGCAGTCCAGTCGTGGACAGAGTTATGTCAATGACTTCTTGCCGACGTCGAGTTACAAAAGTGGGCTCACTACCTCGGTTAAGTATTTGTAAGTTATTACTTACCAAATATTCCAGGAGATCGGTTCCTCTCTGGTTTGTGTCCGTGCTGCCCCATGCAGTGTTGTGCGCATTGGCATCGCAGCCTGCTAAGAACTGGAGGCGGTTGGCCTCGCAGAACGTTACAGTTTCCATCAACTCTGTGCTTGGTGGAGGGTTGATGGCATCGTAGGGAAGGTATACGGAGGATATCACTACCTGCCTCTCGTTGCCCTCCCTGATTTGTTTCAGTTTAATGGTTGTTAGATCCCTAAAACATAAGTTGTACAGAGCCATGTATTTTACCCCCCTTCTTACATAAATACATGTCCTGGGTATATCAGAGGATTTATCGTATATTAACTCACCTCTGGCTTGTCCGAGTCCCATTATTTGGCCCCTTACTATCCATGGTTCTTGGATGAGGGCCACATCAATGTCCTCGGTTTGTAACCGGCTGCATAATACAGCCGTGGCTCCCCTACTGTGTTGGAGGTTTACTTGCAGTAGCCTCAGGACACTTGCTGGTGCTGGCGCCATCTTGTCCGTCAGGGGTAGGTACAGATAAACATCTGAATGTTGCTCTACCTAGGCCTAAACATGGCTTCATGTTCAGGTTACGGAGAGTGGTTAGGGATGCCTCGTCGATCAACATGATCAGTGTCCTGCCTTTAGGCTCCGATACACTGTTGATGACTCGCCAGTCCTCTGTCTTCAGCCCCTTGTTCTGGGTCTTAAGGAGATCAAGGATATCCTTCTGCGGTTTGGTACTAAAGGGTTTGGGAGCCCACATAAGTACTTTGGCCGCATTCAGGATCTCCTTGGCTGGTCCTACTCTGAGCCTAGCTAATAATACTCAAAGCTGAAAATTCAACTAGCGAAAGTTTACTAATACGAGGGTCGCTCCAAAAGTATCGTAACAATTCCGCTCCTACCGTCTTCTGTTTCTTAACTTCTGGGGATCTTTGTATTATTGCACTCTTTTTAAATACCTCCTTTTCTTTCTCTGTATTGCCTTCTTTATTACTCCTTTCTCCCTGTTGGTTGCTTTCTTTTTGTTTATTTTTCTGCGTTGGTCTTTCTATCTTCTCGTTTTTCTGGGCGTCTATTTGTTTTTGTTTCCAGTTGTCAAACTCTACTGGGTCTTCTGTGCTTCTTTTTCGTTTATTAAACTCCTTTATATTTGCAGTACTATGTGCTCTTTGTCTTCCTTCTTTGCTCTCTTTCTTGTTCATGGGTTCTTCTATACGTTTTCCGCCTTCTTATTTGTTTCGAACGTACGTCCGTGAGCTGCCTTAGCTTATTTACGCGCTCTACAAATGCGGGAATCGCGCATCCGTTGAACGCGTGACCGATTCCGCGTTGTGTGCACTCGCGCGCGCCTCACGACCTTCGACCTTTTGTAATCGTCGGTGACACCCAACACCTGCGAAGCTTCCGTTATTCTAGTTCCGTCGCACTTTCTTTATACTGAACTCTACCGTAACTTCACTATTCACGTCTGACACTTTCGAATTATTTTAATTATTCACTGTATTTCCTAAATTTCGAACTACTTTGCCGCAGTCGAGTCTGCATATGACAGTTGCCCGACGTACCGCTAATCAAGTTTTCTTGAGGGGCAAGAATAACCAACCAGAAAAATGAAAATGCTCCATACATTTTTCAATACGACGCAGGATGATAACAGCTTAAAAGAGGTGATGTCCTTTTTCAAGCCCGATCCTGTCTTAGGTAGTAACAGGAAGACTAACCAGTTTGAAGACAAAGCACCAGAAAACTTGCTTTTCTCCGAAATTAAATGCACAACAGGCCCAACAGGAACGAAGTGCCAATTTGAAATTTTCAAAGTACCCAAAAATTATGCAAAATAAAAATAGGCAACGTCTCCACACACAGGTGCTTAAAGTGACTTAATTGAAAGATAGTAGCTATAAAACCTACCAAGATAGCAATTTACATAAGCATTAAAAAAATATTACAAAACAAAAATAATTGTAGATCATTACAACACGGCTAATTTTATATTGAAATGAAGTAAGACAAAATAAATTCCAAAAGAAAATACATATTGTAAAATTTAAACTATGGAATAGCTGTAGAAACTGTAACACAAATTTTTACAATAAAATTGTCGTCAACGTTTGAACTTACTGTGTGAATTATGTTTAAAGAAACTTCGGAAAAACCTTGTAAAGATAAACTTTAAATTTTTTTTAATTATTACCCCTGTCTTCTTACTGTATATGTATATGCAGATTTTTACAGCTGTCGCCGTCTCCCTACCCCCAGTTTCCAGTTCACTCTATTGAAACAGTCTTCTTCTTCGAGGTTTCTTGCTCTCATAGCTTCATTTACATCTTTTTTCCAGCTCGCATCAGTCTTCCCCTCTTGAGTCTTTCTGGTGGTATCCATTTCAATACTTTTTTTGGCCATCTTGTATCTTCCATTCTGTTTGCGTGTCCAAACCACACTAACTGCCGCTTTTGCACTTCATCTGCAATGTCTTTTTCCATTTCCATCATCTCCCTTATTGTTTCGTTTCACACTCTGTCTAACCTTGTCTTCCTACAGCTTCTTTTTAGGTAGTTCATTTCAGTAGCAAGTAATTTATTTCTGGTTCTTTTGTTTACATCCCACGCTTCTGCTCCATATATAATAAGTCTCGGTATTACAGTTTTATATATTACTTTCTTGGTAGTTTTCCTCAAGTTCCTCTTCTATAAAATGGAATTTATAGATCTCGTAATATTTTGGCCCTTGTTTACACTACTTGTTATATCTTCGTTGCTGTTGCCGTTCTTTTGAATATTACTCTCAAATATTTGCATTTTTCTACTCCTTCCATATATTCGTGTTCTAAAGGTAGGTTTTCTACTTCCTTGTTCTCTGTTATTAAATATTCGCATTTATTTTTATTTTTTGTCACGCCTGCTTGATCGTATGCTTCTTGTAGTTTTCTGACCATGTAGCTTAGATCATCTTGGTCCTCTGCAATAACTATTTGGTGGTCGGCAAAGTATAAATTGTATAGAATGTCGTCCCCTATCTTTAGTCCCATAGTTCTACATTTGTAGCCACCCCCGAAGAGCTCTGTCAAGGTATATTTTAAACAGAGTGGGGGATAGACAACAGCCTTGCCTGAGATATTTAGTTGTATTAAATTTATCTGTTAAGCTTCTACCTATTTTTATTCTTGTATAATTAGATTCGTAAAGTTTAGCTGTTGCTTGTATTAGTGATGGATTTATATTCAAACTTTCCATATCTTTCCAGAGCTGTCCAATAGGTACACTATCGTATGCTTTTTCCAAGTCTATTAATGCGACATGCGTTTCTCTATCTTGTTGTACCTAGGCGTTTTTCTATTATTAATTTTAGTGTGAAGATGTTATCGATAGTGGATCTACCTACTCGGAAACCTGATTGCTCTTCAGCTGGTTTGCCATGTATATCTTTTTCTATTAGATTTTTCAAGATTTTAGAGTAAATTCTACCGATTGTGCAGATCACTGCTATTCCTCTGTAATTCTTTGGGTCATTTAGGGATCCTTTCTTATGTATTGGAGTTATGTAGGAGGTTCGCCATTCTTCTGGTATCTGTTCACCATTTATACATCTTTCATATAGCTTTTCCTTAGCATTTCCTTTAGCTCTGTTGGGTCATACTTTACAAGTTCTGGAGGAATCCCTTCGGGTCCTGGAGATTTTCTTATTTTTGTTGTTTTTAAAGCTTCTTCCACTTGTTGTAGTGTCATCTTTTCCTGAGCTTGACCATTATATTTTGTTTTAGTAAACTGTTATCTTTGCTCTTGTAATAGTCCTTGGAAATACTTCGTCCATTCATTGTGAGATATGTTTATAAAATCGGCTTTATTTTGTGTTGTTATTTATATAGGGGATATATACTTTTGCTGTTACAAGACAGTGATCACTTCCGTACTCCACCCCTTGTTTTACTCTAACGTCTTGTACTTTTATACTGGATTTTTGCTTTACTATCAGGTAATCTATTATAGATTTTAAGCCTCTGGTGTGCTGGTACCAAGTGTACTTGTGGATGTCCTTGTGAGCAAAGAAGGTGTTCTCTGTTTTCAGTTCATATTGATCACATAGATCCAGTAGCTGTTGTCTATTGTTATGTTTCTTGTGGCAAAGAGATCCCTCCGTGGGTGAACCGGTTGGCGTACTTCAGCAGCTGGGTGCCCTTTCTGAAAAGATGCCTGCCAAAAGAGTGGTTGACTCCGATGGGGCTACAGCACACCCTGAGCCATCGACACGGCTCCACCTGCTCAGACACATCACCCTGCAAAACTCCATCCTATTAACCTCAGTTTAACCTTATTTTGCCAAATATTACGTAACATGTATGAGTGATTAACAGATAGATAGAATGTACATAACTGGTGGTTATTTTATTATGCAAATGGAGTTCATTCGTTTGCCCTGGATATCTGTCTATTAGTGGCGCAAACCAACTGTGCAACCGGAAAATTTGCAGTCAATAAGAAGTTAACGTTGGTTTCACATTGAGGGTCTATTTTTAACAAGGAATGATTTTCCCTGTCTTTGGAAGTTAGTGTTATTTTAACACGACATGGCTTTCTGGGTCTGTAGTGAACTTTACCACCGCATCGAATTTATGTAGATTTCGAGTGTTGCATTTTGATTACCTTTTATTACTTTACAATTATGTCAAGGTTTCAGTGGAAGAGCGGTCTTTCAGACCGAACTGCGCCTTGGGGTTTCTCCAACTATTACACTGCAATTATTTCTGTAATTACTAGTTATGTACTTAATTTTAGTTGCAAGAAATAAAGACATTTATTATTATTATTATTATTTATGTTATTTTCTCCATACATGCGCACTACTGGACTATTTCTCTGTTTACCTACTCTACTGTTCATGTCTCCCGCCATAATAATTTCATATTGATTAGATATTTGTTCTATTACCTCTCTGCAGTCATTTTCGAAACTGTCTTTGATTATTGGAGCGTCATCATTTGGTGCATAAACCGCTATAATTACTATGGTTTGACCTCTTATTTGCAACGTAAGCTTCATTAAACGTTCATTTATAGCCTCCCACGCTTCAACATACTTTTTTAATGATTTGTTAATTAAAATGGATACCCCTGTTCTGGCTCTTTCGCTCTTGTCTACTTCACTATAACAGTGAGTAAAGTTTTTGAAGTCTTCACTACCATTTCCTTTCTTTTTTGTTTCTGATCATACAGCTATATCGATTTTTCTTTGTGACATTTCTGTTAGGACCTCTTGTTGTTTGTTTCTAAGTCCTTGAACATTCCAAATACCTATACCAGCTTCCATTTTCTTTGCAATTGCCGTCGTCGGTTATATCCGTCCGTCATTCGAAGCATAGTTAAACTGGGTTTTTTAGCATTTTCAAGTTTTTATGAAAGCGAGGAGCTGGCCCACTGCTACAAACCCCAACCTGGAGGACCAGGGTATCTCTCTTAGTCTGATCTCTCTCCCGAAATCTGTCCGGCAAGGGTGACCCTACCAGTAGCTCTGCTACCGCCGACATAGCTTCCAGGTTCCTCAAGGTATGCAAGCCGGTAAAAGCTACCTTTGTCAAGGTGGAGATGCCGATCGAGAGAATCTACTACATTATTTTAATTATCACTAAAATCTCTAAATTTTAATCGCTTTTAAATAACAAGGCTACTTTTTGTATTTTGTAGAATGTTCAATAACTGTTCCTCAAAATATTGGCAAAAGTTGAGAACCCCTATTTAAAAACATCAGTTAAGCACTTATCCTTACTAGCTTTTTTTAAACTTTTGCCATTTTTATGATTCACATGGTAAGTGTAAACATCTTACAACGATTTTATTATCAGAATCTGCTTTGCTCTCGTCTACAGCTATTTCCTAGCTTACATTTTGAAAATGTTGATATAGATATTTATTCCATGGTTTACTTTGTATAGAAAAAATTTGCCATTGATCTGCTATTGCTAACCGACTTAAAATTAAAAAAAATTTTCATTCACCTCCGTCACAATCTTAAAAAAATAATTGGGTGATTAATTCAATAAAAGAAATTATGTCACTTTTTCTAAAATTAAAACAGCAAAATCCTGATGGACAAAAAATGAGCTTCAATAACTTTTGAATAACATTGGAATGTTTTTAATCTTTAAATTTGCGAAAAATGTTGAAGACATACATGATCACCTGGTATACACTATTTACTAAGTAATTATAATAGAGAACAAGTACATTATTAAGTAATTAAAACTAAAGCACAATGAGCAGCAACCTTTATATGTTCAGTCCAACGATGACAAGTTCAAGTTGAAATAAGAATTATAAATAAAAATAATAATTTTGATATGAATCGCTATAGTTTATTTACATTGAAGTATACAGTACAGGTCCCAGGTTACCGTCACTAAAATAATTACAGTCATTAAAAAAAAATGCTCCTGAAGTCGCTTTTATGGTACACGAGAGTCTTGTTGTACAACTTCTGCATAAGAAGGAGGCAAATCACCTGCAAAATAACATTATGACCAACGTAACCAACAAACAGTTTCTTTTGTTTTTAACTAAAATAAATTACCTACGGTATTAAATTATATAATACAATTGCCACCAACCTATTGGTAGATTTGGTCGATATGATTGAATACCCGGAGAACCATATATGTCGAATTCAGATGGTCGTAACGGTAGCGAACTTGGTAAGCTTTGGTAGCTGTTTGGGCAATACTCATGCTGCATTAAAGGTGTGCCAATAGCAATATATTCAGGGTCTATAATGTGAAAATCATATTATACTCACGGTTTGATGCTATTGCATATATAGATATTGTACCTTTACAGCAAACACACACAGATTTGCGACACCAGTGAATGAGCATTGCTAAAATCCCTGTACAAAGTATAATTCCAAACACTAGCATAACTATCCACATTTTAGATAACGTGAAACTTTAATCTGAGGTTACAAAAGAAAAACACTGGACACCTCTTCTACATATTAGAATTTAATACTGAACTAAATGTTCAAATATCTAAAATATGGTGTTTTAAGGAACTCATGTTTTTCTTTACTTTTTTGAGCTTGCAATTTTGCTAAAGGCGGTGTTACATTTGTTGTATGTGATGATATGTTGCGCCATAAACCATTATCTAAGCAAGTTAAAGTGTACGTTTGAATGGGAAAGATATCGGTAAATTTAATAGAGAACTTTGAATATTTTTAATTTTATAGATGATAGTGTAGGTGCCAAATGTCTATTACATAAAATAATTTTACTAAAAAGATTTAACATAAAAAATTTCATTATCATGGCTGTATTTAGTGTGAAGTAAACTATGTGTACGGGAACAAAGCCATTGTACTTCTCAAGCACCGATGATATCACACTTCCTAACCATAATATGAATATTTACAAAACTATTCATTGGAATTTTTATTTTTGCTGCTCATCAGTTGAGATGTGATAAGTTTTTGGCGAATTTGACATAATGGTGTAGTACCAGCTTAAGTAATATGACACTGTAATATTAAGAAATACCCAATCTATACGTCGATAACCTCCTGACCTTATTATTCTGTACTAGTGCTAATCTAACAGTAGTAGAGTTGTGGTAGTAGCCTGAATAAGAAAAAGTTAACCAGTACTTGAGACTATTAGAAAGGACGTACTTTTGTAAAAAGCATTTATAGGTACCTATTTCAATTAGCTTTTATTCAATGAAAACTTATTCCTTAAATTGCTATGGAATTAAAAACTATGAATTCATTGTATACTGTGCAAAAGCTACATATTATTTACTGTTTGAAAATAAAAAGTAACTGATTCAACAATAACAATTCAAACGTTACAGAAATTTTTAGGTATGTTACCATCCCAGACTTTGCCTTTAGTCACGGTCCGGCAACAATATAGGGGTGAACAATATTTCTAAACGTATGAGAGCTATAGTATAGAATTTGCTTCTATAAAAGTTGTAGGTACAAATGTGCTGCACGTTACTAAAATATTTTTTATTATTCAGGGTGGCTTGAAAAAGTGTAGCCAACCAAACTTGCTTTTTTAAAAATAAAATTCCCTATATACAGGTAGGTTAAAGGTTTTACATCGAAATACTAATTATTTTAATATAATGATGTACGTGTTTAACGTTAACTCTTGGGCCGATAGATAATAATAGAGCTTGGTTCATATCATTTCTGTTTTATAAATTAAATATTATTTAAGTTATAAGTTGTGCAATGTATAGCCAATTTTAAAGGATTTTTTTTTAAATTCTGCAGTACCCAGATGCCCTGTGACACAGCAACTATTTAGTTTATCGTAAGCTCAACATTTAGAGTGCAACAAGCCTGTATTATTAGTATTATTAGTTGTACCTACTTCTATTTACTAAAAAAAGGAGCACTTTTTACTTCTTGGAAATTCTAGCAGATATTTTAAAAAAAGTGAATTGCTATGCACAATCCTCAATTTATAACTAATAAAGTTCGAAATGCTAAATTACAACTATTTTGCAAGGTTTTATAAAAAATCTTTAAAAATAAAAATATGTACACGTATAATGTTAGCCTTCTTAGACACAGTCAAGTACATAGTTGTAAAATTATCTAAAACTACCATGCATTGGCATAAAAAAATAAAGTACTATTTCCAAAAATAATCTGGCAATGTTGAAGATTGTTCTTTTACTGCTTCCGCATATGGAGGAGGCACATCGTCTGCCGATTGTACTACATCAGGGCGATAGTTGTTGGCATACGATGCCTCCGTCATTTCTGGGTCTGTAGGATATGGAATTCTTCTATGTGAAGGGTACTGCCTGGTTGCTTTTGCATTTTTAGAATGCGGCACTACAAGCGAGGGCTCGTTCTTCAATTGTGCTTCTAATGTTCCACCTGCGTCTATAACATAAATATGTAACCACAGCCCCATACTTTTTAGTGATGAATTTAACCTGTTGGTGGTGGTTTTAAAGCAACATATTGGGATGACAGATTGCTATCGGTGGGATAATGAACAACCTCCTCTATTGTTACCGTGGTGGCAGATCTTGGCAAATTATTAGTGTTAGAATCTGTAAAATATAATAACTTAAAGCTGATGTTTCTATGTTTCAATTGGTAGTAAACAAATAAGATTAATTACAGTCGATAAGATGTAATCTATTACAAGAATAACACTAATAAATTATAAATAAATTAAGTATGGCTGGCAAAATATAACAGTTTATTTTAAAGTATTGGTAAGTTTAGTCATGGTATTTAATCCAAATTATAATTCAACGTCCAAAATAGGTACTTACATCTGTATTCGGAACTTCTCCTATCACACTGGCATAAAATTATAAGAATTGCCACAATTATAAATATGCAAAAGAGCAGTAGCAGTAGCACCTCCATATTTAGCAGCTGCCAACAAAATATTTAAAATCTACTGAATTTGAAACATTACAAAACAATTAACAGTAAGCTTCTGAAGCCCGTAAAAAACCATTCTTGCATAAATTAAAGTTGAACTTAATGTAGAACAACAATTAAAAGCACACCGTTGTGAATATCTCAAATTAAAATTCAAAACTCCACGTAGCAACTTTCTTATACTTAGATAATCAGAATGTTACTAAATTGCTCATTTTGTAAATGAATTGATCAACTGTTTACTAGGCTTTCCAGGTTCACAACAGTTTTTTCACAAGGTCTTTACACTTTGTTTATGTGTACTGGTCGGCCTTGGTTTTCTGAGCGAGTCTGGTATCTGATTTAATTATTTCCTTCCTTTAGTACAGGTCGTGCATATTGGTGACAGCATCAACTTTTCATTTGTAATGCATCAGGTTTCTATTAAGAGTGTACAAAAGCAGATTTAATATTCTGTAAAAACTTCTAGAACTATTTTCATGAGAGTTTGCATTTAGTAATAATTACGATGTGTTGGAGACTGAGTTTATATAAAAAAACATTAGAAGTGCACTAAATTAGGCAATTAAAAATATCTCAACATGCTTAGTAATGTAACAATTTAAGTTTTCCTGCTACTGTTTTGAAGTTATATTATGCAATACAGACAAGATTCATTTAAATAGATATTTTAATGTTCATAAATAATTAATAAAAGAATTATTTCATAGTGCTTTGCAAGTTGCACTGTTTTTATGTATATACTATATACTATAAGGTATAAACTAAAAAGACGCTTTTTAATGTTACGGTGAAATCTGAAATAATTGTGACACTAACTTTGGCCAATTTAAGGATTTTTATTTTTGTTTGTCATTATTAACAAGTTATTTAATTAATCTAAATAAATTACAAGGTACTTTTACATAATAATAAAACTGAAATGACAATACTAACCCAAATTTTTGTTTAAAAGTATATTAATGTAAAAATATGTAACTTTGCATTTTAGTAATCTACAGTGTCATCGTACCTTCAAGTGGTGTAACACTGACCCACTTCTTCATGTTTTTTAAATTTAAGCAAAGTTCTGAGACAGCTTTAATCGAAAATTCTATATTATAATTTTTTTTCTATTTCAGCTTGCGCAGAACGTCACATTTCACAGTGTAAATACTTTCAAAGAATTGAGACAAGTTACCTGCATGTGAGGTAACTTGGTCGCACACATTTAAACTCATAGAAAGACAGGCATTCTATGGCGGACCAATAATAATAATATAATATTTATTTAGTATTGCTAATACAGAAACATCACAAGTTTTTATATCGTACACACACAACAAATATATATAACAAGTTTCATGCTCAAATCTAACATATAAACAAAACAACTTAATATATATTTTTCACTTACTCAAATAAGATTGCCTTAACAAATATTTGGACATATTAATATTTACATTATCCTTCTGTGGCAATGTAATTAAACCTTTAACAAATAGTGAATTGTTGAATAACTATGTAGGCTACATTCCCACATTCAATCAAAATAAGGTGGCATAATGACAATCTTATTAATCTCATAAATGGAATCTAAAGCGCAATATTCACAAAACTGTCTCACCTCTAACCACAGCAATTTCATATGTACATTAAGCCAGACCAAAAAAAAGAAAAAAAAGTTTAGAATTTAAATGTCGCAGCAAAACTATTATAACGTGACGTAACAGTGACATTTGCTAAATTATAATTATTAACAAATTCTGTTACACATGGAAAGTGATTTAAATTTGTCAGCAAAACGAATTCATCTTTTAGAAGATGCAAGGTTAATAGTGAAAAATATGTGATTTTCTTTTAGAAAAAAAATCTAAGAATCCTTTAATGTTAACTGAAGTTCCTATATTTACTATTGCTAATATCATTTCTAAACAAAGGTTTAAATAAAAATCTCAACAGCCACAATATGTTCTTTGTAAATTAACTAAAATGGAAAAATTTGATATCAGCGATGTGATTTATATGATGTATGAAAATAAAGAAGTACCAACTCTAAATAAAATTCAAACAAAATTAGTGGATTGTAGTATTGATTTTTTATATAAAAGTGATTATGGTCTATTCTTAAGGATATGAGTTTTACTTATAAAAAAATCAATAAAAGGCTCAAGATAATGAAATCTCTTAGATTTACTACTCACAAAATCAAGTTTATTGCTTTTATAAGAAAATTTAGAGCAGAAGGAAATGACACTTTTTTATTTTGACCAAACGTGGTAAGATACCAATGACATGACACAGAGAGGATGGGTAGATTCATAAAAAAAATTTGTTTGGATACCATGGTTTTTCCTTCTAAAATTTCATAACTATTTGTATAGGAGAACTATACAGAACACTAACCATACATACCACATGAGAAGTAAAACAAAAGAGTATTTCAAAATTAATAGAATGAAGAAAAAAAAGTGGGGCAAAGATCGACAGAATTTGTAGGCCCTAAATTGCTTTGCATTATCAAGACAATTGCTAAAAATTCCTAAACTTGCAGTGTTTAAGTTTAAATTAAAAAACTCATTACTACAAGGAATTCGCAGCGTTATATTATGCCGAGTACTTTAAGCTCCGAGTATTGCAAGATACGAGAGCGGGATGATAATTAGTTAGCCTCCACATATTTTAAATACATAAATATAAATGTATATTCAAAAATGTCAAATTGGCATCACTGAAAGTATAAAGTCCATCTGTGAAACAGTTTGTTGTTAGCGGCTGTTTAAAGAAAACGTGTTGTATTTGTTTAACAATGGAAAATAACGACAAAAGTCTTAAAAGGTGCAAGCATTTTTGAATAGAAAAAAATTGTGCTGGGTGAATGTGCTCCATCATATACGACAGAAAAAAATTAGATAGTTAAA
Organism: Agriotes lineatus; assembly: GCA_940337035.1. Taxonomy (NCBI): domain Eukaryota; kingdom Metazoa; phylum Arthropoda; class Insecta; order Coleoptera; family Elateridae; genus Agriotes; species Agriotes lineatus. Next base: position 78,268 of record CALNHX010001879.1, on the reverse strand, counting down.
TTTAATAGGGCCGCACCAGCTTCCAAGACGAGTACCGCTCTGAATGCCAAAGAAGTGGTTACCAAAATCCACGATATGTTGTTGAAAGAGAAATGACTGAAATTCAGTGAAATAGCTAATGCAGTAAAGATCTTAAAAGAGCTGGTGTGCGATATTTTAACCCAAGAATTGGGCACGAAAAAGCTGCCTGCGTGGTGGGTGCCGTGTTTGCTTTTACCAGGTAAATGCACGTTTTCACACTAGAGTTACTGCAATTGGTAAAATCATCGAATTAAAGCACGATTTGCTTCCGCATCTACATTATTCACTCTATAAGGCTCCCTCAGACTTCAACTTATTCCCTAAGCTCAAAATTTTCCTCGGTGGATAAACATTTTCCTCTGTTGAAAAGGCCACGGCCACTGTTGGCGCCTATTTTGCAGACTTTGAATAAAGCACCTTTCGTCATGGGATCAAAGCCTTCGAGCATCGCTGGACAATTTGTATTAAGCATCTAAAAGGCTATGTTAAAAAATAAAAATAATTTTGACAACATAAAACCGGTCTTTCATTGTTAGGCTAACCAATTATCATCCCGCCCTCGTAACTTTACAGAAATGGAATGTACAAAATTTTTTCTGGAACTGGAAAAATCGTTTTAAAGACCAAAAAATTAGTTTACTCGCAATCGGTTAATAAATAATAGGTATATTTTTAATCTTCAAAACAGTGGGAAGCAAGTCATTGTCTACTTTACTTTCCGGCTAGCCGGGAAAGCTTTTTTTCCGGCTAACTAAACGTCAATGAATTAGTCATGTTACCTAGCAACAGCGTCGCAGATTCCTTTACTAAAGTGACTTATAAAACTGCGATAAAAATATCTATTATTTAAAACTTACCTAATTAAGTGAGTAAAACAGTGTACATACCACGGTGACGAGTTTCATTTCTGTCTCGAGATAAAGTTGACCTCGACGCTACGCGTCTCGGTTAACTACTTTATCTTTCGACAGGAATGAAACATTTTCCACCTCGGTACGTAATATACTATTATTCGCAATCATATTGTAATGTATCAATTTCATGACATAACAACAGCTGGGAACTAGATGATTACTGAAACTAGCCGGTAAATTATTACATACCCCGAAAAATATTACATACCTGAAGAGTGTGATGACTAGAGAGCAGATTTTGAAGCATTAAGCTTATCCTGAATATTAAAAGCAGGAAAATGTTTACGAATTGCAGGAAATTGAAGTATTTGACACTAACTTTTTTATGATTTTTTTGCTTTTTTGCCTTTTTATACATATTTTGGATTTTTGTGCTTATTAGTGCTTATTTTTAAGTTTTCAGTTTGCATTCATTTTCCGCCTAAATAATTTCGTAATTGAATATTTCAATCTGGTTCATTTGCGGGCGAATATATTTTTTGCTTGAATGCAGTTTGCCCGGTACGGCGATGGGCTTAAAAACGCAATCAGTGCAGTGGTTTTCTTGGAATTCCTAAAAAAACTCGGGTATTCCCTTGAATTATTTTAGTTAAAACAGCAGAAAACTCGATTATTCCTCGTTTTGTATGATTTTAATTCAAAATACAGACACGAGCGATACGGCCGATCTGGGGATAGTTATACGTCTATCATCCTTTGTGTCAGAGGCCATAATGAATTAAAATATGAAAACAGTAAATTATTTTGCACAACTTGTATTCAGACGGTAAGAGCTTATAAAGTTCTTTTTCTATTTTGCTTTTAGAATAACTCCATTCTAGCACCCAAATGACGTCATTTGAGTGTTAGAATAAGTCGCTATGAAATGACGTCATTTGGGTGCTAGAATGGAATTATTCTAAACGCAAAATAGAAATTTTTTTTCTTTTTTAACTTATAAATTGGTATAAAGCGGCAAAATACAAAAAATAGTATAAAACACTCGTTGCAGACGGTCCTTCAAGCACTCATTTGTTCCTCAACTCGCTGCTATGCAGCTCGTTTCGGAATTCAAATTCGTGCTTGAATAGATGCCTTCTGCATTTGTATCTTAATATACTATTAAAATTATTTGAGTATTATTATTTCTCAGAATTATTGTTATTAGTTAAATGAATGAATAAAATAGTTTTTTTCATTTATAAAGTTTTTTATGATAAAGCTTTTTTGTAAGAGTTAATGCTTTTTTGCTTAAATTAACACTTTTTTAAACATTTTTGAGGCTTTTTAAAGCGCCTTTTCAAATTTTTTTTGTGCTTATAATTCCGCTCTCTAGTGATGACAGTTATTATAATTTTTTTGTTTTCATGGTACAAAAATATTTGCTACATCAGGATATTTATTATTCAGAATTCAATTGTAGTTATTTTTAAAATTAGAGGATTGCAGATAAAATAGTATACAAACCTCGGCAAAAATTCCATTCCTGTGTCTCGAGAACTACTTCACCTCAAGGCTATTATCGCCTCTCGGTAAACTATAGTTCCCTCGTTTCCGCCTCGGTATGTAATATACTATTTAGTCTAACTGAAAATCAAAAATCAAGGTGCTTAAAAAAATCACATTGCGTCGCCATGTCGTCTGGTAAAATTTTACCATCCTAGGCAGGGGATGATATACTTTCACATGTCAAATCATATGTTAAACTGCTAGGTCTCTATTTAGATCCCAGTCTGAAATTTGACATTCACACTGAAAATATTACGAAGAAATTATCCTCCTACATATACGCCCTTCGTAAACTTCAGCTGTGGCAGGTTATTGTGCAGCCAGAGAGGTATATTTTGCATTCATCCATAGTACCATCTCATATGGGCTCATAATCTGGGGAAGTTATTCCGGAGCACATGATGTAACGCAGAATACAGAAGAAGCTGTAAACAACTATTCATCAAAGAGAAAGTACTTACCTTGTATTCTTTGTATATACTTAGGGCCGGTTGCAGAAATCAATGTTAAGTCTGGTGTTAGCTAATGCGACGTCAAAGTGAACAAAAACGAATCAAACCTCAAATGCTTATGGTAACTAATACATTAGTAAACAAAATTTGATGCGATTTTGTTCACTTTGACGCGACGTTAGCTAACACCAGACTTAACATTGCTTTCTGCAACCGGCCCCTACTTGTTTAGTTTACGCCAACAAACACCAACATCAGTTTCAAACATACATAACCACAACACTAGAAACAAAAACCATCTGGTAATACCTTACCACAGGGTTAACTGTGCCCAACTGGGAACAAACTATGTATGTGTCAAAATGTTCCACAAACTGCCTCAACATGTAAAAGACCTTCAAGCAAACAAATTCAAAATAATGTTGAGAAACTACCTTGTGGGAAAATGTTTCTACAACTTTACAGATTTTTTAAATTCACCTTTGCATGGTCTCTAAAATAACCTTTATTTATAATAATTATGTGTACTTAATATTTATCCTTTTAATTGTAAAATGTTATATTAGTTTCATGTTTGATTACACATTGCTAGATGTATTTGTTTGACATGTCATGGGATATGTTGATAAATAAAATGAATTGAATTCATATACCTAATAGGTATATGATTGAATTAAATGAATTGAATTGAACTCACTTTTATCTATATTTGGGTAGCTTGATATAAATGTTAATCATTTATCTTTTTTTATGTTTATTATTTCTTATGTCTAAACCTGGTTTTATGATATATTTGAAGACTTTTAAGCATTTAAATTATTATTTTTTTTTACAACGTTTGTATGTTATTTATTGAAATAAAGCTTTGAAGGGATTTAAATTGTTTTATCTACGATAGTGTGTAAAACTGAGTTTTAGTTGACAATTTTAAGTTTGTAAAACGACTATTTAATAACATCTTTTCATTGGGATGGGGACGGTTCGCCCCCACCGTTTAGCCCTCACTGTTTAGCCCCTGCCGTTTTGCCTCTGGCGCCGATTCGCCCCCGACCATTTTGCCCCCAAGTTATGCGATATGCAGTATATTTTTGCATTAGATTAACACGTGTTAATTTCTACTCTAATTTTGTGTACCTGGATATTTTAAAATTACATATATAGATGGGCATTATTTGAGATATTAAAACGACTACACTCACCAGCACGAAAAACGGAGCACTTGCATTTTTTTATTAGATTTAAAATTGTATCCCTTTGTGATGTTTTATTATTACATTTATTATTATACATTTAACATTATAACATGTGCAATAAATGTATAATAATAATAGTTATTAAGGTACCAAGGGCATTATGAGTAATTGTTAGTTTACTAACTGAGGGCCTTTGGCCCGAGGTGTGTACAACAATCGCGGGCTCTTAGCTCATAATGCCCGTGGTGCCTTCAAGGTTTTATGTCCTACTAATTTTCTTACCAAATTCATATTCATATTCAATTCATATAATTACTATGATATAGTATTTAAGATTGATCTAGTTAGCTGATCTAAGTTAGATTTGTGACATTAGCTGAGCTGTCATTAATTTTCATTGTGACAGTGGTGCATAATTTTTTAAATAAAAGTTGTATCCATGGAAACAAATACTGTTAATTTTTCATAATAACCCTAGTGTTCTTATGAAGAAAATAATTGCCCTGGAGCGTTATTTTGTATCTAAGATGCCTTAAAATAGAGTCATTAATTTCAATTAATGTACTGGTAGGACATAAATGTAATAATAAAACATCACAAAGGGATACAATTTTAAATCTAATCAAAAAATGCAAGTGCTCCGTTTTTCGTGCCGGTGAGTGTATTTTAAGATGAGTTCCTGTTATAATTATGAAAATAGTGGTACTTCAACAAGAATTAAAAATATTGCAGAAAGTCATGGTACGATAGATACTATGGATTGTTTTTTAGGCATTGCCCATAATTTTGAATTTTAAAATATTTTGTAATGTGTATTATTTAATAAATATTATTTTCAAATTTATCTGACCTTCAATTTTTATTTATTATTTTCGAGAGCGAAACGATCGGGGGTGAAATGGTATGGGGGCAAAACATCGCGGGGCGAAACAGCGGCCAAACAGTGGAGGCTAAATGGCGGGGGTGAAACGTCACATATCCATTTTCATTAGTTTACATCGTCAGTAGCATCGTGTTTAAAATTATTTTATTAGTCACGTCGTCAGTAGCAAGGAGTTTTACAGTTTTTAACCACGCAAAATTACGACCAATTGCTAGTAATCCTAATTTACATATAAAATATTTTTTTATATTTACAGTGTTTTCTACATTCTATGGTGGATAAAATATTGTACGATATACATGCGTAAAGTATCTTTAGTCACTCGCAGGGCTAAAAAGCTCGCTCACTCGCATTTTAACTCTGCCCCACTCGTGACTAAAGACTAGCTTTACGCACTTGTATCGTAAATTTATGTTCAAAGTTGTGTATGTAAAAAACAGTTGAATTTGGTAGCATAAAATTCTAAAAAAATCGAAATAATTAAATTTGCAAATTTTGAACAGCTTATATAGCATAGTAAGGTTTCACCCGATTGTTTTCTGTTACAGGAGCCACCTGAAAATCAGCATTTTTTGCATAAACTCTCCAAAACAGTTAATGTTAGACCCATTCAACTTTATATTAAAATGATTAGCATTTTAACGCAAATTTTTTAAACTACCCAAATATAAGGCATTCTATTTATAAAACAATTAAGTTTGATTCGCCACACTTTTTTGATCCACTTTGTATACTCAAAAATACTTTACTATTGTGCACCACCTTCGTACCTACAATTGTTATGTATACAAATCATATAGAACTCTCATAGTTTTAAAAATATCTTCGACCCCGCATGGTTGCCCTGCGTTTAAACATTTCAAACTTTTGAATGCACCTAAATTCATTAATAACACTTCAGAATTATAAGAGAAATCGGATAAACACTATCTCATAGAGCTCTTTATTAATGTTTTTAATTATTACAAAAACATTTTCCGTTAAAATTTCAAAAAACATGTTGCTTTTTATAAAATATCTCTTATATATATTATTAATGTAGCTAACAAAAATAAATTAAAGAATTGCAAATAAAATTCTCATATTAATAACTTATTTAAAGTTAATGTAAGCAATATTTTTTATATCACATAATATGGAGTATTAACCTCTTCATGATCGCCTATCAAACAGGTGACATGATGCAAAGCTGCAGTTTGTTACAGTTAATCAGGTGCAGTGGGATTCGTAAATACAATTTATATGTGATAACGTACTACATACACACATACATAATCTGTAACCCCTTATACCATTTACACAGTGTCGGGGTGTCGGGCGCACTGAGCCGCTGCGGATATGTGCATTTTTAAATTCGGCAGAGATACTTGAGATAGTGAAGCCTGTCTAAACTAGAACACTACGCCCGCTCTCCAGATGTTCACCCATCCAAGTACTGACCAAAAAGACAGGAGCTTAACTTTTACAAGTGCCGTGAGGTATGCAATACCACTCAGCAGTACTGCCCACATCATGTAGTACATATCAATAAATAAACTTAATCTATTTGAATTATTTAACGGCAGCATAGTGGAACAATTTACTATGCAAGTGCTTACTGTACAATTATAACGGTTAATATAAATAGAACGCTTAAGTTTGTAATCCCCTTTACAACAAAGCATACTATGCTGAGCATACACCTGTATAAAAGCCACTTGGTCATGAAGAGATTAAAGCTTTATAACACAGCCCAAGCTTAACACTGCAAAACAATCAACTTAGGTTTTGTTAATATAAGTAACTCGAATTTCTTTTCTTACGAAATACCATAGAAATAGCAACTGTATAGTCCTGAGAAACTTCATATAACATGAAATAAATATGGCACAACAGCAACTATACATTACAAATAATTTAAATAAATGGTAAATAACAGACAAATGTAACAAAAATATTTAGTATATGTACACGTTATGTGAGTGAGTAAGCAGATTGCTTTTTAACGACCGAATTAAAGTTTATATAATACTATGTACAGGTCTGATATACATATAAGTAAAGATACCTTCAGCTCGAATATGCATAAACGTAGTATAGGTAGTTGTAGAAAAACCGTAGCAGTGACTTAGCTATTTTTATGCCAAATTGAAACAATATGAAATTTAAATACATGCCAAAAGTAAAAAGTATTTAAATACTGGAATGCACTGTGGTGGTGACCTTTACATCTCCATTCTGATTTCTTACAAACTACTCAGTAGTATTGTCAAATTGCATACATATAGATGAAGGGAGACAGCATACTAACCAACATATCTTTTTTAGTAAAATCAGTTTTACGGCTAAATTTATGAAAATTTCCTTTCTTATGCAATGAAACATTGAATACTAAAAGCATGACGTATTTGGAAATTTAAAAAAATCTAAATATTGAAATGAAACATTATAACACAAGCTAAAATATTGTAGACAAAGCAAAATAATAAATATTTTATAACAAATTTGCAATGACAGGCAAATTGGCTCTATTAAAGTCCTCGTTTTTATACTGTGCGTGGACTGAACGTGCATAATTTGTTTTGTAAACTAAAGTTATGCCTACTGCTGCTTGCTATTTAATCTTACAGAAATAGTAAGTCGCAATCAAAAGAAAAAATATTATATTTTCCCGCTGCTTATTGAAACTTAGCCAAATTTTTTTTTAAATCGTTTGGTTTGTCACCTGTCAGCAGGATTAGTTTTCGTGGGTCGTATTACCGGTGAGTTTCACATGTCACATAAACACTTGGAATTATAAACAAAACGTCAAAGCCTGCATCCTGCGTTGTTAATTTTATTATCCTAGGAACTTAATAATAATATTTTTGCACTACTAGTCTCAGAACGCACCGTTATTGGCCTATCGTTAGGTCGTGAAGTTGATTTTCTCCACCAAGGGAGAGAAACTAAAATAAACAATTTTCACTGTGGTAACTAATAAATTGCTAAGTTACCAAATATGACTATTTTAATTTTGACGTTTTAAAGAGCTGTATTGTCAGGTTGACAGTTAAAATATTTTCTAAATTTGTTGGGAATTTAGGTATTAAGCCGTTTTGTAGTGCAAAAAATAGTATATACACCACGGTAGCGAATCGTATTATAACCTTCGCGCTTTAGATACTTCGCGCTGCGCGCTCAGTATCTAATATGCGCTCAGGTTATAATACTGCGCTTCGCTACCTTGATGTATAATATACTATTATTTACAACTATTAAACAATGCCGTTGTTATTTTGTGATTATTTGTCAATTATGATATATATTATTAACTAAAATCACAATGCCTGTTGTTTACATCTCATAATTACATCGATACCGCCATAAATGCATCGATACCACCATAATTACATCGCTAATATGAATTTATGTGCATATAATCAAACAAGCCATAAACTGCTTTTTAGAGTTGACAGTTATCAGTCTGTCAGTTTGAAAATAATAATTGTCACTTCTTTCGTCTAAAACCTAAAATGGAAAACGATAGCGACAATAGTGATGAACTGTGCTGTACTCCCCCTGAAGTACGCAAAGCCGCCAAACAAGCTACACAAAATTTACTCCCAGAAAAGTCGAAGAAAACTTATGATATCGCATACAAAAATTTTATGGAATGGAAGTTAAAATAAAGTAGTTGTAAATAAAATAGCGTATTTCACTTGCATATAATAGCTGTTATTACACTCAGATGACTTAAAAAACTCGCTCGCTTTGCTCGCTCGTTATTTAAACGCCATCCTCGTATAATAATAGCATCCATTATATGCTCGTATAATAATATACTATAAGTTCCGTTGTCAAGGGAAAGCAGCAAACAAATATAATCACCGACTTACACGGTTTGTTACTAAGGCTATATCACTGACTTACATGAACGACAGCGGGAAAAATATTTTATGTTGTATTTATACAATACACATTTACAAGACCCGAGTTGTCCATTGTTGAAAATTAAATACCAGATCTGTCACTTACAAATTTTCCGCTCTATTTCATTAATTTTAAATCATTTTTAACACCAAATTATTATTATTTCACCATATTTGGCTCAATTATCCGGTCACATTGCGATTTCAAACATTGTCATAAATGCTCGTTTCAGACAGCTGCTTCCTCAAGCGACTTTGCGGCACAGGAGACTCTCGCTTCACCACTTCCGTATATGCAGGAGGCAATTTTCCTTCCGACTGAGTCTTCCTAGTCAGGCCAAACGAAACACTCCTTGCAGGAGGAGATGGTGGTACATATGAAGAACTTGTATCACTGGAATACATCGTTCTAGTGGCAGAAGGTACTGCATCCGAATAATGGTACGAAACAGAATTGTTTTGAGCGTTGCCTCTCCGCAAATCTGGGGGATACATTCCTGCATTGTTATTAGCAGCAGTGTAGTTTCCAATTTCCCTTATTTCATGAGGATACATTCTAACAGTACGAGATGTTTCGTTTCTGTGTTGCACATTTTGTATTTCCGGTGGATAAGGAGCAGTTCTTGTGCTCATTTTTTGCACGTCTGGTGGATAAGGAGCAGTTCTCCTTATTTGTGGATCTGGGGGATATGCTGCGTAGTGGGAATTAGAACAATGTGCTGATTCATTAATTTTCGGATCATCTGGAGGATACGATGGTCTTGCAGCAGGCGGATAAGATGCAGTGTGGGTAATTTGTTGATTTCTGCTTATGTCTGGAGGATATGGGGTCTCACCTGATGAGCGCAATGGTTCAACAGTACGTTGCGACTCTATTGGTGATGTAGAATATCCAAACCCTATCAAATATTTCATTAAATTACAAGATTTAATTAGCAATGATGCATTTAGAAACCAACCTATAGGTGGTGGGTTTGGTGGATACGATGAAGTCACTTCTATTCTATGCTCGCTCTTAATATATTCAGACTGTGGCAATGGCATTGTGGATGGCAAAGTTTGTGAACTACTCTGATAACGCTCACTTTCTGCTTCTGCGGAGGAGGTTGTGGTTGTTACATATCCATTACGATGAAAATCTGTAACATACAGTTAATTATCATTCTCAGGCAAAACAAAAATTCAAATTAAATGAATTTGTTTTTGATTCATCGGATAATGTGCTGTTTATTACAATTTTTAACATGTGAGTAACACTATACCAACAATAATTAAGTACCTTCATCTCTAATAAATGCATAGGGGAGCCGGCAACACACCAGATATAGCACAGCGATTATTATCAAGCAAGCTATAATAATTAGAAGTATGTAATACCACTCCATATTAAGTAACGTTGCAACTTGTATTTACAAATCAAGAAATTAGAGCTACATGTTTTAAATTCAATTGTAAATCTGCATTGATGTATTTAGCATTGCACTTTCAATATACTGAAGTAGTATAACATTGTCAATTTCTAATGACTATTTCAGGAGCATCACATATAAACGATGTTCACACTATGAGGTCAACAAGGTAAAAATAGTTTTCCAAAGCAAGAATATTGCTTTATTGCTTCTTGCACTTGTGTTAAATTGGTAGTATAACCACAGTCTATAAACTTGTAGACTGTGGTATAACTACACTGTAGTGAAGCCTAACCATAACAGCTTGTTTATTGACTCAAAAACTATATAGTTTTCAATTTAAACTAGGCTGATTACTCATCCCGCATTTTGGGAACAATCCTGTTTAGTCCATTGTCCTACATCATTATATGTCCAGCCTTAATGCACTTTTTAATAATGTTGAATTTTGAATTAGGCTATTCAACTATACCTCGGAAATCAAGAGATTCGAAATTCGAATTCTGTTTTCACCATGTTTCCCTAACAAAAATTTAAAAAACTATGTTTCATTATTCCTTGTAGGTATCTCCAAACAAATGTTTCCTTCCCGCATTGCCTTCTCAGGGATATTCATTTAAACCCCGATGCACAAAAAATATGCTCTATTTCTCTGGGAATAAAATCATTTTACTGCTCTCATATTAGATACTAGAGAAGTTGATCACTAAATGAAATATTATTTAAAGCCTCCATTTCAGTTGAAACTGTTTTAATTTTAAAAATCAAATGTAGGTACTTAGTTCATGGAAGTGTTAATGCTTTTGTGGTTTTAAATGGGCGTGGTTGAAATGTATCGTTTCGTGATTTTTACGTTACTTGAATATTGAATTTTTAGTAGATATTTTGTGGTTTGCTTAACCTGAACCAAATTTTAAAATACTTTCACATGATGTGTACGAAAAATGATTAAAAATACGGTGATTGTACCTGTAGTGATCGATATATAAATGAGAGATCACATTTTAGAGAAATTATAACTTACCTACCTATTGTAAAAATTTTCTAATTTTCTTACAATTCAGAAAGTCGTTAAAAATCTAGAAACACAAAAAAAATTCAAAACTGTTTTCTATTTTAGTTTCTCATTTTTTCTCTACTAGTCTTAGATGTAGAAGGTGGAATATTGCGCAAATGTGTCTCGTTTTATCAATTTCAGCTTACGACGAGGGAAATTGCAAGCGGCATACAAATAAATAGTTTTTTTTTTCTACTCACTGTATAAAAAAGTCGGCTTTTGCGCCCTAGTTTTAAGAAACAAAACTGTCAATTTCCAACCAGCGGGAGCCAATTTTTATTTGCTCCCGGCGGGAGCCAATATTTATTTGCTCCCGCATTTCTGTTTATGTCACCATGGATATCACACCAAAGCTTTACAAGGTTATGCTGATTTGGAAATTAAACAAATTGTCACTACAGAAATCTAGAATCACTGTAATGATTTACTAAAGCAAAATTTTTGATATTTCGCGCAATAGAACATGCGTTCGAAGCATATGGTTCGAAGAAAAAATCATATATATATCACTGGAGCATAGGTTTATTTCCTCCCTTGTGTGTTTAATGCCCTCCGCTGACGAGTCGGGAATTAAATTCACATGCGGGAGGAAATGAATACCATTGCTCCCTAGATATATAAATAGCTAATTAACTCTAAACAGTTTTTATGAATTTTCCTCAAATCGCATAAGTACAATAAGGCTGCCAACTGTCCTATGTTGTGCGGAACGGTCCCTCAATTTTAGTACTGGTACTGCATTAAAATAATGCATTGAAATTGTCCCGTAAAATGTCAAATGCGTCTCGCTAGTCCCGCATTCCTTAGCATATTCTTATAGGTACTCTTTATCTACGACAGCGAGTAAAATTGACTTTTAGCTGGCAGTTTTAAATTTGTAAAACGACTTGTTAATAACATGTTTTCATTAGTTCACGTCGTCAGTAGCAACGTGTTTTAAAATTTTTAACTACGCAAAATTACGACCGGTTACTAGTAATCCCAATTAGCATTTAAAATATTTTTTTATATTTACCATGTTTTCTAGATTCTATCGTAGATAAAATATTGTACGATACACACGCGTAAAGCATCTTTACGCACTTGTATCGTAAATTACATACATTGGTCCGAAAATGTCGATGTTTTCTAATGCGTTTGACGTTTAACAGATTCTAAAATCTCATTAACCATAAAATACACTCCTACGCAGGGGCGGACTGGCTAGGGATGCCGGGATGCGATCGCATCCCGGGCCCTTGTGCCGTCAGGGCCCTCAAGCTTTAAACTAAAATGCAACACCATTAGCGCGTTTACACAGGCACATTTTGGCCCCGGCGTGTCCGCCCCGCAGTTAATTTGTAATCCGTGTATTATGTAAATGTAACTAAAAATAGCTCTCTAGGGGCCCTAAAATCCCACAGCACCGGAAATATCTTATTGATGTAAATACTTCTTTGTGTATACTTAAAAAATGTAACTTCCACTCGTCAGCGTATACCATATACGTTGCGTACAAGTTTCTAATGACGCTGGCGTGTACGCAAGTAAACTGTGAGCGCTCGTTTTCGAAGTTAAAAATAGTGAAAACTCGACTGCGATCTTCAATAAAGCAGGATCTCCTGAAGGCACTTTTACTAATCAGTATAGAATCAGATAAGATTCCAAGCACCGAATCAATCATAGATGCACTTGGGGAAAGTTCTAAACTCCTCAGTAAAATGTTGTTAAAGTAGTTCAATTGGTAATATCTAATGTACCGACAATAATAATCCCAGTCTAAATTTTAATAAACAAAATGATGTTACTTACACAACGAGGATATATATTGGGATGGTTTAATGCTCGCAATTTAATTCTCTGCATAGAGAAATATTGAACAAAGTCAATTAAAGCACAGAATTGAAATGTTTTATTTAATTGCAATCTAGACAGTAGTTGAAGTTATTAAATGCATTGGAAATGAGATGCAAGAAGCATAATTAGTGGGATAAAGGCTAGCATAAGAATATCAGGTTTCGGAGGGATTGATTTTGAAGTTTGAGTAAAAGAAAGATTTAAGATAGCTAATATAATATAAGTAATATGATAGGTGTGAGCATATTTGAAGCCGGACAAATGTAAGTAAATAATGAAAAAGGTATGTTATGTGCATAATGAATATGAGCGTCGAGTTATTAATAAACGTACAGGCCAGTGAAAGGCAAGCAAGCTGAAAGGTAGATGGAAATCAAAGCAAGATAAGATAGAATATGCAAACAACAATTCAGAACGAGGGCAACTCAAAGGAAGAATAATTAGTGACGTGGTTAAAATTGAACTCAAGTGCCAGTGCAATTTAAAACTAATTGTTCATAGCAGAGCAGTGATAAATAACAATTTATGTGACAAGAGGGGATAAGAAATATAGACAATTTCTAGTTTTAAGCAACAAACATCTTTGAACAATATTAGATCGCGGTTACTAGACAACGCGATGCTCTTTTGTTAACAAAAATAGAAAATAATTCCTGTAATGTCAACTTGTGGGCAAATGATGCTCCTAATTTTTGGTATTTTTATATAATAGAAGTTATTTACAAAGTCTAAAAACTGTACAAAGTTATTCTACAAGTCACCGGGCATAAGTGGAAGTGTTATTAAAAGTTTCTCCACCCAAAAAGTTTATAAAATTGTGCAAGCCAAGATCGGCGTGGGTTCGGCTCCGACAACCTGGAAATTTCAAACTGCGATACCAGTCCATTCCAACATCAGAAGCCAGAGATCTCAAGTTCTACAGGTCAAGAAGAGGTGTAACAACATCTTAGAAGAATATTTGGTGCCAAGGAAGCTACTTCCAGCAAATAAGGGCGTTGACGTCACCCGCAGCGGCTCCAGAGGCGAGGTCGGCGATATTTTAAATGGTATGATCTGGCAGGTTTTTATGTGGTTGGAGTACGGAAAGCCAGTGGACTTCGAGAACACACCTTGCTGACGAAATTAATCGTGTTTCCGAGCGTCCAGATACGTCCAAGCTCCAGAAAATCCCATGGCGTCACTAGAAAATGCGATTTATGGCAGGATTTGCAGTTTTTACAGGAAGCGAAGACAAAAGATAGTAGCACGTCGTTTTTACGTCACAATCTGAAACAAAATCAAGTTAGATGTTGCTAGGCGGGAGATTCGATTAAGTTTATTTGTGGTTTCTTTGCAAATTTGTATATCAAAATAAAACGCTGTATGCACCCGCGAACCTTTTGTTGTGTAAGTAAATTTTGTGAAGTTATAAATTATTGAAGTGAGTAGAGCAGTTGTACTGAAATTTTGAGTATTTGAGCTACTCTGAGTTAAATATTCTACAGAATTCTTTTAATATAAAATTCAAATTTGAACCTAACCTGAGATATCAGTCTTGTGTTTTGCCTGAGCAAGACCATAGGATAATTGCAATTTGATAAAATATAGAACGGGGCAATTAACCATTTTATTAGAGAGTAATGAATACATTTTATTTTGATTAGCCTAAGATACTGACAGGCAAGTTTTGCATTTTTAATTTTAATCTAAGTGCCCTGAGTATTAGGGTGTTTGCCTAATACTACACTGACTTGGCGATTGTCTGACATGACATAACAATATATAGTTTCATTCATATATATTTATATATTGCTTGTTTATAAAGTATTTTTAATGATTCTATTTCTGTTTTTATGAACTAATCTTCTTGAGAATGAAAGCCAATGGATGACGAAAGCCTGCAACAAAATGTAATTTATACATCAATGGGCCATATGAATAAAAGGGAGCATATGCTTATACTTGCAAAATTCAAAGTAAATGCTTTAAGGGGTATGAATAAAATTGTAAGTAAATGCTCTTCCTTAAAAGTATGAAGCAAATGCTCATTATATAAAAGGATTGGCTTCAAACGTATGAATAAAGCCAACCATTTGCTTACAAGTGCGAGTATTTACTTGTGGAAAAGTGATGCTGCTATTCAGCAACATCAGAGCTGTCACTATTAGAAATTCCGCACATTTTTTTTTGAGCAAATGTTCTGGAACGGCTTAATTACAGGTAAACGACAGGTGGGTCCTCGGTAGGCGAGCGGAGATCGCCGTTGCAGCCGAGGTCACAGTGAAAATCATGGAGCGCTCGAGCCGGAGGTTGAGAGTTCAGCTCCTGGCACGGGCGGTCTAGATTTTCACTTAATTAAGGTTTAAGTTTAAGTGACGCCCGCGCCCCCTGAAGTAATGCTTGAGCGGTTCCGGGGGGCAACGGTAGTCGTTAGGAGAAATTAAAAAAAAAAAAAAAGTAAACGACAGGTGATACAGAAAAAATGCATTGTTTGATAAGCATTTACCATCTTTTTACCAAGTTGCTAAATAATTTTGTTGTTATTATATAAGGTGATAATTGCCTTTTTTAGTAAATGGAAGGATAAAAGGCAGACCCAATTTTAAATCTGTTTTAGAATGCGTGAAATTCAAAAATGCAAATTTTATTTTGCCTTTTTTGCCTTTTTTGCGTCTTTTTAAGGATTCTGCTTTTTTTGAGGAATTTCCTATTTTTCTTGCCTTTTAGTGCCTTTTATGATATATTAAATTAGAATTTTAAGAAATTTAGTTCTTACATTTTCAATTTTAAAAGAATGTACTAGCAATTTTCCAAGAAAGTGCACATTTTAAATTTTTGAAATAAATTGTGAAAAGTATTATTCCCAAGCACTTACAGGTAAGAGGTTTAGTGGGTTTAACCCTATATTGTTACGGGCTGAAAATTTCTCAGAAGGATTATTTTCTTGAGATTAATTTTAATGAGGGTACCAGTATTGTCAGGAGAAAGTTTTCTACTGAATCAGCCAGTTTGTCACAATTTTTGAATGTGTTAACATTGTGATTTGTGAAGTGCATCGATTGTATTTCTCAGTTAAACTTCTTTTAATTTTGCATTTTTTTATTTTTGCCTTTTTTTACTTTATTTTTGCCTTTTTTACTTTATTTTTGCCTTTTTAGTGCTTTTTTAAATCTTTTATTTTGCCTTTTTGCCTGCCTTTTTCGAGACTTTATTTTGCCTAACTATCCTAGCTTTAGTGATATGTAATAAAAATACCTTAATATATTTCGTCGAATATTTCAAAAACTACAATTCAATTGATAGTTTTATGATTTTTTGCTTTGCACCCCAAAATGGATTCTTCAAATTTGATCTCCGACATTTCGTATTTGAGCAACTATCAATTTTGTCTAATACGAAATTGTATTTTTATCTATTTTTTAAAAAAAATTATTGATTCTATGACATTAGTATTTAACTTATAATTAATTAATTTTTATTCTCTTCAAATAATAAATAAAATACAGTAAAACATTTCTCAGTATTTAAGAAAATGAAGTTAATGATAATAGTCCTATTATGAAACATGAAGGTAAGATTTGACTACGCTGTGCGTCTCAAAGATCAATTTGTTTTACAAGTATATCGACAACATATATTTGCCTATTTTTTACATATCATTTTGTATGTAAGAAGCTTTCTTAGAACAGAACAAGAACAGAAATTTGGTAACACTATAAAAATATTTTAAATCGGTTTTAAAAAAAGACAATTTCTTTTTTATTTAAACGAATTCGTAGCACTTATCGCTTTGGCGTTTGCAATAGTGACACCACCTAAAATACTGATATATTTTTGGGAAAGTTACTCCTCCCCCCCCCCCATTAAAAAAAGCTAAGTACGTCCTTGCACCCTAACATATTTCATTTTTGTTCTTACCACTATTTTCGCCACAGTTAGATTTGAGTCTCCCTGCATTGCCTCGTATAAAGTTTTTTCTCATGGGAGAAGTTTAATAGGCTTATTACCGGTTTTTTTACATCGGTCTTCTTCTTTAAACGTGTCTTCATATTGATTTTTTTCATTAGTTGTCCTGTAGTTATTAACTGCCCCATAACACTTTCATATAATTCTAATAGTTTTTTATTGTGTCTTCTTTCTTTTTCTTAGATGCTGGCGTCTGTGACTTACTAAAGATCTCTGGATGTTTGCTGACTTGATTTGCTATAAAATCTAGTACCTGCACCTTACTATCACTTTCACATGCAACATCATCTTCGGATGACGACATTTTGAACACTGAATAACCGTATGTGCGCAGCAGGTCGCTAGAACTGCGTAAACTGCAGGTCTAAACACCCAAAGTTTTGTTATTCAGAAGCGTGGAAATATGAGTACTTACCTACGAATCTCCAATATTTTAGATATGAGCTTTTACTCGCTTTTATAAAGCATTTGCTTGCAAGTATAAGGTAATCATTATTCATATTGAATGAAGCAATTGCTTTTACTCCTACCTTTTGCTCTAAGCATTTGCTTTTCCTTCTGCCTTATGCTTATAAGCATTTACTTTATTTTTATTCATATGGCCCAATGCACCTATTCAAAAAGATGATTATTAGAAAGTTATGCAATGCTTGATTCAATCAACAGGTTCAGTGCATTGAGACTCGCCGCTGACAGCCACCTTGCCCCTTGCCAAATGCACTCACAAGCTAGTAGGTTGCGAGTACCAATTTTTGGTACTTGCGAGTTACATTATTAGTCGTAGGCATTCTTCGAATATATTTTCGCAAGATTTGAATTGCGCGCTCGGGTAGTGTTACTAATCGGTTGTTGTTACTAATTGGTGCCTGTTAATCGCGTCCTAAAATAGCGTTTTAGGCCATAAATTGTATCGCACCAACGAAAACATTCTTCAGCTTCGGCGATATTGCCTCTGGCGGCTGGGGCTTCGCCCAGGCCCGAGCTATACCGCACAACCTTGTACGGGCCGCCCCCCCCCCAGGCACCTAGCATCCCGGGCCTATTAGTCCCAGTCCGCCCCTGCTCCTACGATTGAATGCACCTATCGAATGGCGGCTGTAGTCCATGTAACCTCTCGCACGTGCATCTCATGTGCTTTTCTCCAATAAATGCTATGTGGACAACTGCAAAAACAGCTTTAAAAGTAGAGACGATGCTCACAATG
The DNA here is from genome assembly GCA_940337035.1 of Agriotes lineatus. Classification (NCBI taxonomy): domain Eukaryota; kingdom Metazoa; phylum Arthropoda; class Insecta; order Coleoptera; family Elateridae; genus Agriotes; species Agriotes lineatus. The sequence goes on along the minus strand of CALNHX010001879.1, from coordinate 59,976 downwards.
TTAATTGTAAAATTTAATATGGGAAGCTGTGAATACTTCTACCAAATATTAAACAAAAACCCAGAACTTGAAGTGTCATAGCAGTAACAAATATGATAGAGAAAAACAATAAACAATAAAAAACATATTACATATGTATTATACAGCCTGTTTGCTTTCTATGTAATTCAGGGTTGCCGGGGATCATTTTTAAAATTTTGATATTAGTGTAGAAAATGATCAGTATATTGTAATGACCCCTACATGACGCCCCACCTATTAAAAGGCACTAGTAAACAAAAATAATAATTAATCAGGGCAAATCATAAATGGTTTTATCATTTGAATTTTATATCAACCTCAGGAGTAATGAAAAGATATAATAATTATTATTTCAATAAATGGTTTATTGCTCTCTGTATTTTATTGATTTGCAATTAATTAGGGCTTGGCTCCGGTAAAGTATGAAATAAAAAAACTCTTGCCCCAGGGTAGGTTCAACAGCTTGTATTACAAATGCTATGCTGTATGATAAATTAACCAGTATGGCAGATGCTTACATTCGTATTTTCCAGGTCTGTAACCTCAAAATTTAGTGTACACAAAATGATTTGCACGTCTACGAAATTTAGCGTAAATTGAATTAAAAACACTGAAAAGGGCAAGACCACATCAGGTAAATACTGCAAATTATATGACGTAGCTTTCGACTAACCTGTTTTGTTTCAGATGACGAAAACCAACGCGCGATTTGCCTTTATCCTATTTCCGGTAAAACTTGCAAAATCGGCTTCAAACCACAAATGTTAGGGACGTTTCCTCGATTATTTGAATGTGGACGGATATGCGCAGCTGGAATCACGTTCAAGACCTCGCACGATGTATGATATTGACGATATCCATATTCTATGGGCTTCCTTCAACTGCTTTCTGTGAAATTTACCTTAAGGAGTGGTGCTCCGATGCCTGCTCGCACAATGAAGAGACGCCACGGCAATTGCACGCTTGGTGACGGCTTCCTCCTCCTAATTTTTCCACCCAGGCACTCCTGAAGGTCAACTCCAAATGTAGCACCCACGACTTTCGCTGGCTGATGTCTCCAATCAGTCAAAACGGGCTCCGAAGTTGATCGCACTTGGACGACTCTTTACTGGGCACTGATATCACTTTGAAAATTAGCCACAAAGATTCCCTGCACATTGGTAACTATGATAAACACGTTGTAGGCTCAACAGATAATTGTTTTTATTAATAATTTTACAAATAACTGGGAGCTCAACTCGCACTCAGCAAAAAAATTACAAGCTTCTATCTGATGTTAGACAAACGAGAGTCTCGTATCTTAGCAATAACGATTTGCATTTGTTTATAGAAATAAGGTTTGATTTACATTTTTACTTATGGACTATAGTTTTGATAGAATGTTCTTGCTTAAATATTAAAATGTCTTGTTCTTTGAAATTGTCCACATAGCACTTTGCTCCGCTTTTATTCACTTGAGTTTTAATCGCACTGATTTGCATGAATTTATTAAGCACTGTATCAATTGTCTGTGTCTTTCGACAGGTTGCCTTATTGCTCTTTGTAATCTTTACTTCCTCGTACTGATTTGCTTCACCTTTCCGTTACCTTGCCGTTTGTGGCTTATAAACCTTAAATATTCATAACGCTTATACAATTTCTGTACTTCACAAACTTTTTGTATTATTTTAAAATTCATATTGTTACGTTTTTAACGTTCGGGATATTTACAAATTATACGACGCTTCTTGCATTAAACATTTATTTAGAACGATTAATTATTATTATTTACAAACACAAGAATTGTCAAGGCAGAACACAAATTACTTAAACTACGAACTATTTCTAACAACGATACACTATTTATTTATATGCGCTGGATTAAACGTCAATTAATTTATGTGGCTATTTATTCACGACTTAAACATTAAGGATTTATATGGTTATATATACGGGTTCATTTATATTACGCGCTTCGAGTCTGATGAAAACTGCAGGAGACCTAAACTGTCTATTCCACTGGCACATATTTATATTCGCTGGAATGACTCATTCCGGAACCTTCGCGATCTTGCCCGGTCCTTCCAGCAACGCTGACATGTCCGCGCTCCAAGGTTGTTTCTCGAAACGGTGAGTCATCCGTCCGCGCGTGAACTGGCTCAAGGTCGTGACACTGCCCCGCCTTAGGTCATTCTCGAATGCTCGGAACGCTGAGTCATATGTCTGGAATGGTTCGACCCCAAGGTCGTTACAATATCATTTGACGTTACTAAACTCAAATCTGCCAGCTACATAATTCAGGCTGCATTTGCCATTTCGAACATTAATTATGACTGAAACTCTGAACGTAACCCTTTCCAATTCTATTTTATCTCATACCAACCTTTCTTACACAAATTATAAATACTACTGATCATATCAAGTGCATTCATTAGTGTAAAATTACTGACTTTGTTGCAATAAATAAAATATTTAATTCTGTGCTCATTTTGAATCTATTCATTTTCGTGTAATTAGGCAATCAGTTTTGCTGTGGGCAGTAAACGATTACAATATAGGTATATACGCATAGGTTAGATCACCCCACTTTTGACATTACAAGAATAATGTAATGTTGACATTAATAAATGTCAAAATGGCATTTGATTGGCACTTGTTAAACAAACGTGTATACCCCGTTCAGTTCATTTGTGATTTAAAGAGGCTTTGCATATGCATTTTAGAAACGGTGTAGTGCATAGTCGGTACCAAAAAAAAATACCAAAGTCAAAGCATAATTTGACAGTTCATCATTCTTCAATCATCAAGTGAATGAAAGCTGTTGAATACCTATTTATAATAGAAGTTGTAAAATTGAAGTGTGTTAGGAAGGCGACGTGTTTCGTCAAACGAGGCCGAAGGACATCGCGTTAAGTGGTATAGATACACTTTAAAAATATGCGAAATCTGAAATGCTAGTAGAATCACATAGAAGTTGAGCAGGCGATATATATTCCCCCTCCACCGCAGAGTAACAATGTTCGGCATGGAAGCTTTCAATAGGTGGCAGCCTTACGTAAGTACTCCTATTATTTGTTTGTTTCCTATATTTCTTGGCTTTAAACTTTTTTCTCAGTTGCGAAAGTGTTGGATATGTGAATTATTTTATTAGTTAAAACGCCACTCGCCTAATGTAGTTACATATGTGCACTTTGGCTGCTGTTATTTCTTCGTATATAGTAAGGGAATTGGGATTTTCGTTGCAATTGTTGCTAACTCTTTGTATACAAGGTGTATTCAAATGAAGTAGGTAGCTAGCATAAAGGATACGGGCGAATCCTAGAATGACAATAAGAAGATTAAGCTAAACATATCTTATTACATCCTTGAAGACTTACAACTCCTTAAATAAAACACTGCTGGAGTCTGTGGTTTGAATCTGACACGTTTTTAACGAATTGTGTCAGATTCAAACCACAGGCTACAGCAGTTTTTTATTCAAGTTGGCTCTCCGGTCACAGATGATCAACAGGTATCATAAGTTAAGAATTTACAAGTAGATATTAAAATTTTAAAAGACTGTAAAATCCTTGGTGTTTCCCAAATTTAAGCAACATTAAAGTTAGTGCCAATTGTAAAATGAGTCAATCAGTCATTAAATTCGCTAAACGAAAATGCTTGGACATGGAAATTATAAATATATGTATAGCAAAAGAAGCAGACTTGAGTTGGAGATGTATAAATTGCATTTGTTTCTCACATGAAATGTATCCGAAATCCAATTCCAAGAATGGAACAATTTTCAAAGACGTGTATTCGAAATAAGTGATCATACATTTCAACAGAAGATTCTTATTCACAAGAAAAAACTTTTAAAGTTAGCTTAAGCTTAAGCAAAGGCGGCGGTGACTAGTGAAGCCCTTGGTTGCTACCGGCTGAAGCTCAGATTCTGGACTGGTGCACAGAACAATACCTGACTGAAGTCTGGAAGGAACGGGACAATCCACTAAACTGTATTATTAAATGGAACAGCAATGATGTATTTTTGAAGTGATACAAATTGGATCTACGCTGGGGTGTTGGACGCAAGCGCAATTTGGTTTAAACATCCGCGAAATTTAAAATTTGTAGTATTTGAGATTTCTTGCTACTAAATGACGTGCATACACCACAAAACTTCGTGTTCCTGTATATGTTTGACAAACAGACCGATTTGTCACAAATGTTTGATCCAAATTAGATATTTTATATATGTGAAACAAATAGGTTATATATCACGCTATTTTCCAAAATCTGTATTGTTTAGTAATAATAATTCAGTGGCATACGCCGCGTACATCAGATTTTCTAAAAAAATTAGTGTGGTGTCACCATTCAAACCTGTACGTTATTAGATGATTTCGGACGATTTCACGGTCACTGCAATTATGTAACGAACGACTTCTGGGATTGAATCGTGTCATAGTTGAGATAAAAGGACTCAACTTTCGCCCACTTCGTCAAAAGCAAAATGTACGAGTTTTTAGGAAAGTGAGAAAGCTTCTTTTCAGAAAAAATAAAGGCAGGTAAGTTGGACCTGGGTTTGAGTTGGGCATGCACATCTACTGCCGCCGTGCGCAAGGCTTTCCATGGTGGAATATTCTTATTACATCACCGGCCAATTATCACCATGGTAGAGCCCTAGGCTATAACCAAACTGATATCCAACCAGAAAGAGTTACGAATTCTAGTAAATAAACAGTTTACAGTAAACATAGATAGCTTATTATATTATTAAATTAAATAAGAATGATCAAGATCAAAACAGACAGCAGTAAAAAACATCAGCAAATAAAAAATAAAAGAACTTGTTATAGCTAGGAAAAGCAATTAGAATTCAAGCCTATGTAAAATATTTATCCTCAGAGTACCACTAGTAGAACTTTAAATGTTACAGAACTAAACGGTATTTACAAAACAAAATAGGCCATCAAGTGGGCATTAGTAGGCATTGGATAATAAACCCTTTAAGGGCTCTCAGGCCATTTTTATTTTTCCATAATTCCGATAGCTATATAACCATTTGGAGCAGTTTTGGTGCAAAATTGGCGAGTCCGCCTGTATATCGGACCCGTTTCGGTAATAATCAATCTTATAATTAAAAATCCTAACCCACACGTGGCTTTTGGTTTAATTTGTCAGTCTAGCTTTCGCACGAACCTCTATGCAATCGCACTTTGCAGCTGGCTGTCCCATCGCTGGTAACAGCGTTCGTTTATAATATTTTCCAGAAACATAATGTATGGGAGCGACTGAGATACCTTTCTCGAATTTTTAAATCTCTGTCGCACCGAGACGGCCTTGTCGTCACCGGATCCCCTGGATTTCTATTGGTAACACCTGGCACGCACGAGACAGCGAATTTGAGCGCAAAGCTCAGTTAACGTCTGTTTGTGGTTAGTCAGTCTCGAGCCGGGGTTGAGAAGGGCATCTCTGCGAGCGTCTTGGCTCCGACGGCCGCCGTGCATTTGGACCGGCGCCCGGATCCCGTGCTATTGCAGCTGCTGTATTTCTTTCGAGATGTTGGTGATGTCCATGGTGCCGGCTTAAGCCACTCAGTAATTTCGGAGTCCTGTGGACTGTTTTAATCCGTGTCTCTGAGCGGGATTCTCTCGAGTGAGCTAATTAGCAGCTGTACCGATGTTTCAATTTGCCAAGGGGGCAGAGCGCATCTTGTCTCACGATTAAGCTGGAGATATATCTTGGACGCCGTTGCCTTCACCTGCACCATCTCAACAGTAGCAAAGAGACAGTCGACGCCCGCCAAATTACCCCGCCGCGTCATTAGGCTGACCCACTATTAATGTAGTGTTCACTTTGTTGTAATTAACATTGGTGTAATAAACCTGTTTGCCGCAAGCTGACATTTGTATCGCATTCAAACTTGCATAATGGCCGTTCGATGCTTCATTCAAGCCTAGTACATTCAAACACAGAATTAATATTTATGTAATAAACCTGTTTGACGCAAACTGACATTTGTATTGCATTAAAACTTGCTTAATTGCCGTCCGATACTTCATTCAAGTCTAGTACATTCAAACACAGAATTAACATTTGTGTAATAAACCTGTTTGCCGCAAGCTGGCTTTGTATCGCATTAACACTTGATTAATTGCCGTCCGATATTTCGTTCAAACCTAGTACATTCAAGTACAGATTTACCCTTTATGTAATAAACCGACGACCTAAAAATGATACATACCATAAAAAATTTACATTTCGGGAAGACTTGTAACGACAGATTTGGAATTACCACTTGAAAAATGAACACCACTTTGGCTAGACTATTAAAGGACGCGCGTAAAAATTTCGAATTCGATAAGGGGAAAACGACTTTATATAATATTCTAAAATCAATTAGTTATAAATACAAACATATAAACGAACGAAACCTGGATTTATCAAAATGGATCTAGCGTCCGACAATGGTTACACGATTCTGAAATTAGAAGTAATCCGTCTAAAATTAAATCGGAGGGGAAGCGTTTCACTGTTTTGCATGCGGAAACTAAATTTGGGTTTTTCACAAAACCATGAACAAGGAGATTTTTCAAAATTGGATGGTTAATCAATTACTTCCTGCTCTGAATAAAATTCCTGGTAAATGTGTGGTAATCTTGGACAATGCACCGTATCATTTGGTTCAGTTGGAAAGGTTACCCTCACTTAATTGGAAGAAGGATCAGATGCAAGATTGTTTGATTAAACACAATGTCAAAATTAAGGGTAAAATTACAAAAAAACATCTTTGGAGTTTAATTCAACCTTTTAGGAAAGACAATAACAAACGTTACGTGACTGACGAATTTTTGACAGAGAATGGTCATGCGGTTCTTAGATTACCTCCGTACCATTTCCAATACAATGCTATTGAAATGGCATCGGGGTTCTGTAAAACTTACTGCAACAAGCATATAACTTTTCAGCTTTCATCCAAGGTTAAGTGTATTGGCGTATACTTTTTAAAGCTAGACTGCCGGCAATATTAACTGTTAACACGTTTAATGTCAGAAAAACTTTATTTATTTTTTGTTGACAAAACTCTGGCATTTTTTAAATCAAAAGCGACTATATGTTATTTCTAACAATATAAAATAATAACAATATATCTGCAACATTCTCCCAGCCTTCAAAACAAAGAAACGAGATTCCTTCAAATTCCTTTCATTCAGCACTTTTGAACAATACTAATTTTGAGATAGGCCTTCTGTAAACTCCAAATATTGTTTTAAGATCTATAACTCGAACATATCCATCTTTTCCTGGATGAGTTAGTAGCACTCTGCCTTTAGGCCATGAATTTCTAGGGATTGTTTCATCTGCTAAAATGACTTCTGAAATACTTTTTTTTATTTTGCCATTTTCCTCTTCTGACTAAGGTTGGCACATATTCGTGCAACCATCGCTTCCAAAAATGGTCTGCAAGACGCTGTGAAATTCGCCATTGTTTCCTATGAATGAACTCGCTGTCAGAAAAAAATCCAGGGCTAGGAACTCCACATGACTTTCCAAGCAAAAAATGATTAGGAGTCAAACTTTCTACATCTTGACTATCGCTAGATACATAAGTTAAAGGACGGCTGTTAACGGAGTATTCTGCCTCTGCAAAAAGGGTAATGAGAACTTCTTCTTTGGGGCATTGTTCCTTTAAAATTATTTTTAAAGTTTCTTTGACCGATCGTACCATTATTTACCATACTGCTCCCATATGTGCTGCCGCTGGCGGATTAAAATACCATTGTATTTTACGAATAGAACAAAAATTTTGAATTTCTTGAACATTCAACTGCTCTTGCAATGCTATACGTAGTTCCTTTTCTGCACCCCGTAGATTTGTACCATTGTCAAAATACATTTCGGTTGGATATCCTCTTCTACAAATAAAACGTCTAATAGCCATAATTGCTGAATCTGTTGTGAGAGATGAAGCCATTTCCAAGTGCACCGCTCGCGTTGCCATACATGTAAATAATACCCCATATCGCTTCTCCTGTCTTCGACCAATTGTGACGACCAAAATAATCCATCCCAGAAACCACAAATGCTCGGAGGTATAACTTGCGCTTCTGGAAAATCCCCCATAATTTGAGTTTCCAGTTTTGTATTATTTTTTCTGCAAATAACACAAGCTCGCTGAAAATTTCGTATAGCGGTTCCGCATTTAAAATCCAAAATTTCTGCCTTATTTCGTTCAAGACAACTTCTCTTCCCTGATGATTGTTTAATGCATGATAATGTCTTATTATCAATTTTGTCAATAAATGCTTCGAGTCTAGAATAATTGGCAATTTTGCGAAGAAACTCAAGTTATGAGCATTATTTAGTCTTCCTCGTACTCTTAAAATTCCATCTTTGTCAAGAAACGGACTCAAATTGAATAATTTGCTTTTTCTTTTCATTTTGGTTTGTTTTCCTGCAAGTCTGATGACTTCTTCAGGAAAGCTTTCTTTTTGAGCTTGTTTAAACAGGGCTATTTCGGCATTTTCAATTTCCCTGACATAAAGCTCTTGCGAGTAAAACTGAAGATGTTCAAGGACTCGAATGGGTATTTTGCTTCGCTAAAGCTCGGCAAAATAACTTCCATTCTCGAACGTAAAAGTAGCATTTCGCATTCTAGATACAAAAATAGCCATTGATATGCTGTATGAACGCCAACAAAGTAGACTTTTTTCTTCTCATTTTCAACTTTCTCCAAAGTGCTTTCAATTTGCCAATTTTCTTCATTTTCTAGAAGGAATCGTGGTCCATTGAACCATTCATCGTGCCTATCCATGTTCCATAATCCTCTAGTGGCTTCATCAGTAATATTTAAGTTAGTAGATAACCAATACCACTTTTTAGCAGAAGTTAATTCAAGAATTTGGGAAACTCTGTTTGCAACAAAAGTTTTGAAAGTTTTAGGGTTTGAGTTTATCCAGCTTAGAACAATTTTTGAATCACACCATAAGCATGTTTTACTAATATCAATTGTGTGACCTGTTAAAATAGTTCTTGCCAAATTTGCACCAAGAAGAGCAGCCTGTAATTCAATCCGTGGTACTGTTATGAGTTTGAGTGATGTTACCCGAGATTTAGCCATAACTAGAGTCGCAAAATTTCGTTCACATATTTTGACTCTAAAATATGCCGTTGCTGCATACCCTTTCTGGCTACCATCACAAAAAACGTGCAATTACACCTCAAGTGTATTGTTGTTAAGTCCATACCATCAAGGTACCTTCAGATCAGTTAACTTCTTCATGTCAGCTATCCAAATTTTCTATTTATGAAATAATTTAGGAGATTATTTTTTAAACAGTACTATCAGCCAATAGTAATGAGAACAAATTTCAAATAGACCAATAGCACCAAAATTACACTGACTATTTGCTAGTAGCTAATTACACTGACTATTTGCTAGTAGGGGTAGCGGGTAGATACTCTTCGTAATCCCAACGAAGCCAGGTCTACTTCAGGTATACGACCCTGCCCACGCGAGTCTTGGTTCTCTCTCACTCCCTATATAGAGAGAAATCATGTCCTAACCTTTAAATCCCCCACCTATTCCACATTTAATCCTACCTATATCCCTAACCACTCGCCAACCCGTCCGGCCAGCATGGCGATTTATGGCCAAAAACCCTCATATGAAAAAATTACGAATTTGAAAACAAACGGAATAAGACCCCAGGTGGGTGATAAGTCCCACGCCCTTAAAAGGGTCTGCCTCAAGGATTCTGGGGGAGGCAAAAATTCGTTAACATCATTTGGAACCAAATTAGATAAATCAGATCAAGGAAAAACAAGGCTAACAATCGGCACTTTAAATGTAAAGACCTTAATGAACGACTCCCAACTATACGAACTAGAAGACGAGGTGAAACACATTAAATGGGATCTTATTGGTCTCTGTGAAATAAGAAGACGAGGAGAAGAGTGTGTCATATTAAAATCAGGACACACACTCTACTATAAAGGCTCCGACAACGAAAGTCAACGAGGTGTAGGATTTATTATAAATAAAGCTCTATCTCCAAATATAATTAAATTTGATAATATCTCAGATAGGATAGCATATGTCCTGCTAAAAATTTCCAAGCAATGTAAAATCAAAATTATACAATGTTATGCGCCAACATCAAGTTACAAAGACGAAAAAGTAGAACTATTTTACGACAACCTGAAAGAAGCCATCAGTAGAGAAACAGCCACATATACTTTTGTCATAGGCGATTTTAATGCAAAACTAGGAAAGAAACAAGAAGACAACGAAGAATACGTTGGAAAATATAGTTTTTACAACAGAAACGATAGAGGTAACATGATTTTAGACTTTATAACAGAACACCGATTATACGCCATGAATTCCTTCTTTAAGAAAAAAGAACAAAGAAAATGGAAGTGGCTAAGCCCGAACGGGCAAACAAGAAATGAAATTGATTACTTCCTCCCCAGTAACAGATACATAGTTACAGACGTGACAACATAAAATTGTTGTAACATAAACAGTGACCACCGAATGTTACGAACTAAAATAGCTACTACAAAGAACCAAACTATACAAACCTAAAAAACCTGCTATAGACATAGAGTTACTGAAAGCAAATGTCCCTAAGTACCAAGAAAGATTAAGAAGAGAGATAGAAAAAATGGAAAAAAACCCAGGAAGGGGGAAATTTAGACAGCACGAGCACCTCATTGACAATAGCGTTAAACAATGCCGCAATAAGCGTAGCTGAAAGAAAATCAATTAAGATAGAGAAAATAAGTGATGAAACAAGAAGAAACATTAACAGAAAGAGGCAGCTATTTAGAGAAAGAAAATACGAGGAATTTAGAAGCCTCGTCAAAGAAACGAGAAAAATGATAAGAAAAGACCTAGACAAATACTACGACCTGGAAGTTAGGAAGCTATTAGAAAAGAATAAAGGACTAAAAACTCTCAAAAGAAACGAACATAGAAAGCAGGTAGTAGTACTAAAAGATCAACATGGAAATGAAATAAGGGATCAAAATACAATATTACATTTAACAGAACAATTTTATGAAAATCTGTACAGCTCAAAAGTAGAAGACGAAAATCAAGAAAATAAAAGAAAAATAATAAATGTAGGTTCTGAAGACATCCCACAAATCACAGAAGATGAGGTAGGACATGCACTGAACTCGATGAAAAACAACACTGCACCAGGAGACGATAGAATTCTAATAGAAATGCTAAAAAACGGCGGCAATTTACTACTAAAGAAAATATGTGAATTACTAAACGAATGTCTAACAAAAGGTAAAATTCCCAAAAACTGGAATAACGCTATCGTGATATTACTGCACAAAAAGGGTGACAAAACAAACTTGGAAAACTACCGGCCGATCTCTCTTTTATCACAGCTATACAAGTTATTCACGAAAATACTTACAAACAGAATTAGGTACAACAAAACTGGACCAATATCAGCCAGTAGAACAAGCCGGATTTAGAAAACAATATAGCACATGTGACCACCTGTTGACAATAAGAGTCCTAACAGAAAAAGCAATAGAATATAATTTGAACATCTACATAGCATTTGTCGACTTTCAGAAGGCGTTCGATACTCTGGAACATTGGGCTATAATGAAATCACTGGCGAATGCAAGAATAGATAGCAGGTATATTCAAATCATTGAACATATATACAAAAACGCCAATTCTACTATACAACTCAACAGTAACACAAAACCTATCAAAATTGATCGAGGCATAAGACAAGGTGATACTCTGTCACCAAAGTTGTTTACTCTGGCCCTTGAAGACATATTCAAACAATTAGACTGGCAAGATAAAGGAATACTAATCAATGGCAAACGACTAAATCATCTACGATACGCAGATAATGTTATCCTTATAGCAGAAAATAGAGAAGAGTTGAAACAAATGCTAACAGAATTAGAAGAGGAAGCAACCAAAACTTGACTCCATATGAATATCACAAAAACAAAAGTCATGTGCAATGAAGACCCTAATATCACCATCAGAAATCAACATATAGAAAATGTATCAAACTATGTTTATCTAGGTCACACAATATCACTAGGGAGGGAAAATCAGACATCGGAAATAAACCGTCGAAAAAGGCTAGCATGGGCAGCTTTTAGCAAACTAAACAGTACCCTAACGAACAAGAACATCCCAATGTATCTCCGAATTCGTCTATTTGAACAATGTGTCATGTCGGTCCTGACGTATGGCGCTCAAACATGGACAATTACCAAAAAATCAATGGAAATGCTCCAAACAACGCAGAGAGCTATGGAAAGACGAATGATTGGAATTTCTCTAATACAACGAAAGAGGAACGAATATATAAGAGGCATAACCAAAATAAAAGATGTGAGTGAAACAATAGCTGAACTCAAGTGGAACTTTGCGGGCCATGTAGCCAGATGTCAGGATGAAAGGTGGACAAAAATAATACTGCAATGGAGACCATATCAGGGCAAAAGATCCAGAGGACGACCACCAAAGCGCTGGACAGACGACATAAAACTTACAGCGGGTTTATCATGGATGAGGGAGGCACAGAACAGAGATAATAATAATAACTGGCTATTTGCTAGTAGTAAATTACAGCGACTATTTTTACTTCCTTTTACAATAAAGGAAGTATTGGATTCACCCCAAAAATTCGAAATTGAGTTTTCAACAGATCTTCACCTTTTAGAATCCTCTGAACCCAAAAAACATGTTTCTATTGGTCTGTCTGTCTCCCTGTGTACAGACTATCTCAAAAACGGAAAGAGTATGACGTTGAAACACCATATATAAGTTTTTTGTACTATGTAGATGAGACAGCAAGCTTTTGAAGAAATCGCATAACCGGAAATAGGTGTTTACTCTTGTGGTTTGTAAGTTTTTTTCGATTTTTTCAAAAACGGCTCTAACGAATTTGTTTAAACTTTACATTTTTATTACATTTGTAATGTGTGAGATAGGTGATTTTCCAGTTGAATATTTCTCCTATTTTAAATAGAACACCCGGTATATTATTACATTTTTGAATTCAGCTTAAAATTCTAGAGAAAATTTGTCTCTTGAACTAACACTTTATTTTGTACCGTTTTTGTAAAATTTGTAATTTTTGACAAATGCTTAAAAATTTAAAATAAAATTTTTGGCTAATTATAAGATAACTGTAAAAGGAAGTTGTGTGCGTGTATCACACCAGATTTTTTCACAAACCATTCAAATCGTTCTTCTGCTGTAACACAACTAGCTAAAATTGGAGTAGGTGAGTAGCAGTTGTTAAAAATAACAGGACACTCATCTGGAAGCTCCATCAAACCCAAACTACAACTTGAACTGTTTAAGAAATAATCACGCCGAATTACATTCGTGGTAATAATTAGTTTTTATAATTTTAACTAGATTAGCACTCATCTTTGTTGTTATTAAGAAATCCCACTCGTTCTTAATAGCAACAAAGATTCGTGAATCTAGTTAAAATTATCAAAAAAATATCACAACTTATGTAATTACTGTTGACAATTTTTCATTCCAGTCTAATTTTTCCATCCAAATTTCTTGAAGCAGAATTCTTCCTTGGATTGTAAAAGCGGCTAACATTTCAAGCGGGTCATATATAGACATAACAATTCTCAAAACTTCTTTTTTAGTTGGCATTGCGGAGTGATTAAGTATATTGCCAAATTTTTCCGTGAAACTGATAGAAAAGCTAAGAACATCATCTTTAGGAGTCCATAGAAGCCCTAATACTCTTTCAATTGTTGATTAGTCTATATTGAGCGACGTTTGACTTTTTGCACGTAGTTCAGGTGGAATCCCCTCTAGCAGATGCATCGAATTTGTAATCGAGTGTGGTATCTTGAAACCACCAAATGCATGTACCTCTATCACTTCTTTAACGGCTTTGATAGCTTGCTGTTCGTTCAAAAAACTGTCCAGATAATCGTCTATATAGTGATGTTTATGAATTGCTTTGACAGCCTCAGGAAATTGTTTAGCATATTCATCGGCATTTCTTCTATATGGCATATATGGCACAGCTTGGTGAACATATGGAACCAAAAATTATCACTTTCATCTTATAAACTTCGGGAGGAGGCTTTCGATCTCTACCTCGCCACAAAAAACGGTGAGTTTCCTGATCCTCAGGCCTAATACGAACTTGTAAAAACATTTCCTGAATGTCTCCAGACACAGCAATGAGATACTGTCGAAATTTGAAGAGAACATTTAATAAAGAATTTAGAAGATCAGGTCCTCTTAAGAAATTATCATTGAAAGAAACTCCATTTGATTTAGATCAAATACGAACCTGAACTTATCAGGTTTGTTGGGATGCTTTACAGCGTGTTTCTTCTGGGGAAAGTTTTCTTGCATAACCTTTCTTAATAAAGTCTTCTACTTGTTTGCAGTATTTATTTGCCAAGATAGGATTGGTGTCCATATTTCTCTCCATGCTGTAGAGTTTTCGAAGCGTAGCGCTCTTGCTATCAGGTAATACTGCGTTATCAGTTTTTCACATCAATCCGATTTCCCACGAACCATTATCAAGACGATGACACGTTCTTTCCATTATTTCAAGTCCTCTTTGATCATCTGGAGCCAATTTCGTCTCGTAAGAATTCTCAACACCCAGATTATCCATAAATACAGATTCTCGTACCAAATTTTCAAGTTCTACAGTTTCATTGTCTATGGTAGTAAAAAATGTGAATTGGAAATCAATAGGTACGATCTCTAAATATTGTTGAATTTCCATGAATTGCCCAACCAAGTTTAGTTCGAGAAGCTATTGGCGCATTTGGTGCACCCTGAACGACTTCTCGAGCTATGGTAAGATCGATATTATCTTGACCAATCAGTACACGAGGTTCGACATTTTTTAGTTCTTGAACAGGGATATTCAGTAAATGCTTCCATTTCTGTGACATATTCTTGATGTTCACACTTTGTTGAGGTAGCTTGAGATTTGAGACAGTTCGCACATTAGATAGTTCGTAAATATCATCGTTGAGGGTATGTACCTTTAATTTTGAGAGTAACTTTTCTTGAAAAATTATCCCTGTAGCTGATGCAATTAGTCCAATACATGGTGAGCGGATTTACTTCACCTTCTGCTCCAACTTCATCTGCCAGTTTGAAATCAATCAAAGTAACAGTGCTGTTTTCAATTTTAAATCTACATGTAGAGTACTTGCATTTCCTTCGGGACTTGTCGATGACATTGCTTCATCCTGTGCCTCTCGGGCTGTAAGCATCGTTGTGCAAAAGCAGTTAAGTTTTGTTAATTGTACTAGTGCAAATTCCTAATTTTATTATTCCAAACAATCACAACAAACCATCATTGGGTTGATAATGGGGTCGTGTACTATTTGTACCATGCCAGTGACAAAAAAATCACCAGGTGTCAAGTGCTATGGGAATTGTCAACAGCTCTATCACCTAAAATGCGTCGGCTTATCCATTACCCAACTGAATACTTTAGAATCATCGGGAGCATCTTGGAAGTGCGTCACTTGTCGCGGAAATAATTCTTTGCTCGTCGAAGAAGATTACGAAGAAAACGGCCAAGTGGTGCAAAAAGATCCCTGCCTTGAGGTACCTAATGCTGCATATCTACAACAGCTCTTGCAAGGTATGAAAAGTGATATTATGTCTCACGTTAGCAAAACCCAGGACGAAATTCTTCGATCCGTAACCTTTTGCAGTGATAAGGTTACGGAATTTGATCGCAGTCTAAAAAATTTTGAGTCTCAACTAAAGAAAATCGACGTTCTCCAAAAAGAAAATGCCGTCTTAAAAGAAGAAGTTGTCGATCTTAACAAAAGATTAGCAGCTCTAGAGCAATATTCACGAATGAATAATTTAGAGATACAAAATTTGCCTGAAAAACCAAATGAAAACGTGTACGATATACTATCCGAAATTGGCAAACTAACTGGTTGCTCTATAACTAAAAGTGACATCGATATTGGCCACCGTGTACCGGCGATTTCTAATTCATCAAATAGGCCCCGTAATATTGTAATAAAGCTAGTTTCCCGCAGCAAAAAAGACGAATTTTTAGCTTGCTTTAAGAACCGTAAAGGCTTATCCACTGCGGATCTAAAAATGGAAGGTTCACCGCAAACTATCTACGTCAGTGACCATTTATCCCCTGCCAACAAATTATTGTATAAGAAAACCAGGGAGGTGGCTAAAAACCAAAATTTCAAGTACGTGTGGGTGAAAAACTGCCGAATATTTATGCGGAAGGACGATACATCCCCAATAAAGGTAATTAACTCGGACAACGATCTCCTAAAGCTGTAGGTCATCCACTCGTAATCGGCTATGTGTACTGTGGTTACATTAATTATTATTTTGTTTTATAATTATGGTGACGGACATTTCAGTTTATTACCAAAACGTTCGTGGTCTACGAACAAAAACCAATGAAACATATCTAAGTTCCGTAAAGTGTAGCTTTGATGTAATCTGTTTCACAGAAACTAATTTAAATAACTCCGTTTACAATCACGAAGTGATGTGTGACGATTACGCAGTGTACAGAAGGGATCGCTCGGTGGCAACTTCGCACAAACTTGATGGAGGTGGAGTCCTGATTGCAGTGCGCAAACACCTATCGTGTATTGAAAAACCCATGTGGTGCACCAATGCCGAGGATTTGTGGGTATCAATATCTACAACCAGCTCTTCAAAAATGCGAAAGTTACATGTGTGCTGTGTTTATCTTCCTCCTACTGATCGTCTTGCCTTTATTACTTTTGTTAATAATTTACAGATTATAGCAAATTCCTTGCCAGATGGTGATATGATTCTTATTTGTGGTGATTTTAATCTCCCAAATCTGGCTTGGGAGCGCCAAAATAATTTGGATTATTTAATTCCTAAACACTCATATGATATTAGCGCCAAAGAACTTGTTGATTGTTTATCTTTTTGCAATCTTATGCAATTTAATCATGTATTAAATGTTAACAACAGATTGCTCGATCTTGTACTATCTAACAACGACAACGTAAAGTTGGACAAGTGTGATGAGCCCCTCGTCAAAATAGATAATCACCACATGCCATTAGAAATGTATTTAAACTGTAGCGCCTCTACTGCAATTGGTAAAGCACCTAGAAAAATGTTTATTTTTAAAAGGGCCAATTACACAATTATAAATGAAAAACTGTCGTCGTTAGACTGGTACACAGAATTTCGTAATCTAAATACTGACCAGAGTGTTACTAAATTCTACTTTATTATTAATAGCATTATTACTCAGCACGTCCCATCTAAAAATATTGGAAGTCGACAGTACCCTGTTTGGTTCACACCTGCAATTATAAGACTGCTTCGGGAAAAACAATCAGCACACAGGCAATTTAAAAGATACAAAACCTTGCATTACTATAATATATTTAGCTTGCTTAGAAAGCGTGTGCGAAATTTAATTAGCTTAAGTCACAAACAGTACTTGTTAGATGTGCAAAACAATATTCGGGAAAATCCTAAAAAATTTTGGTCATTTGTTTCTAATAAAAAGCTCAGTGCTGGAATTCCTTCAAATTTGCAATATGCAGGTGCTACGGCCTCCGATGGTCCAGGAATCTGTAATTTATTTTTCACATATTTTCAGTCTGTATTTTCTAGTGGAAAACATGTTGATAATCGTGAAACGATCTATAAAATGGTTACCAATTTATCTATTTCTAATATTACAATTTCTGATAAAACTGTTTTTAAAATTTTAATAGCATCACAAAGGCGCAGGACCCGATGGCATCCCCGCGCTTTTTATAAAGCAATGTGCTTCTAGCCTATCTCTTCCTTTATCCATTCTTTTTAATAAATCATTACGTGAAGGCTGTTGCCCTGCAATCTGGAAAACTTCGCATGTCGTGCCTATATACAAATCTGGCAATAGAGGTAACGTTGAAAACTATCGACCTATTTCTAAACTCTGCATTTTTAACAAAGTTTTGGAAAAAATAATTTATAACGTAATTTTTTCGTCGGTAAAACCTTTTATCATTCAGCAACAGCACGGATTTTTTACTGGTAGGTCGGTTAACACTAATTTACTTTCTTATACAGAATATATATTAAAAAGCATGGACAGCCGGCAGCAAGTTGACGCTGTTTATACAGATTTCAGCAAAGCTTTTGATAAAATCAGCCATACAATTTTATTAGCAAAACTTAACTCGATCGGCATCCATGGTAATCTCCTTCGATGGATATTATCATATCTTAGAAATAGATCTCAGCTTGTTGTGGTTAATGGCTATAAATCTGAACCAAAAATTGTTTCGTCAGGTGTTCCTCAAGGGTCGCACCTAGGCCCTTTGTTTTTCATTATTTTTATAAACGATATCTCCCGCTGTTTTCGGTTCACCAAGTTTCTATTGTACGCCGACGATCTTAAAATCTTCACTGTTATCTCCAATATCCAAGATTGTATAAATTTTCAAACCGACTTAAACAGATTGAATGCATATTGCAAAGAAAATAGTTTAATCTTAAACATTAAAAAATGCTACCAAATCAAATTCACACGTAATCGACAGGTGACTGACTTCCAATATTTTTTGGGCGTTGATCCTCTCAAAGTAGTTACTAATATAAAAGATTTGGGTGTCACGATAGATAATAAGGTACTGTTTGATATCCATATTGATAAAATTGCCAGGAAATCATATCAATTGTTAGGATTTCTAATTAGAACGTGCAAACATTTCACAAATCCCGATGCGCTTAAGATCCTTTATTTATCTTTGATCCGAAGTCATTTAGAGTACTGCAGCACTGTTTGGAACCCGCAATACAGAACATATATAGATCGGTTAGAAGGTATTCAAAATAAATTTATACGATTCTTTTCTACTAAATTTCCGTTCAACCATATTGCAATCGGTTCTCTAAAAAGGCGAAGAGAAATATTGGATCTTATACTTCTATACAAGCTTTTTAACCAAAAGTTGGATAGCCCAGATCTTTTATCTAACTTTACTTTTAGAATCCCTATTGGTAATACTAGAAGTGTTGCGTTGCTTGGTATCCCTTTTAACAGAACTAGTTCAGCTAACAACTCTCCTGTGACAAGATTATCATTGCTTTATAACTTTTATTTGTCTAATTGTAACACGTTAGATATTCATTTTGATTCCCTTCAGACGTTCAAAGCTAAACTTTACAATTGTTATTCTAGTTAAGTGTATACTGTTTTTGTTCTCATTTTGCATTCCGGCTTTTTATGTTTAATTGTGTTTTTTTTTCTATTATCGATAATGTTTGCTTTCGTCTTGAGAGTCTGTAATTTTTATTTTTTAATTGTGGGTTGCTGTAATTGAGCCTTGTGCTTGTTGCGACCCCGAAATAAATAAATAAATAAATAAATCCTGATAAAAACTTTGTATTTGAAAGGTGTTCTCACTCGTTGAATGCAGCAGGCTGTTATGGAATTTCTGGCAATTTTTAATTCCACATTTCTTCTTTTTTTACAATAAAGAATACGGAGTGTTGAGACCAGATAGTAAAAGCATTTTTTATTCTCTTTCACACACCCCCACCTCTTGATTACATTGAGGGATGTGAATTTCTTGCATTTGAAAATTTGGTTCTCGACAGAAGATACATTCTTTTACCTCATTTCCTTTTTCTGTGCTGGTGAAAACAGGATATTTTTGTCTTCTGGATCTATCTTGGTCAACGCTTGTGGTTGGTGGCTTGCACAGAAGATGTGCAACTGCTGATTCCCCTTGAAGCCAGTCTGAAAAATGTAACAGGGATGGCGGCGCAAATTTCTTCTGCAGAACTTCTCTTGCCCACTGATACTGGAGATTCACAGGCAGTTTTGAAACTAGTTGATTAAGGAGTTGTGGGTTGATAAGATATGCTTCCATTTCCATTGATGATGCTATCGCGGTCAGATTTTGAATGATGTTTGAAAATTTGATTATTGAAAGTGGTATATGATTATTTACTTGCCCAATGGACTTTACTTTGTTTATCATCGATTCTATTATAAATTCTGGTCTACCAAACCTTGTTTCGAGGATTTGAATTACCGTTGGCAAATTTTTGGGTGAAATGAATAACGATCTGACACTGTCTAAAGCTTCATCTTTGAGTGACTTTTGCAAACGAATCATGTTTTCTTCATCAGTAAAGTAACATAATTCTGAAGATCTTCTATAAAGAGCTGTAAACATTGGCCATTCTTCTACGTTTCCGCTAAATATTGGCAATTCTTTTCCCATTATTTTCGGAAATGCGTTCCTGTTTTCATCATTTGATTCGTAGCGTTTATCAGCAGAAAAAGATTTGAGGACTTCCCCCATTGTTTCAGTAGCAAATGTAAACCGATTTATCATGGTTTCCGATATATCATTTGAGCATATATGATGATTTGGTTCTATTACATTGACATTATTTTTCTTACCTTCTTGAAATGAGGGATTGTTTTTTTTTGTAACCAAGATGTAACTTTACCTGCATAAGATACATCACTTTTAACACTTGCATGAGATGAATTACATACTTTTTGTTTTCTACTTAGTTCACTTTCATTTTCCACTTTCACGTATAAGTTTTGTGTACTATCTAGATGCGACCGCAAGCTTTTGAAGAAAATTGCATAACCGGAAGTATGGTGTTTACTCTTGTGATTTTTCAGTTTTTTTCGTTTTTTTAAAAAACGGCTCTAACGATTTTTTTGAACTTTACATTTTTATAAAATTTTTAATGTGTATTTATGTGAGATAGGATATTTTCAAGTTGAATATCTCTAAAATAGGTTTCTTTTGTTTTCTTTCCTATTTTTTTATTAACTACTATTTTAAATAGAACAGCCGGTATATTATTACATTTTTGAATTCAGCTCAAAGTTTTAGAGAAAATTTGTCTCTTCAACTAACGCTCTATTTTGTAACATTTTTGTAGAATTTGTAATTTTTGAAAATGTTTTGACAAATGCTTAAAAATTAAAAATCAAATTTTGAGCTAATTATAAGATCACTGTGAAAGGAAGTTGTGTGCGTGTATCACACCAGATTTTTGATTATTGTGTGTAACTATAATAAAGTGTTCGCTTGTCCATCGGAGCGGTATTATTTCACTGCTAATAGGCATAGATAATGATTCAGGCACTACTAATGAAACAATGGAAGTGGAATAGGGGGTTTTGGCATCCCAACAAGGAATCTTAGTCGCAGTCTTGTATTTCTTACATTTGCATTTATTTAAATATGGAAATGTTAGTTTATACAGATGTTCACCACCGTCAGCAACCTAGTATTTTGATGCATTTATTATATGTATAATTATAAATAAGTTATTATACAACTGCATACTGAAAAAAATTTAAATTGTAATATTTAAATATTTTTTTATACAATTTATAATTATATAAATAAAACGACTTTCATTATACCATTGTCACTACTCAACAAAGTATGAAACGTATTCAGCATCAGCAAGTTGTCTTTCGTGAAATTTATCTTGACCAAGAATAAAGGTGGCACAAAATCCAAAACCAAATCTGGCAACCACGTTTTGTACATTAACATAAAATTATATCATTTTGTATAAAATGGGCATAACCACTGCCTCCTACACTTACAAGCCATGCTGTTAGATTGGGCAACATTGCATCTCTGGTAGTTGGTGGTCCTAAATTATAGTACTCCAATTTGAAATAATTTTGCTTTAAATCTAGCAAAATTTTACTCTTTATCATATGTTACTCTGTAATTAACTAAAGATAGCTTCTGTAATTGCGACAACTTTATTTACATACTCAAGTAATACGAACGTGTAACAGGAGGTATATTTATAAAAATAAAATAACTTAACCTATGTAACCCATGGATAAAAGAACATTTCTGTAAGTATTTTAAAGTTTTCAATTTTCTATACACCACTGCTGATTGACAGTACAACATATAAGCAAAAACTATGGTGGTGCTACTGTAAATAATCTTATTTGAATATAATAAACTTATCTGCTCGGTAACAACTAAATTTGTGTGAGGAAAATTGTTCAATAAAGTTCGAAAAACTGTTTGTCATCATTTAAAAACACTTTCACTGTTTGTCCATGTCTTTCCAATATTTGTCTTCTTCCACATTCAGGATTTGTCCTTTCTTGAGGCGCTTTCGACGACAAATATGCTGGTAAATTTGGAAATGCGCTTGGGACAGTATTGTTAGCTAATCGAGGGTAATGTAGCATCAGCTTCTGCAGTTCCCCACTCTTATTTCGCAGTCCAACATCTTAATATTTAATCACACGCCGCATTTGAACGGACATTTATAAATAAACAGTACAAAACTTCGCCCACCACCAGCGTTGAAAAATCTCCAACAGCACACGGCTTGTAAGTGTAGGAGGCAGTGGCATAACCTTCCTTTTGTTAATGACTGACAGCAAATTAAACAGCGAAATTCATCACCCTACCATGGCCTTCAATCAGGAAAATAACTATTGAACGGTATACCGGGCGACAACGAGATCAGGACGATGTCTCTATTTCCTTTACGGATTTGAATGAAACTTGTTACAAGGATAATAAACGTAATTTCGAATTGAGAGACAAATCTAATCAAAATGCCAGACTTCCGGTTTCACCGGAAAGGTCATTAACTTCAATTTTTTAAATGGATTGTTTTATATATTTTGTGGTTTTCGGAACCTACCACTTAAATTACATACGCTAGTGTTGTCACGGCCTTCTATAATAAAAAATAAAATTTGAAAAAAGATTTTATTGTTTAGAAAAATAAAAATTTAGCAAAAGTATTGTATGTAATTTGAGTTGTACATTCCAAAAATGTATAGGGTGACGCATTTTAAGAATCAAAGTTAATGGCACTTCCGGTAAAACAGGAAGTTGACCATTTCAACTATATCTATCAGTCAATCATAAATTATGTCTAGTATTCACGTATAAAATTTTATCCAAATCGATTAATAAATAAAGAAGATATAAGCATGGCCCAGGTCTCATTCTCACACGGTATATAGTTATTTGTTTGTTTTATGATTCAGAGGAGGCTTTGTATTTATATTATTTGAGCAGTCTAGTTGCAAAATATACCTAACATCAAAATCAAGGTCGCCGAAATTGTCAAGTTGGCACTTTGGTAAAAATCACTAACCCATAATTAAATGCCACGAAAAACCAGTATTAACAGTTTTAACTAAAGAGGCTGTAAAACCTTGTTTTGCTAATATAAAAGACCTAAAGGTAACAGTTTACTTTAGCATGAAACGCATAAAAACCGGTTTTTTGGAATCCCGAGAAAGAGGCCATGCAGAACAAAAAGTAAGTACAGAGAAGTCAGCGGAAAGGCGTTGTAAAATAAAAAACTTACAAAAATCCTTCAGAAATTCCGAAAAACACGAAAATCACCGGCGAAATGACATAAACACGTAATTTTATTTAGGTGCGCACGCAACGCAGAGTTTAGCTCAAATATGTTACTAAATCTCGAAAAACAACAGAGACGGCACGCATTGATTTAAAATAAATAGATAGAATGAGGGAAAATTCCAGTATAGTAGACCACAACCTTTTAGTGGATGCTAAGTACATACAAATCTTAAACTGCAGCTAACCTAAAATTGCTCTTGGGCATGAGACAGAAGTGGTCTACGATACTGCATTTCAGCCAAAGTATTTACTAGAGGCCTCTATACTTTTATACTCGTTGGAGCTGCGCCACACCGTTTAGGGTATTTTAACGACAGTTGGCAACGCAGCTGTCGCTAGAAGTGTCAATTGTGTTAGTTGAGGTACATTTTAGTTTGCTATTTACTTGGTGAAGTTATACATGTTTCGCCTCCTTCGACAACAGATTCGAGTTCAGCCAGCCGTAAACCATAGGAATAGTGCAAAACCGCTTCCAAAAGTTGCAATTTAAGCGTTTCAAGCTAAAGTAAACATTTACCGACCTAAAATATTAACTTAAGTATACAGCCATCACTGAAAGAATTACTCAAATCTTTGATGTAAGTACCTACTAAGAATTAAATCGATATTCATTTTATAACAATTTTTTATAATGCTAGATTTCAAATGCAACTGTGTGTAATATTTTAAATGAAGCAATTTCACAAATCCATGCAAGGTATGAATATGGGAAGGGAACTGTAACTTTGGAAGAATATAGTTTCTGGGAGGATATTAATAAGAAGAAAACGTAGAAGTTTAAGTAAAAAAATTAAACGTTTAATTTGAATACTTTATTACAATGTGCAAGGGAGGAAGTAAATTATACTGGGAGTCGTTCAATATTATACCACACATTAGAAAAAAATAGGTTACAAGTTACAAGCACCAAGTTGTGAATGGAATGAAACCATTGTGTGAGAGGACTCATGGCATTTCGGCGAAAATTGCTTTCATAAGGAAACATTTACAATTTCGAAATTCCAGTGAAAAAAGTATGGTCGTGTTTTTTAATAAAACTTGGAATTTTTGAAATGGAACCAATATAAATGGACCTACGACACGGACTTGAAAAGCAATCCATCAAAAATTAAGGCAGAGTTAGATGACAATCATGTTTGAATAAACGTTCTTAAAATAAAGCAATACCTTGTTTAACGCCAATTGTTCTGTAATTTTAGCATTTATTAAGTTTCATTCCGCTTATAAGCTTATACATTGACAGTTGTAACATGTTTTTGACATTTAGTTAGTTAGTTAGTATTTGTTGTGGGGATACTGATATCAAGCAAGTAGGCCTTTATAGTTCATAGTAGAGTCCCTGTATATAATGTTCATAGGTCCTTTTCGCAAACTCCGTGGACAAAAGCTAAGCATGCAGAGTACCAGGTACCTTAGTCCTGCTTAGAATTTTGCCGATACAAAGGAGTTCCAACCCTAGCAAGGGATCTATTACATGCTACACGTCGTAGTAACATGGAACCCACGGCTTTACATCACTTCCGAATGATGGCATTCTGTAGAGGCTTTTCTCCGTATTTTTTATTTTTTATAAACCTCGCCGTAATCGGCGATTGAACTCTCGACCCTTAGATCAGTAGCCAGAATGCTTAACCACTGACTGTGGAGCCCGGCGATTTATGATATTACTAGTGTTTTCACTTTGTAATGCAACTACTGTAATGTAGCATGCTGTGAGAATGCTTAATTATTTTCAATTAATATCAAGATATCAAAAGGGTATCATGTGATAACAAGTGTAAGAGAATAACGGGTGGCAGTAAATATTAGCAACCAAGAGGTTGTTTACAAGGGTTGAAAAAGTTTCTATAATTTAAAGATTATCAGTCAAAATATTCACATTAAAGGTCGAATAATACCTTTAATTGTGAGGATATAATTCAATTTGATACGTGTTAGTAAGAATAGCCTTCTGCACGATCAAATACTGACCAAGGGGTCAATATTAGTCTTCACATAGTGAGTTGGAGATTTATAGAAGCCATTTCAAGTGGTCATTGGTGTACAAGCCATCAGTTTAGTGAGTGTTTGTGTGTGTGGCATGCTGCAATACCGTTTTAAGAAAATATTAAACGGTCAAGTCTGCCTACAACGAGCTTTTATGGGTCATCATCATCTTCAAGTAGGTGTTTGACGACTTCGATCAGTGTGAAACTGATATTAGAGCAACATCCCAAGTACGAGTTTGGCTGTTGAAGGTTAGTGTATTCTAGTAACAGTTTGGATACGGCAAATTTAGAATTTAAAACGTGTATTTAGATATAGAGAATCTTAGAATATTAAGTTTTCTAAATTAATATGGTGATTTGAGTACTCGACGGTTTCGATCTTTATAATTAGAAATTTTTCATTTTGGGTCTAGTTATTTTTGAAAAAGTATTTAACCTCATTTATTGGAACTTTCATTTAATTAAATAATTTTGACAACTTTAATCTGACTATTAATTTGTAATGTCAATTCAAACGTTTAATACACTATAACAGTTAATTAGATTCAAACTCAAGTACTAAGAGTGTGATTTAAATAATCAAATTGATATTTATTTGGTTATTCAAGGTACAATTCATTAATGCAGTTATATTTGACATTAACTCATTCAGCTGGGAAGTAGAGAGAGTATCAATTGCTAAATAAGCTGGCTAGCCGAGGTATATTTAAACATGACATAATTTCAAAGTCAATTATGAAAGTACGCGATATGTCAATATATGATTCAGTTGAAAGCAACAAGGTAAGTGAGAATTATATATATTATTATTGATATTACTTCTGTGAATTAAACAAACAGGGTAGATATCACTAGTTTTTATTATACATAAAAACTCCTACAGAAAGAGTAGTATAATAAAATTGGCGCGCAACGTGAGGCCCGAAAGGAAGGTGTAATAAATTTAGCTCCACAAAGTGAGGCGCGAAAGATAAACAAATAAGATTGTAAAATAATTGGTATCGATCAACGTGAGGGTTGGAGGCATTTAGAAGAGAGGATACGTATATGAATTTGCGGTCGGGTTTTAGAAAACCAACAAGGAAGTTAAAGAAAATGGATGGACTTCAATTAGAACAGGGTGATAACGTAGTAAATACGGAAGGACGTCAAATGCAAGAAGCTAGTACATTAGTCAGTGCATCAAATGACAGCAACATGATGCGAATGATGCAAGAAATTTTAAATAAAGTATCTACAGTAGAAAACACAATGTCGAATAATAACCAGGAACTTTTAAATAAAGTATCTGCAGTAGAAAACACAATGTCGAATAATAACCAGGAAATTAGATCTGTAGTTGAAGACAGCAATCAAGAGATTGTAAATAAGGTGAGTGTAATGTCAGAAAAAATTGATACAATTGAAGCAAAATTAAAGACGTTCCAAACAGAAAATGGAAATCTTATAAATAAGTTAAGGGTACAATTAGAACGACAATTGGTACAGAAGGTAACACCTATCGAAAAGGAGGTAGATACCATTAGGTCACAAGTAGAACTGAACAAGGATAATATTAAAAATTTTGAAAACAAATTTGACAGTTATCAAGGTAACGTCAAAAATCAAATTCAGTCATTGAATACCGAGGTGAAAGATATCACAAACTGTTTACAAAATAGCTCAAATAGGGGGAATATCAGTTTTAATGGTGGGATAGTTATGCAAGAAAGTCATGAGAGACCAAAGTTTAACGGGAATAGGCAGGTATTACACCCTATTAAGTTTCTAAAGAAATTGGAAAATTATTTTGATACTATGAAGATTGTAAGTAGTAAAAAGTTACAAGTGGCAATAGAATGTTTAGAACATGAGGTAAACCTTTGGGCTGAAAGTCACTGTACTGAATGGGACAGCTATGAATCTTTTAAAGTTGATTTTATTAACAAGTTTTGGTCGAGAAATATCCAGGAAAAAGCTAGGGCTGAAATTTATATGGCAAGAATGTATAACGGTAGATTTGGAAGTTTTACGAAACACGTGTGGTATTGGATTGCGAGAGTGCAGTATTTAGAACCAAAGATACCTGACGAGATTCTGGTAGAAGCTCTTAGCAAACATTTTCCAATAGACGTACAAACAGCATTAGTAGCTTCGCAAGTGCAAAACGTAGAAGGAATGCTAAAGGTTTTGGAGGGTTTGGAAAATAGACAAACCAATTCAAAATTTGACGTAAGAGAAAAAACTTCAAATTTTCAAACTTCATATCCGTCAAAAATTGGGAATCGCAATGCAAACCAGTTTGAAACAAGAAATAGGATGAACCCAAACAATTACAACCAAAATCAAAATAAAATGTTAAGATTTGACAATAATGTTAGTGGAAGGGAAAATAGTAGGAATAGCTATACGATTCAAGCAAGGGGTGATTCACCAGTGTCATTTAAAGCCAGGGATAGATCACCCAATACATCGCAAAACCAGGAAAACTAAAGGACCCGGTACAATTAGCTCCAATTGTTAAAATTCGGGTTTCAAAGGAGCAACAAGAGCATATAAATTTTGTGAAAAATTATTTTCAACAATATAACAAAATTCAAAAAGTTCATAATGTAGTTGATTTGGCATGTGATGTTTCGGAAAAAGAAAAAGAATTAGTAAATCAGGATTTACCTTATTTAAATGTAGAGATTGAAGGTATTAAGCAAGACTTGTTAATAGATACGGGTAGTTCGGTGAGTGTAATGTCGGAAGAAATGTTCGTAAGAATATTAGAACAAAATAATAAAATACCTATCTTACCATCAGTGGGTTTAACAATTCAAGGTGTCACTGGGGGAATTAGAAAAGTCAAAAAGCAGGCATTAATGTTGGTAAATATGGGAAGTTCAAAACATAAAATAGTATTTTTAATTATTAATCAATTAAATACTACATCCATTTTAGGCATGGATTGGATGTACAAGGTTAAAACTAATTTGAATTTTAACAGTAAGATAATGAAATTTGTAGATGCAGGACAATGTCATGAAGTTTATTTTAAAAATAATTCTAACCAAGATAAAATTGTATCGAATGAATTGAAGTTAATATCAACAGTTAATTTAAATATACAAGATGAAACAAGGTTTGAGATAAAGGAGATACTATTTGAAAACAACAATGAGTTAAGCGAATCATTACAATTACAAAAAGATTTGAATTTAGTTTTGAAGGATCTAAAAGAAACAAATAATGAAACGCAATACATGAATGTTGAAGGAGTGGAGTTTGAAACAGAACCAACTTT
The DNA here is from genome assembly GCA_940337035.1 of Agriotes lineatus. Lineage (NCBI taxonomy): Eukaryota > Metazoa > Arthropoda > Insecta > Coleoptera > Elateridae > Agriotes > Agriotes lineatus. The sequence continues at coordinate 31,290 of CALNHX010001879.1, read as the reverse complement.
AACAATACATCAGTTAAATAAACAATTTAATAAGGAGAAATTATATCCGATACAAGATATATTAGAAGAATATAATGTAATCTTTTCTGATAAGCCAGGCTTATGTAATCGTTTTATTTGTAAATTAAACATTAAGGATGAAACGGTATTTGTACAAAAATCTTATCCAATTCCTTTTGCAAAAAGAACAGCAGTTGAAAAAGAGATAAAAAGAATGTTAGATTTTGGTATCATTGAACATTCAGATTCACCTTATTCTAATCCCATAGTCGTAGTTACAAAAAAGAATGGGTCGGTACGAATTTGTTTGGATGCTAGAAGGTTGAATACAATATTAGTAGAAGATCGAGAATCACCACCATCAATAGATGAATTACTACAGAAATTTAATGGTGTTAAATTTTTTGTCATCTTTGGATTTAACTTGTGGTTATTGGCAAATCAGATTGCATGAAACGTCTCGAAAATATACAGCATTCTTAGTAAATGGTCGGAGTTATCAATTTAAAGTTTTACCTTTTGGATTGAATGTATCAATTGCTGTATTCAGTAAATGTTTAGATCATGTTTTGGGTCCAGAAGTATTATCGTTTGCAACGGTGTACGTCGATGATATCCTTTTAGCCTCGAAAACATTAGGTGAACATAGAAGTCAATTAGCTTTGGTTTTGGAGAAACTTAGATTAGCAGGTATGACAGTTAATGCTGATAAAACAGATCTATTGATGGATCACATAAAATTTTTAGGATATGTAATTAGTCCTCAAGGTATTAACGTGGATCCTGATAAAATAAAGACCATTCAAGATTTTAAGCCACCTAAAAGCAAAAAAGAATTACAATCATTTTTGGGAATATGTAATTTTTATAGAAAGTTTGTCTGCAACTATGCTTCGTCTGTAATTAAACTTACTCATCTATTAAAGAAGAATAATAAATGGAAATGGGGAATGGAGGAGCAAGAAGCTTTTCAACAAATAAAAGAAAGATTTATTAAGATAGTAACTCTTTCACATCCAGATTTCAACAAAACATTTTATATTGCAACTGATGCATCGGGTTGTGCATTAGGAGCACATTTGTTTCAAATAAACGAAGATGGTTCAACAGAAAATGTAATTTTTGCTAGTAGAGCATTACTAGAAGCTGAAAAGAATTATATGACCACTGAGTTAGAACTATTAGCCATAGTGTTTGCTTGCAAAAAATTTAGAACTTATATTTTGGGATATGAAACTATAATTTTAACGGATCATAAAGCTTTAGAATTTTTAAGTAGCTGTAAAGCTTTGAGTGCACGTTTGATGCGATGGAGTATGTATTTGCAAGAATATAAACTCAAAATACAATATTGCAAGAGTAAGGATAATTTAGTAGCTGATTTCTTATCTAGATATGTGTACGGTGATGAAAAGAAATTGAATCCATTACTAGTAGCTTTGACTAGAGAAGTAATTCCAAGAACACAATTACCTAACTTACTTAACAATATAGAAAATGATCAGAACACGGATCAAAATATATTTTGGATAAAGAATGAAATGGTAACGAATGAACAGGGAAAGAGTGATGAATTGAAATTAAATTATAAGATTCATGAAAATATATTGTTTAGAAGAAGCAAGAGAAGTGAAGAATGGTGGTTACTATGTATTCCAGAAAAGTTAGAAAGAGAATTGATAAATGAGTATCATCAAATGTATGGACATTTTGGTATCAAGAAATGTACTGCACTATTAAAAGAAACTTGTTATATTACAAATAGAAACGTAAGGTTCAGAAAATATTAAAATACTGTGATTTATGTCAAAGAACTAAAGTAAGCAACAAAAGTCAGAAAACTCTCATGAGGAACATTGAAGCATTACAACCATTACAAATAGTATCTGTAGATTTGTTTGGTCCTTTACCTAGAGGAAAGTATGGAGTTACTTGTATATTTGTAATGAGAGATATATTTACAAAATTTGTTAAACTATATACAATCAAGAAACCAAATACTAAATCATTATTAAATAGAATTTTAAATGATTTTATAATTAATATAGGTAAGCCAGTTATAATTTTATCAGATCATGGATCACAATTTACAAGCAGATTATGGAAAGAAAAACTTAATGAACAGGGGATACAGTACAGGTATTCTGCTATTTATCACCCACAATCAAATCCAGTAGAAAGGATCATGAGAGAATTAGGCAGAATGTTTAGGTGTTATTGTAATATGAAGCATACAAGTTGGCCAAGTTATGTACAACATATAGAAGATTGGTTAAATTGTGTGGAAAGTGATACTACAGGATCAACACCTTATGAATTAATGAAAGGTCATAAACCGACTAGAATCATAGAAAATTTAATCAGATTTCCTGAAAGAATTGACACAACTACAGATCTAAAAATACAGTTAGCACAAGAAGTTTTTTTATCAAAGGCTCAAAGAAGAAAACGAAGACATGATAAGAATGTGGAACGTCCTATAAAATTCATGAGAGGCGATTTAGTATTAGTTCGAAATCACTTACAATCGTCAGTAATAGAAAAAACGATTAAGAAGTTCTTTTTACTATATGAAGGTCCATATGAAGTGGTCAAGGAAGTAGGGGAAAATGCCTATGTTCTAAATTATCCTGGGGAAAATAGGTATAAGTATACCCAAAATGCTTATAATTTAAAGAAGTATTATCATGAGAATAATATCAATAATGTAGTAAATCAGGTTATAGTATATCACAATAATGTAGATAAAAATGTTAATTGGAAAGAAGTTATGTCATGGGGTTACCTTAATAATGATGTAAATACAGAGTAACTTGGTTAACAAGGTTAATTTTAGAATTTTAATATTTTTGAAATGAGTTAAGGTTAATTGTAAATAATTTAAAATAGACAAATATCAATTTTTACATAAAAGCTCGTTAGAGATCTTTTAAATGAAAAAATTGGGGGGAATAAACTGTAATGTAGCATGCTGTGAGAATGCTTAATTATTTTCAATTAATATCAAGATATCAAAAGGGTATCATGTGATAACAAGTGTAAGAGAATAACGGGTGGCAGTAAATATTAGCAACCAAGAGGTTGTTTACAAGGGTTGAAAAAGTTTCTATAATTTAAAGATTATCAGTCAAAATATTCACATTAAAGGTCGAATAATACCTTTAATTGTGAGGATATAATTCAATTTGATACGTGTTAGTAAGAATAGCCTTCTGCACGATCAAATACTGACCAAGGGGTCAATATTAGTCTTCACATAGTGAGTTGGAGATTTATAGAAGCCATTTCAAGTGGTCATTGGTGTACAAGCCATCAGTTTAGTGAGTGTTTGTGTGTGTGGCATGCTGCAATACCGTTTTAAGAAAATATTAAACGGTCAAGTCTGCCTACAACGAGCTTTTATGGGTCATCATCATCTTCAAGTAGGTGTTTGACGACTTCGATCAGTGTGAAACTGATATTAGAGCAACAACCCAAGTACGAGTTTGGCTGTTGAAGGTTAGTGTATTCTAGTAACAGTTTGGATACGGCAAATTTAGAATTTAAAACGTGTATTTAGATTTAGAGAATCTTAGAATATTAAGTTTTCTAAATTAATATGGTGATTTGAGTACTCGACGGTTTCGATCTTTATAATTAGAAATTTTTCATTTTGGGTCTAGTTATTTTTGAAAAAGTATTTAACCTCATTTATTGGAACTTTCATTTAATTAAATAATTTTGACAACTTTAATCTGACTATTAATTTGTAATGTCAATTCAAACGTTTAATACACTATAACAGTTAATTAGATTCAAACTCAAGTACTAAGAGTGTGATTTAAATAATCAAATTGATATTTATTTGGTTATTCAAGGTACAATTCATTAATACAGTTATATTTGACATTAACTCATTCAGCTGGGAAGTAGAGAGAGTATCAATTGCTAAATAAGCTGGCTAGCCGAGGTATATTTAAACATGACATAATTTCAAAGTCAATTATGAAAGTACGAGATATGTCAATATATGATTCAGTTGAAAGCAACAAGGTAAGTGAGAATTATATATATTATTATTGATATTACTTCTGTGAATTAAACAAACAGGGTAGATATCACTAGTTTTTATTATACATAAAAACTCCTACAGAAAGAGTAGTATAATACTACCTACACCGTTACAAAAATGCAAATGCAAAGCCTGCTCTGATTCATAAAGCAAAAAATAGACTATACAACTTTAACCATAAGAATTGTATATATAAAATTTTTTAACTTGCGTTTTTTTTTAAACCTACATTTCGGATTGTGTCAGTAAGTAGGAATGTTTTCCGTCGACCTACCCATGGTGTAAAGAATACAAGGTGAAACGCTCCCGGGATGGGCAATCGTTCAGAAAGTAGAGGGGAGATGTCAACCAATCCCCGATGGTCCTGCTCAGGAAATCCATCACGGCCGCGATCATGGTGTAACCATGGTTGCGATCGTATATTGTTGCTGGCACTGTCAGTCGATGTCAAATTCGAGGTTAGCAGGTTACGTTTTGGGTCAATCTGACACCAACTGACGCAAAACTTAACCTCGAATTTGACATCGACAGCGTCTTCAACAATACACGTCAGTACTACCAATCGTGCCATTTGTGGGACCATGTCCTATTGGTTGAATTTGAGGTCCGCCCACATTCTGCGGAACGTTACACCTTGTATTCTTTACACCATGGACCTACCTATAAAATGTGATTTTACGGACACATTTACGTACGAAAACTGTCACTTTTTTGGATACCATTAATTTTTCGTCCGCAAACACTTTACGGCCGCACTTGACAGCCGCAAACGCTTTTCGTCCGCAAACGTTTTTCGTCCTCAACAACTCTTATTCGGACTCAATTTTATTTTTTTTTCAAATTATGATGGTCGACGGAAAAATTTAATATGCACCTCGGACGAAGACAGCTTTTTATGGCGTTGTCTGATTGTTTGCCTCGGCTAGCAATTTCAGGCATCGTTCATAAAAAGCCCGTTTTTCGGCCTAGAAAAGCGACAACCTATGTGACTTGGCAGACCAGGTAAATGTGTTAATTTTACACTGGCGGAGTAGAAGTACTTCATAACTTGATTGGCTTTCGAATATTTTTGACCCTGGCCTTTTGGATTTTGTAGGGAACTGACGCAGACGTAAATTCTCCATAATCGTAATTTTTAAAATATCAATTTATCAACTAAAACCTTTTAGCGCTAGCTTTTTTCACTAAAAGTGACGTTTTATAATTTAGCGTGTTTAAATAAATCAGCTGTTTACTTTTAGCACATGGGCTAAAAGTGAATTGAGGTTATAAAACTACAATTTCGAACTGGAAGTGAAGTTGTAAAGTTATTCTAGTTTCTTCTTGCGTTAGAGGTAAAGTGTTTTTGAAATAATTAAAGCGCTTATGTAATGAATACAGTCAAATGTGTAGTATTAATAATTACCTTTGATAACTGACTTTGACAGTATTGGTTTCAGAAACAATCACTTGCGCGCCAAGGCCTTCTCTTTATTATGACATAAATTCTAACTGTCATAGATGCAAACCTTTGTTAAATCGATATTTATGGATTAATAACAGTAAATTTAAGGTGGTAGATAATAGTATATTATACTATGAGTGGATAATAAGGTCCTTAAAACACTCGCGAGTTTTCGAACACGATGGCGTCGGGGAGAAATTTAAAAAAGTTTATATGCAAAACCCCCCGTAATTTTCAGTGAGATAGCATCTTCTAAAATATTTAATATTTAAATAAAAAATATTTTTTATTATACCTGCATCAGAATCGCCCTTTAAAGCACGCCTGACCGTGCGAAAACAGGCGATTAAAGCACGTCGAGATTTAAAGGTTGCCAAGGAAACAACGAACGTGAACGAGACAAAAAACGTAAACAATTCTCGTAACTATAGTAGCAATATTATTATGACCTCTCGATTTATCACGACAAAAATTATTTCTAAGTTTTTAGTGCGTAATTTATTTCCAGTATTGCAGGTATAATAAAAAACAGCGTAAAGTATTCGTGGATAACTGGTCTTTAAACCACTTGCTATATTTCGAGCACTCCGGCTACGCCGTCGTGCTCGAAAACTCGCGCGTGTTTTAAAGACCTTGTTATCCACTCATACTTTAATATACTATTTTATTATACCTGCAACAGAATCGCCGTTTAAAGCACGCCTGAGCGTGCGAAAACAGGCGATTAAAGCTCGCCGAGCTTTAAAGGTTGTCAAGGAAACGACTGAATGCAACAACGGACGTGGACACGACAAAAACGTAAACAATTCTCGTAACTATAGTAGCAATATTATTATGCCCTCTCGATTTATCACGACAAAAATTATTTCTAAGTTTTTAGTGCGTAATTTATTTCCAGTATTGCAGGTATAATAAAAAATAGCGTAAAGTATTCGTGGATAACTGGTCTTTAAAGCACTTGCTCTATTTCGAGCACTCCGGCTACGCCGTGGTGCTCGAAAACTCGCGCGTGTTTTAAAGACCTTGTTATCCACTCATACTTTAATATACTATTTTATTATACCTGCAACAGAATCGCCGTTTAAAGCACGCCTGAGCGTGCGAAAACAGGCGATTAAAGCTCGCCGAGCTTTAAAGGTTGTCAAGGAAACGACTGAATGCAACAACGGACGTGGACACGACAAAAACGTAAACAATTCTCGTAACTATAGTAGCAATATTATTATGCCCTCTCGATTTATCACGACAAAAATTATTTCTAAGTTTTTAGTGCGTAATTTATTTCCAGTATTGCAGGTATAATAAAAAATAGCGTAAAGTATTCGTGGATAACTGGTCTTTAAAGCACTTGCTCTATTTCGAGCACTCCGGCTACGCCGTGGTGCTCGAAAACTCGCGCGTGTTTTAAAGACCTTGTTATCCACTCATACTTTAATATACTAGTATGAAACGCGTGCTAAAAGTCGTTTATGCACGAGACATGAAAATTATGAAACGAAGCCGAAACGTCGACTTTTAGCACTTGTTGCATAAATAGCTACTAAGTATTTATATTAGTTAGGGCGGTTAAAAATAAAGTAGCATATGCTATTCGGAGTAAGAGTGACTTTGTGTGCCTCGCTCGGACGCGTAATGCATATTCGCAACTGCGGGCGGAGCCAAACGCAACGTCCAATAAGAGTTGCGCTGATAGAAATTTCTTTTGTATAACCAAATTCGTGTCCGTTAAAAGGTTCTAATATAACCACCCTCTCTTGGAGTTTGTAAGTCGTCAGGAAGGAATTTAAAAAAAGTTTATATGCAAAACCCCACGTAATTTTCAGTGAGATATCATCTCTTAAAATATTTAATCCTTTTTTCAACACCCTGTGTACGCAATATTTAGATCAATTTGGTCAAATCCCTCTGGGGCCACAACGGCTCATAAACTAGGGATGATTTTTTTATTTTTATTAATTTATTATTGCAAGATTTAAAAATCAAAAGATTGCAATCCTCCAACATCCAGTCAACGATTCAAAAGTGCTCTTTATCCAAAACATCACATACGTATGAAAATTAATATTTATTATTTATAAAGAAATAGTAATTTTTGTATTAAGTGCGCGAAATGAGTGTTTTTTTATGGCGCGTGAGAATGTCAATTTTCGCCGAGACCGTTAGGTCGAGGCAGAAGTCATTCAAACGCGCCATAAAAACACGAATTTTGCCACGAAATACAAAAAACGTTTTTTCTACAGCCGAATAATTATTGATTTTGTTTATGTAAATTCTAGAAATAAAATACGAACATTAATTTGCTAACATAATATGTAGTCACCTAATGTGTTGTAACTAAGGAAATGGAGTTCCAAAATCGTTTTTCACTGCTAGCCGTAAAGAAATATTATTTTTTCACGTGTTAAAAAAAGTTAAACTTCGCCTATCTATAGCGATGCATAAATGTCACGTTTTTTTGACGCAGTAGAAAAAATTTATATTTGTTTTTATAATTTTATAATTTAGATATGGATTTCTATGCAACTCTTATGTTTTAACGTCCCCTATTATAACCTTATTATGTTTCGCTTCATGTTTTTGAAACCGCTTGTATAAGTATAAAATGTCAAGCCATTTTTATATTTTACCGTTATGCGACCGTTTGTTTTGGTACAAAGTAGACGAGTTCGCTTGTATATAGGTTCCTTTTCAGTCATATTTTCTCGTATAGTACTTCAGCTAATTGCATCTAAAATTCTAAATATTTGACACGCACGCAACTCTCTCTAGTAGGTTCGCTCTGGGCTGTAGTCGTCTTCGTTGCAGCTGCATTTTGCTTTGGCAATTTCAAAACGTAGCCGATTGGAGTGAGCGATATCTTCCTAAAGAATTTAAACTTCCGTCTGCGGGCCGCTGCGCCTGTGTTGTTCGTATGACCGCCAGTTTTGCAAAATGTTGCTGGGCCGTGAACAGGCCTTCTTCCCCTAGCTGGGGATCTAAATAGCAGAGCTGTACAAGCCTTCGGTCTCGTCCGTCCCGATTTTTCCGAGTGGGACTTAATTCGAACCTTGCCAGTTTGTTGGATTACTCTCAGGGGCCGCTCGACTGCCACGCCTCCGCACACGGTACGTTCGTTGCACTGGTGGGTTCGCCAGCCGTCGCGGCACAATCGCTGGGCTGATCCATTCAGCTAGCCTGTGTATTTAGTATTAACCTAGATTTATTCAGCTGTTCAGACCTAAGTTATGTATTTAATTACTGTCGCAGTGCCGCTTGGCCTAGGTCGTTTAATAACCAAATGTATTCAACTGTTCAGGCCTAATTTATATAGTTAATTACTGTCGCAGTGCCGCTTAGCCGAGGTCGTTTAATAACAAAATTTATTCAACTGTTCAGGCCTAAATTATGTATTTAATTACTGTCGCAGTGCCGCTTCGCCTAGGTCGTTTAATAACCAAATGTATTCAACTGTTCAGGCCTAATTTATATAGTTAATTACTGTCGCAGTGCCGCTTAGCCGAGGTCGTTTAATAACAAAATTTATCTACTCCAGTGGGATAAGTAACTCATTACATCACTCATTTGACACTATTTCAGTTAGGTAATGAAGCTCATTACACCACTCAGTTATGTAATGGTTTCATTACGCAAGTGAGTTGTGTAATGATACCATTACGTAACTGAAATGGTGTTAAATGAATGACATAATGACATTTGCCTACTAAAATATTTTTGAAAATGACAGATCTGACATTTTTCTTAATGCACTTTTCTCAATTTTAGGCAGTCGTAGATAAAATTTTGTACAATACATGTGTGATAATGCATCATTAATATACTTGTGTGCTTACATAACTCGTGCTACGCACTCGTTTGTAACTTACACACACGTATATTAATGATGCTGTTATCCCACTTGTATAGTAAATAACTATTATTCAACTGTTCAGGCCTAAATTATGTATTTAATTACTGTCGCAGTGCCGCTTCGCCTAGGTCGTTTAATAACCAAATGTATTCAACTGTTCAGGCCTAATTTATATAGTTAATTACTGTCGCAGTGCCGCTTGGCCTAGGTCGTTTAATAATCAAATGTATTCAACTGTTCAGGCCTAATTTATATAGTTAATTACTGTCGCAGTGCCGCTTAGCCGAGGTCGTTTAATAACAAAATTTATTCAACTGTTCAGGCCTAAATTATGTATTTAATTACTGTCGCAGTGCCGCTTCGCCGAGGTCGTTTAATAACCAAATTTATTCAACTGTTCAGGGTTAATTTATGTATTTAATCACTGTCGCAGTGCCGCTTGGTAGACGTCGTTTAATAACCAGACTTATTCAACTGTTCAGCCCTAATTTTTAAGATTATTTGCTGATTCATAACTGCCTACCAAGGCCCCTTGTAAAACTAAATTTATTCAGTTGTTCGCGTATAATTGCTATGTTATTTGTAGAAACATTACTAGCGTCGCCGAGGCCGCGGTGAACTAATTTCATTTGGTGGTTTAACTATAGTTAGAGTTAAAGCGTCTCCCAGCTGGGCTATACATATAGTTAGTCCATGTATTACTGTGTTTACTTTTGTGTATAACTGATTTACTATATGTGTGAGACCAATAGCACGGTATATTGAACGAGATCTTATGATTTTTGACGAAACTGTGCATGCCTACCTTCAGGTTACTGTGTAAAGATAAATGTACGGTGAAGCCTGAGTGTTTAAGTGTTACAGGTAAGTTGGTGACGCCTGCCGCTGCAGCGTCGAGAGTTATGAAGCCGAGCACTTCTATCACACTCTGTTTGGCCTTCGAGGTTCGGTTAAGCGTGGGTTTTCCGATTGAATCTCGTGGAGCCCATTTCTTTTGCAACACCCTATATGTATACAGTGACGCTTGCCCTGTGGTGTACCGTTTCTAGGACCACGTCCATCTCCCTGAGCGTACCAAGTCGTAACCTTTTAGCCTGTTTGGTGAGATTTCCAGGGTAAGTGTTGACGTCTCCCGGATTTGATTACACATTTGGCACTCCCTCACTCGCGAGTGTCGTTAAAACAGTTTGATGCTGTAACAACTATGAGATATTAACGATATTGAACACGATTTACCTATAAGTGTTGTAAACGTTTTTAAAAAAATTAAGGAAAATTGTATCAATTGTCGATTCATTCACATAGATTAGATCCAAACAGCTGACAAATCAGCGTGTCTCTTATTGGACGTCGCGTTTAGGCTTCACCCGCAGTTGCGAATATGCATTACAAATGTGAAATACGCCGCCGGGACTTGTCTGACTCGCTTACGCTCGTCAGTCAAACGCGTCCGGCCTCGCTCCACAAAGTATCACTTTTACTCATAATAACCTAATACGAGTATCGTATTAAGGTAGGAATCATACTACACGACCAGAGCGATCGTCCAAGCCCGACCAAAATGTCAAACACATCTAGTTACAGTCGCGGCCAAAAAACCGGGTCAGTTTTTTTTACCTAATTTTCAAAATGCAGAAAGAAGTGCTGACACTGACAATTCTAATTAATAAATGTCATCAAAAGTCACTATTCAGATCTAAACAATGACCTTTTCTCCATGCTCATCTAGTAAGTTGCACTTACTTTGACATATCCATTGCAGGTAAGTTGATTTTACTGTTTGTTTACTGGTTGTCATGACATTAGGGAAGTAAGTACCTACTCCCCAAGGGAAGTAAGTAAATTGCGTATTATTACAGTAATTTTAGTTTTGTAAGTGATCTGAACGGGTTTGAACTTAACTGATCCTAACGTATTTGAAATTTTAAAAACTTGTTAAGATAAGTAGGACTAGGGTATACCCGTAAATTTAAAAAAAATATAACAATGAAACAAACAAAAATTTATAAACATGTTTATACTATAATATTTTATATTTTATTCAAATTTTTGTTGGGCATGGAGAAAAATATTATAAGCATGCTCGGGAAGTAACCAGTCCCGAACTTTGCCAGCCCTCGCTCATTCGGGCTGCCAAACTCGTTCTCGACTGGTAAAAGCTACTTACTTCCCTTGATGCTTAAATAACTATTGGTAACATTTATTAATTAGAATTGTCAGTGTCAGCACTTGTTTTCGCATTTTGAAAATTAGGTCAAAAAAGTGTCCCAGTTTTTTTGCAGTAACTGTATATCAGTAACCACACTCTGCTGCCGTAGCGAACGACTGCGTAGTGATGGTAACTTTTAAAAATAAAATTCCCTGTATTTTGTTCAGTTTCCCTACATTTCCCCTACACAATTTTAAAATTTCCCTATAATTCAGAATGTAAAATTGATAGCAAATAATATGTAATTATGTATCTCACAGATATAAGGTAGGTAGTTGTAGTAAATAAATTGAAGAAATAATAAACACTTATTTAACATTCTCGAGAACATTCTTTAACACAGGAATATAAAGCAAACAATAAACTCGTAGTAAACAAAAGCTCAGCTGTAACCGGAGTGAAATTGAAATCGTTAATCATTCGTATATTCAGGTTAGGCTTGTTTAATACACAGAACAATACTAATGTCATATACATATTAGGATAATATGTATATGACTAATGTTTAGTAGTTGCTGGTTTTTTTGGTTGCCAAGTACTAACCTAACACTTACGACTGTAAGACTGTCGCCGACTTAATTTCTGTTTGTGGAAAACGAAGTAAAAAAGTAAAAAAAGTTTTTCCCTACGACACCTTGTTTGAAAAATATTCCCTGTAAAATCCTTACGTCCTAAAATTGAGTTAATGTTTTCCCTACAAAAGGGAAATTTCATTACAGTTACCATCACTGGACGGTTGTTGTCGGCCTACGGTAGGCCGACAACAACCGTCCAAGTTTGAATTTCAAACTTGTTTGAAATTTGGTCGCTCTTGACTTAAGAACGCATGCGCAATCGTTTAAAATTTCTTACTTACAAACACTCTTTCTCGCCTCATTCCTTTGCCCTATAAGGGCATGGTGACACTCTCTAATGTAATCTTCTCTTTATGTTTGTTTTCCATTCTGTTCTGTCTTGGAATAATTGGGTGGCTTCATGTACCCTAAGACCTGTTATGGGTTTCATCTGATCTATCCAGCGGTTGGGCGCTCTTCCTCGTGGTCGTCTTCCAATGACTTTGCCTTCCACAATTAGTTTTTGCATGTCATGTCCCCAAAGTACTTCAGGTAGGAGTGTTTAATTCTGGTGGATAGCTGTGTGTGAATGTTGAGTTTTGCTAATACAGACTGATTTGTACGGTGTTGCGTCTATGAGATTCTTTTCATGTCATTCTTCTTTATTGTCCATGTTTCTGAGCAGTATGTTGAAATTGGAAATACGAAAGTAGGGGAAAGGTGGCATGAAAGGGACAAGTATTGAAAGGGACAATTGCCATATCTCAAACACGGTGTAGGTTACAAGCTGCTGCTCTACACCGTATGATGGCGCAAGAGGTACCATACTGTCATGGCATACTGTACATAAAACCTCATGGTCGTAGCTGCTCTCGTTTGTTTATGGTGTAACCTTCTCCAATTTTCTGTATTAAATTATTAAATACGCGACCACAGTGTTTTAAACAGTGCAAGTTAAGGTTGAATTTATAAGTTTTTGAGTGAGTGTAGATTGGAAGCTGGTACCATTAGGCTTTAGCAGCAGCTTGCAGTTTTACTAAAAACGAGGTTAGGATTGCAATATTTTGAGTTATGTTTCAATTTCTGTATGTGTGTTGAAAGAGACAAAACAAACAGTGCATAGCTATATTAGTATTGGTCTTTAATTTAAAATTTTTCTTTGTAGTGAAAAGAAATTCTAACATTTATAATGAACTCAAAACCAAAAAAAAGAGTTAGAAAATCTAAAGAAGTTATTCAAGAAGCGTTGACCAATGTTCTGGAAGGTAAACTCTCAATTAGATCAGCGGCTCGAGAATTTCATGTTGCTAAATCTATGCTAGCTCGACTGGTTGCAAAAGCTAAAGTTGCTCCAGCAGATAATCCATTTATTTATGAGCCTAACATAGGAAACAGAAGAATATTTACGGTAGAAGAAGAAGAAAGTTTAAGTAGTTATTTAAAAATTTCATCCAAAATGGCTTATGGTCTTACTTATGTCCAAACAAGAGAACTAGCATTTCGGTATGCTATTAAATTGGAAAAAAACGTACCAAGCAATTGGACAGAAAATAAAAAAACGGGGGTTGATTGGATGAAGCAATTTATGATGCGCCATACTGATTTATCTTTACGGCATCCTGAAAAAACAAGTTTGTCACGAGCAACAGCGTTTAATCCGACAACTGTAGGGATATTTTTTGGAAAATTAGAACAAGTGCTTACCAAATACTTGTTCACGGCAGATAGAATTTTTAATGTAGATGAAACTGGCCTAACCACAGTGTCAGATTTACCCTGCGTTATCGCTGAACGAGGTTCAAAGCAAGTGGGCCAAGTAACATCAGCTGAAAGAGGGCAGTTAGTAACAATGCTTGCATTCGTTTCAGCTACCGGTAATCACGTTCCTCCAGTTTTTATATTTCCGAAGATTCGATTTAAGGATTTTATGCTAGAAGGTTCTCCTGCTGGAAGTTTAGGTTTATGCAATAAAAGTGGTTGGATGACAAGTGCTAATTTTCACCTAGCATTTAAACATTTTGTTGACAAAGTAAACGCGTCTAAAGAAAACCCAGTGTTGCTGCTGCTTGATAATCATGAGAGCCACGTAAATATCGATGTCATCGTTTACGCTCGTGAAGAAGGTGTAGTTATTCTAACATTTCCGCCACACTGCAGTCACAAACTGCAACCGTAAGACGTTGCAGTGTTCGGACCTTTCAAAAATTATTTTAAAGCTGCTCAAAATGACTGGATGGTAACAAACCCGGGCAAGACAATATCTATTTACCATTTACCTAAATTTGCGACTTCTGCATTCAATAGCGCATTCACACCAAAAAATATATGTTCTGGATTTGCTAAAGCTGGTATCCAACCGTTCAATAGGAACGCATTTGAAGAACAAGACTTTCTAGCTGCCTCTGTAACAGATCATCCAGATCCAAATGTTCCCAATGAATCGCTGCCATCTTTTTCCACCGAAACACCTATGGGACCTGAAATCGTAACTCCTGTGGGACCTGCAGCCGTAGTAAGTCCTGCCAACATACGACCATTTCCAAAAGCTCCTCCGAGACAGTCTGCCAAAAGAGAGAGAAAAAGAGGATCCAGTCGTGTTATCACTGAAACACCAGAAAAAGATGAAATTGAACAAAACTGTGCCGTGAAAAAGGCGAAACAAAATCAGGCCACCAGAAACATATTTCAGAAGAAAGTCCAGATGGTTAAGAAAACATTGTTGCAATCGAGCAGTAGCGAAAGTGGTGACGAAGAAGACATTGATTATGCTGAAAGTGATGAATCATTCGAGTTAGAAGAGAATATAGAAGCCGAGGAAGAAATACCGGACATTAAAAGCGAAAGTTTGAATACGGGAGATTTTATTGTTGTTAAGTTCATTAAGAAGAAATTAGTTAAATATTTCGTTGGAGAAATAATGCAAGTACACCCAGATAACAATATAACGGTAAAGTTTTTGAAAAAAAGCTATGGAGGCTATCAATTTGTTTATGATAGTGAAGATGTGGCCGATATCGAGAGACAAGATATTGTGAGGAAACTACCCCACCCGTCAAGAATAAAGGATCTGCAAGAGTTAACGCATTTTTATCATTTAAAGTGGATCTATCTGCTTTACTTTAAACATACTGCACATGTCCCTTTCAGTCCTGTTTATGTCCCTTTCAACCCTCTGTAGTGGCTTGAAAGGGACATTAGCAGATATTTAAAGTTTTGTTTGTATTTATTGGAAAATGTTATAATTTTCATTTTTTCTACAATAAAGTTTTAAAACAAACCTTGCGCAACACAATAATGTTTATTTTCATAACAAAAAGTTTTTCTACGTATTAATAAAAAATACTTAAGGTAAAATGTCCCTTTCATGCCACCTCTCCCCTATATGCCAACGTTAGTTTGGTTTGCTTTGATATCGCAGTGTCTTTCCATATTTTGGTCAATTTCGTGGTTGCGTCTCTTCGTTTTATTTCGTTTTCGCAATTTCCCATGTCGGTTTGTCCGTTATTAGAGCAAGATTGAAATGAAAAGACATCAGCGTCATAGCTGCGATAAAGTTGATTTTGTGTCGGACGGGTCCATTACGTAAATAAAGAAGTAACCTTCTCTTTGACAGTAGCGTCGGCTAAATATATTTCTCGGTATTTATAAAGTTTTTTTTTCTACCTGGATCGCAAAACGCGGACAAACATTGGCTGTTTACTGTTTTCTAAGTTTTGTTTGTGAGCTTTGTTCGAATAAGCGTGGCTCGTATATTTTATTCTGTAGTTGTTTAAATTCTCTGAATTGCGATGTTGTGACCCCTTTTCAAAAACAAATAAATGCTGCCAATGACTGAATGTTAATGATAGCCCTTGGAGTATATGACGTAAGTTACTGGTGTCTTTTCATCTCAATCCTGATCTATCAATCCTAGGAATGTGAAGCTCCTTATTACTTCAAAGCCCGCTATGATGGGTGGTCTAGGTAGGTTTTCGTTAGGTCTGTCTATTATCATAACCTTTGTTTTGGTTCTGTTGAGATTAAGGCCAAAGTGTTTACTTATTCTTGTCAGTCTGTCATAAGCGTTTGTAATTCTTCTTCTAGATTATTGATGTTTCTTCCGCCTATTGATATCCCACCTGTCCATTCCTCCATTACTTCCCGTATTACATATTCACTATATATATATATATTAAATAGTATCGGTGACAAACACACCTAATCTCATATTATTTTGCTAATACCATAGTTCACGTTACATTGAATAAACATATTGAGCACGTTTTGTATTTCAATTTAAAACAATCTTGTGGCATTCGACAATAATTTTAAAACTTGTTGGGGGTCATTGACTACTTTTGGGTACAAGGTAAAAAAGTCTCCCTATTGCTCTCGATGCAAATACATTTCTCACACCCATACCGCCCTTTTTTGCTTTCTTCTCCACAGAATATAAGCAATAACTGCGTATTCTGCTTCACTTTCAATATTCGCCATTATTAGCTAATTAATAAATTCTGTCATTTCACTTTTATTATAGAAATATTTTACTTGACGGGATCCCGACTTCGGACGAACAGTGTAATTTTTAAATTTTTGCTCGGCCGCCGACGATCGCTCGCCGTCAACGATCGATCGGGGACGGTCGCACAGTCTGATTCCTACCTAAACAGTTGTTTCACAGAATAAACAGCTACGACTAGGTGTTTATTCTGTAGTTGTTTAGCTCATCACATAAAGTGTACTCGTATATAAAAATTAAACTACATTTTTAAAATCAATATACAGGGTGTTTCAAAATTACACAGAACAAATATACAGTGTGCCCCAGGATAGATATTACAAGAGGTGAGATGGACTAAAAATTTTTGAATTTTCTTTTAAGGTTCTGGGATTCGATCCTGCTTGGTCTGAAGAGAATTTTAAGAATATTTTCAGTTTTTGAAAAACAAGTCGGCCTTGACAGTGAAGCGAAAACTATTTTCATTACAGGTAAGCTACCCTCTTTGTTCATGATACGGCTAAATTTTACCAAGAAAAGTTGTTCAGAATGAGAAATTATGGCCCTACACAAATATCAGGAAGATCTACCTTCTTAGATTAAACCGTCATTTTTTTAAATTAAGCCAAATAAATTGTTTTTATTAAAAATTATGGTTTAATTTAAGTAGGTAGATCTTCATGAATATTTATATAGGGTCATAATTTCTCATTCTGAATAACGTTTCTTGGTAAAATTTTGTCGTATCATGAACAAAAAGGGTAGTTTACCTGAAAAGAAAATAGTTTTCGCTTCACTGTCACGGCCGACTTGTTTTTCAAAAACTGAAAATATTCGTAAAATTCTCATCAATTCAAGCAGGGCTTAATCCCACAATCTTAAAATAAAATTTCAAAAGTTTTAGTGCATCACATCTCTTGTAACATCAATCCTGGCTCCTGGGACACGCTGCATAAGCGTTGTTCCGCAGCAAAAAATAATGAAAAAGTCCCAATGAATATATGCCCTAAAATCATTCATTTCAAGCATATCCTTTATCAAAAATTAAAGATAGCAATTCGTATTTTAAAGATTTATTATTTAGTAGGCTGGTGTTTTGTTCCAACACATATTTTTTTTGCATAGTGATCACGAAAGTCGTCTTTTTTAAACGAAAAATCGTGAAGAAAGTTATCACTTCTTTTAACGAAAAGTACACTTTTTTAACTATTTTCTTAAACTTACAACTTGTCAATTTGACAGTTGTAGATTCCGAAGTCCTTTTCGACTAAATTTCGAGTTACAAGAAATCACTATGCAAAAAAACTACCTGTACAACATGTTTTTAAAGTCTCTTTTTTCATTCAACTGCAAATCAATGAAAAAAAGTAGTTGTACAAATAACTATTGTGTACATACAATATGTGGATGTGGTTATACAGTAAAATATAAAAAAATAACAAGCATATTTTGCAAAATAGTATATTACAAGTTGATATGATTTTAAATTACACCCGTATTCATAGTCGTTCGCCAGCGGATCGCCGGCGACTCGCCGGAGTTTCGTTATGAATAGTATGTTGGCGGCACTGTACGTCTATGTCAAATTCGAGGTGATCAGGTTAGGTTTTCAGTCAGTTTTGACAGAAACTGACACAAAATCTAACCTGCTAACCTCGAATTTGACATAGACGTACAGTGCCGCCAACATACTATTCATAACGAAACTCTGGCGAGTCGCTGGCGAACGACTATGAATACGGGCGGGAGTAAGTAAAATTTATAGTAACTGTACCACCCATAATAATTCTGACAGTTGTACGTAAAATAAAAAGATAATGAAAACAAAACACCAGCCTACGAAATCTAAAGGTTTTAAAAATCAATTGCTATCTTAATTCTTTAATCAAATATATCTTTGAAATGGATGATTTTAGGACATATGCTTATTAGGGTTTTTTCAATTTTTTTTTTGCTGCAGCATAACGCCCTTATACTTGTTCTCTGCAATTTTGAGACACTCTGTATAGTAAAACATAAAATCGCCTTGAAGTTTTGCTTAAAAACTGCAACTTTATATGTAAAAGACTTTTGATTAATTGGTCAAATCTTTATGTATGTGTTCCTTTGATATATGAAATTCTTTTTATTCAATTCTTACGGTTAAAGTTGTATAGTCTGTTCAGTAAACACAAAAACATTTTAATTCTTTTGTAGTTGGCATATGAATACAATTTTTGTACTACTGATTCTATATTTTGTTTTGCAAAGGTTTCCACACCTGCATAAAAATGGGTTTGAATTAAAAATGACAATTAATATTTCTTTGAGTCTCAAAGTAGATATTTTTCCGGAAATTGTCTGCTACACTTTTATAAAATGTAATCGAAATATCTATTAATTAACTCAACGTTAATAATACCCAGCACACTATTTGAATATCTTTAAAAGTAATTACTTATAACATTTATGACAGATGAAAGATCAGTTTTTGGAGTAGTCTACACTCATAAAAGCCTACGAATCACAGGCGGTACTTTCCAAATTGTCACTATGGCTTTTCACTGCTGTCAATACAAATATTTATTGATTAATGGCATTATAAGAATTGAATAATAGTATATTATACATCAAGGTAGCGAAGCGCAGTATTATAACCTGAGCGCATATTAGATACTGAGAGCGCAGCGCGAAGTATCTAAAGCGCGAAGTTATAAGACGATTCGCTACCGTGGTGTATATACTATTTTTTGCACTACCAAACGGCTTAATACCTAAATTCCCAACAAATTTCGAAAATATTTTAACTGTCAACCTGACAATACAGCTCTTTAAAACGTCAAAATTCAAATAGTCATATTTGGTAACTTAGCAATTTATTAGTTACCACGGTGAAAATTGTTTATTTTACTTTCTCTCCCTTGGTGGAGAATAGTATATTACATACCGAGGTGGGAAGTGTTTCATTACTGTCGAGAGATTAGGTAGTTTACCGAGACGCGTAGCGTCGAGGTTAACTTTATCTCGAGACAGGGATGAAACTTCCAACCGTGGTATGTATACTATTTTATTTGCAATCATCTAATTTTAAAAATAACTACAATTGAATTCTGAATAATAGATATCTTGATGTAGCTAATATTTTTGTTACCATGAAAACAACCCACTCAATGTTTTGTTACCATGGAAACACCCCACTCTTCAGGTATGTAATATTTTTCGGGGTATGTAATAATTTCCTGGCTAGTTTGAAGTAATCATCTAGTTCCCAGCTGTTGTCATATCATGAAATTGACACATTACAATGTGATTGCGAATAAAATCAATTTTTTCGACGACTGACATCGAAAGTAGATTTTTCTCACTGTCATTTGACAACAGAAAGTTGACATTTGCCGCTGAGCGTGCGTTTTCATCTTTTTGCCGCTCGCCGAGCGTTTTGGGTTTCCGCGTTAACAAAATAGGTAGCCACGTCCGAATGTTTCCTTGACAACGCCCGTCATTTGTGGAAATAATCGCGTCACATGTCATATAGACTGCGCGAGTAATGTTAACTTGATTGTCAATTAATTTTTGCGATAAAACGAAATTTGATATTTTCCTTTAATAATATGCTCAGTCGTCGAAAAAATAGTATGTATGATTCGAGCTAAAAGTGCGCTTGCCGCTTTTGCATGATTGCTGGTTTCGACTTCGTCTCAACCAGCAATATTCATGCGCAAGCGGCAAGAATGCACTTTCAGCTCTTAACATACAATATACTATTACGACCTAAAAATAGACCTGTAGTGCAAAAAATTTTGTATTATACACTTTGATCAAGTTATTATCAACTCTTGGACTCTACTTCGTCTCGACGTTACTCTTGGATAAAATTTAACTTTATCGTCTCGTAAAAACTATTACTTATAACTATTTTTTTTTCGGCTAACGTTTAAGTATAATAACGTCTCAATCACTATTAACTATTTCGTGTATTTGAAATTAGAATCCACATTAAACTGCGAAAAACAGGACGTTCAAACTTAAGATAGCCTCTAAAACTTTTTCGTAGCATTCTATTATTCATAATGTTCCTTTAGGTACCTTACCACACTAAAAAAAATGAAAATATTATATAGGAACATTATCAACGTAAATTTAAATTAGAAAATAGGATTGGAGTCTCTCCATGTTTCCATGCAACTTCAATTAAATCACTAGGTTTCTGACTATAACTTTTTTACTTCTCTCGTCAGAAAGACGAAGGAAGTAATGTAATTACGAAAAAATCACCTTCAGAAAGTTTTTCAGATATTTACGTCTCAAGGTCACTAGATGATGTAAAAGATGTTTTATCAATTCCGTCAGTCTGTTTGTCTGTCTGTCGGTTGGCAGTATAGCTCAAAAACTATTTGTCGGAGGAAGACGCTATTTTGCATACATGTTATATATCTACCTTGCATGAAACCGGTACAATTTCATACAAATATATACAGGGTGAGCACCTTAAAAAAAATGTGTTAATTTTGAAATAAAAAGAAGTAATAATTTTCACAAAGGTGAGGCTTTACATTTGCCGAAAATAAGACTCAACCGATAAAGGATAATGTCACAAAAGATAAAAATGCTCCAACCATTACACCGCGCTCTTCATGAGACGCGCGCGCCGGACTTTTCCGAAGAGAAGCGGTAGCTCAGATGGCATTCCGCCGCAGATACATCCTCTGCCAGGATCGAGAATTCTACAGAGCCGCAAATGCTGCGGGTTCAAACACCAGCCTGATACACTTTTTTTTTAATTTGAAAATGTATTTAATTTATTAGAAACGTGAAGATATTTGTACTCCTAACGTAATTTGATTTTTAAAATTATTTAGTGTCACAATGTCGACGAGGGAAGTTCTGCGTAAAGCCATTTACAGATTTTTTTAGTTTTGTAATTATAAATATTGTATAAAGTAAATCAGCATTGAGATGTGTCACACCATAATATTTCCATTAGTTACCTGTTTTTTGTGATGCTGGTGGCAACATGGGATTTTGAACAACGGCATCTAGTAAATGGAAAAGACATATCAGGTAAAATTCTTGCTGTAACTTGTCGTGCCTTGAACTTACTGTTGAGATTTTGATTTCTTTTCTTTTTACGCCAGTAATAACACATACAAAAGATGAGTCCTATTATACACAACTTGACAACAACTACGATTAGAGTAATTGTCCAATCTGCCATATTGTAGTAACTAGAACGTGACTGATATATCAATAAGAAATAGTTTGTGAAGCTACTTTAAAAACCAAGCATGACACCATTTCCAAAAATAACCCAGCGCGATTATTCGGAAAACGTATAAATAGATTTTATGGTCAGTTGTATAACATCATCTTTGATAAAACAGAACCTACTCAAGGTCAATTCATGTGTGGCTGAAATGGTATAAAAACGTTCTGCTACATTATGTTTTACCTATTTCAGAAACAGTCAACAAGAAAGTTATGTAATTAAATGTATTCATCTACTCCTACTGTATAATGCCCATGAATTATGATTCATAATTCACGGTTTGCAGCCAATCATAAAATTCGATTTTCATAATTCAATAATTTGCAAGTTGTAGCCAATCACAAAATTCATTCGTATTATTAAATGACTTTTGAAGTTAACAATTGTCAAAAATGTCATAATTCGGAAATATGAACATAAAACTTCTATTGCATCGGAGTAGATAAAGTATCGTATTACATCGTATCAGATGACTTGCGCCACCTTAGTGAATAATGGCTGTCATAATCGCTCATATAATAATATACTATTAAGACTTTGATATAAATCAACTTTCTGCCAATAGAGAATATTGTTTAAAAAACTGAAGTTCCATCGTTATTCAGTTATTTTTGTAAGCAAAGGCAATTTGAACTTATAGCAAAAAATCTGGTGTGATACACGCACACAACGGCCTTTTACAGTGATCTTATAGTCAGACAAAAATTTTATTTTTAATTTTTAACCATTTGTCAAAAAATTTCTGTTAGCGGTTCATCTATTGGGCGCATATACCACTGCGCTGATTAATGATTATGTCCCATTATGCCCGTCTTGTCCCGCAGCAAGCATGTCCATGGTCGACACTCCAGAGCCGAGTCCAGACCGGCCTTGTATCGCTGTGGTACTCAAAGTGTTACTCTAAGTGTTATTTAAGTGTACCTTTTATTTTAAATAAAATAGTGTTTCGCATTATATTAGAACATAAATACAACATTTTCAAAAATTACAAATTCTACAGAAACCGTACAAAATAGATCGTTACTTGAAGAGACAAATTTTCACTAAAACTTTAAGCTGAATTCCAAAACTGTGATAATATACTGGGTGTTCTATTTAAAATAGGAGTTAATAAAAAAAACAAAAGAAACCAATTTAAGAGGTATTCAACTGAAAAATCACATATTTCACATCAATACACATTAAAAATTTAATAAAAATGTATATGTCAGAGCTTAGGGGTAGTTCAGGGCGTAACCACTTCGATTTTACACATTAAGTCCGATAAGCACAGTTTATTGGTTGAAAACTAAAATAACCAATAAATTGCCCGCAATGGCGAAATGAACATAACTAATAATAAGGGTTGGAACGGTAATGGTCCGGCGCCCGCACCTTCGTCCAACACCTTTGCTTTTCTATACAAGAATGCCCTGATCTCGGCAACGTTACTCATTCCCATATTGTTTGGGTCTTGCAGGCGCCGTTCCATTCTATAGGAAATTACCTATCGCGTTCCTTCTGTGAACTCATAAACAAAACAGTTCTAACGAAACATAACATAACTAGAAAACATAACTCATAGGCGGAGTCCAAATATCTTCGGCGCCGACACGACCATTCTGACACGTGCACGTCCACGGGCACTAAAGTCCTTCAACTGTACGAAAACAAATCAGATACATAACAGCTCGTTCATCTTGATCAACAAATCAACAATAAATCAATCATCGACTTTCACAATTTTGAAGAAAACAAATCAAGCTCTTTAGGTAGTGCATACCTAAATCCTCTTTCAAATAAAGTACACTATTTGACTGTTACTATCAAGCTCAACTTCCGATATTCAACTAATCGGGATCAACTACTACATACAGGTCTTCCGATTAAACTGTTAATCGGGATCAACTACTACACACAGGTCTTCCGATTAAACTGCTAATCGGAATCAACTACCGGTCTTCCGATTACACTATTAATCGGGCTCGACTAACTACCAAACAGGTCTTCCGATTACACTCTTAATCGGGCTCAACAAACTACCAAACAGGTCTTCCGATTAACTCCTAATCGGGCTCAACCACCAAACCGGTCTTCCGATTACACTAGAATCGGGCTCAACACCTTCCGATTAAACTCTGAATCGGGCTCGACACCTTCCGATACACTCAGAATCGGGATCGACTCATAATAACACATCTGACCAAGTAACATCTCTAGTCAGGATCGACTCAAACACTTCATCTGACCAAGTTTTATACCTTGTCAGGATCGACTAAAAACAATAACAATTCATCTCTACATAATTCGAATAAAGATCAAAATTTTGCCTTGTCCCTAGGGGACACTAATTAACTGATCGGAAGCAAACTTAAATGTTCGTCATTTTTACTGAATACAAAATCACTAATTAGAAATGACTTTATTTGTGCCTTTCCAGCAGTGTTACAAACTGCATCTCGTGCTAAACCCTCAATATTTTCACTAGCAAGGTGTCTAATTTCAGCCAAATTCGTAGACTCTTCATTGTCAAGTAAATAGCAAATTTTGTGTAACTCTAAGGATCGTAGTACATCCAACAACAATTTAGCGGAGCTAAACCCTGTAACTGAGTGCTTTGTACTGTTCAATTTCAACCGGACCTCACCTAAACTATCTTTCTAGCTGTTATCATGAGCAATAAAATGCACTTCTATGTTGTAATTGTAACAAAAGCAACGAAAATCAGCACTTGTGAAGCAGTCACCTTGATCACAAATAATTCTACAAAACGCTCCAAAAAGGTAAGTGTGTTCTTTCAAACAATTTAAATACCTACGTTGCAGAACAATGAACTTTGTAACAGCGTCAATTGTAACAAAAACCTATTCTTTTTATCGCTTAGTTTTCCAGAAATATCAATATGTACAGTGTGCCACGACCGAAATAATTTTTGGTATGGAATGCATCTGAATTTGAGCTTTTCCCGATTTATTTTTAGATGTCTTTGTTACCAAATATTTCTTGGAAGGCCAGCCCTCAGTCGGCCCAACCGCCCTTATTACTCTATGTATGATATCATATTGTCTGTATGTGTTTGCAAAATGCTAACGCAGCATTCTAAGATTTCCAAGGCATGCTGCACCAAGATTCGAATCGAAATACACGTCCCCACAAATTGCTTATTGAATTAGTGCCTTTCACCCAAAATCCCGTAACATCTTACATATCAAACAATTATCCACAAATTTATGAACAGTCTTGACATTTTCGAAACCAATAAATTTCATAACTTATGAGAAGTAGGGTCGAATTCATTTGACCGCAGCGCAGCAAGTGCTTTGGTTATTTCCAGATCACGTTATTATACACATCGACGTTATGAATGACTTCGTTTGAAAAAGCCAATATTTAGTGGATATCACGTAACATTTGATGCATTTCAAGAAAAATCAGCTAGTTTTATGTGTTTTTCATTGCTATAAACGATATCGAATTCAAAAGCTTGCAGACCGTAACATGCCTTTGCTTGCAGGCCGTACAATGCATTTGCCAAAAAAATGCCTGTAGCATTAACAACCGCTAAAGTTTCAATATAAATGGTATGCAGACTCCCGGCCGGCAATATAAAATCTGATACTCCTCGACTTTGAATTTACACAAGCAACTGTTTTATGAGCTCTAGGACGTATTTAACAAGTTCGCTTAAGCATTCAACTTCCGTTTTAATCTTTTAATTACCATTTTTGCTGACATGAACTTATCCGGCACAATACAAAATAAAACCTCTCTAAATAATCCTTGCATTTCTACGACACTCGAGATTTGCTTGATACACAAATGATCCGCAACCAATGCCGTTTAAACAAGCCACATTGTTTAAACGTTTTCCATAATAAATGGTTTGCTACAGTCTCTTTAATCAAGGAGCAATCTGAATCTGAATTAAACAAAAGGAAAGGTCTCACCAATTTTCACGTTGAGCTCTCGATGCTGTTTCACACTCGCCTCTCAGGAGCACCACCCTTCATTTTCCGACTGCCCTACACGTCCACATTTCTGGCATTTTCCATGGAAGGATGTTTTCCTTTTTGTACATGGAGACGGTGACAAAGTTCAACGCTTCAATCTAGTATGATGACCAGACGGAAATTGCGCTGAACGTTTGGTCAACCTCTCCTGCAGCATGGTACACATTTCTTTGGCATATTTTGTTCGCAACACCATCGCGATTTTACACAGGGTATATCCCACTTCTGATGTCAGAGCTTAGGGGTAGTTCAGGGCGTAACCACTTCGATTTTACACATTAAGTCCGATAAGCAGAGTTTGTTGGTTGAAAACTAAAATAACCAATAAATTGCCCGCAATGGCGAAATGAACATAACTAATAATAAGGGTTGGAACGGTAATGGTCCGGCGCCCGCACCTTCATCCAACACCTTTGCTTTTCTATACAAGAATGCCCTGATCTCGGCAACGTTACTCATTTCCATATTGTTTTGGTCTTGCAGGCGCCGTTCCATTCTATAGGAAATTACCTATCGCGTTCCTTCTGTGAACTCATAAACAAAACAGTTCTAACGAAACATAACATAACTAGAAAACATAACTCATAGGCGGAGACATTAGTCCAAATATCTTCGGCGCCGACATATAGTTTAAAAAAAATCGTTAGATCCGTTTTTGAAAAAATCTAAAAAAACCGAAAAATCACAAGAGTAAACACCATACTTCCGGTGATGCGATTTTCTTCAAAACCTTGCTGTTGCATCTAGATAGTGCACAAAACTTATATATGAAGTTTCAACGCCATACTTCTTTTCGTTTTTGAGATATTCTGTTTACACACAGACTGCAAGACAGACCAATGAACAAAAACATGTTTTTTGGATTCAGGGGACTCTAAAACGTGAAGATCTGTTGAAAACTCAACTTCGAACTTTTTTGGTGAATCCAATACTTACTTTATTGTAAAAGAGAAAACGAAAATGAATGACATAAAATAGGGACATGGGGTATTAGGGGCTTAAATGGAAAGAAAAAGGAACTCATACAAGAAATTAAGAAATATAATACGGAAGTACTGACAATTACAGAGACAAAAAAGAAAGGGACATGAGAAATGAATATAGAAGGTTACGGATTACTCTACAGCAGAATAGAAAGATAAAAGAGGCGAAGCAGGAGTAAGATGCGCAATTTATGAAGAAACTAATGTAATGGAAAGCAGTAAGCCAAAGAACGATGAAAGTAACATTTAAAAGAGGTGATGCTGAGAAAATGGATAAAATAATAGTATATGGACCGGGAGAAAATGCCTCGAAGACAGAAAAGGAGCATTTTTGGAGTGAGCTACAAATGGTATATGATGAAACGGACAACCTATTATAATCACAGGGGACTTGAATGATACTGCAGGAAGACAGGAAGTGATAGCCAGACATGGAGAAACAACAAGAAATACGAATGGTGAGAAATTAATTGCCTTCTGCATACAGAATGTACTAGTGATACTAAACTCCTTCTCCCAACACAAGGATGGTCACAAATACACTAGGGAGGAATCAGGAAGAAACGGAAAATGAATTACAGACTACGTCATAACAGAGAAAATAAACAGAAAAAGTATACATGCTGTAAAAGTCTATAGAGGTGCCGAATTATCGACAGATCATTACTTACTAGGCGCGAGACTAAAAATTAATGAGACTAAAGAGAAAGAGAAGGTGGTTGGAGATTCACACAAAAAAGAAATAAAGACCATTCAGATTTATAAACTACAAGATCAAAAGACTAAACAGAAATACGAAGAATAGATCACTAAGGGAATACAAGAAGCAACAGATGAACTTCAGGAAATGACTATAGAGGGAGAATGGGGAAAATACAAGGAACTTATCTATAAGGCGGGAATTAAAGCATGTGGAATAATGGTAGCAGAAGGATCCAAGAAGAGAACAAGTTGGTGGAGTAAAGAAATCAAAAACAGCATTAAAACAAAAAAGAATATGTGGAGGGCATACTTGCAACTACGAAGCGAAGAATCATATGAAAGGTTACAAAATAGCGATGCGCGAGGCAAATAGAAAAGGTTAAAATAGCCAAATCCAAAGAATAGGAAGAATTTGGGACTAAGATGAAAAAAGATAGTAAAACAAACCAGAAGTTATTTTATAGAGTTCTCAAGAATATGAAAAACAAATGAACACAACTTGGGACGGGACAGATCATGAACAAAGAGGGAACGATAATTACCATATATGGATTAAACATATATTGCTAGTAGGGCTTGGAAACGACCGAAAACATTACGGCGCCGACATAGTCTCACTCTGAGTATAAAGCGTCTCGTGCGCATGCGTGACAATTCGAACTTCGCCTTTAGAAGCGAATTTTAAACTTGACTGGGTGGTTCACTTCCCCCACCTCGCGGACATCGCCGACGCGCTTGCGCACAGCTCACCATATACATTGAAGTGTTGGTTGTCTGTCTCACTTCCTGCGTAACCCCCCAACTCATAGCCGCTAGCAATATAGTTCTTTAAATATATGATAATTACCGAGGACAACAAAATAATGGAAAGGTGGAAGCACTGATGATCACTCATTAAAAACTGATAAAAAAAAGGTTAAGAAGGGGCGATCTTTCCAAGTAAAGTAGAAAGACACCTTTAAATGGTCGATCTATAAAGAAAATATTTCAAAAGTCTTTTACGAGGTATAGCAGGATGCCTATGTGAAACATAAAATTCCTATTCTGCCTAAAGATTCCAACTTGTCGTATAAGGCATTTGTAGAAGATGGATTTAATGACCTATTGGAATAAAGCTATTGAGAGATTTAAATCACACGAAAATACCGAAATGCACCGTTATGCAATTCGTGCAATGTCAGCAGTTGATAAAGGGGTGAGCATGGCAACTTCTCTTTCTAAGTCGAAACTGCTTGGAATGAAGACGGCAAGAACTGCTCTGCTTAAAATAATAGGCTGTATCAAATACTTGGCAATTCAAGGACTCGCATTACGCGGCCATACTGAAGAAGAGTCTGACTTTATTCAACAGTTTATTTTCGAGTAGTAAGCGAGGACTTAGAAATACACGAATTTTTTATAGGACTGTATGAAACACCATTCACAGACGCACAAACGCCGTATAAAGTGGTAAAAGACGTTTTACTAAAATTCAAACTGAATATAAATTTGTGAAGAGGTCAGTGCTACGATGGCGCGGCGAACGTAAGTAGTGCACTTACTGGTTTACAAAACCGAATCTTAAATGATGAACCACGAGCTCTATATATTTATTGTATGGCACACTCCTTAAATTTAGTAGTTCAAGATGCGTTTAACGAGATACCTAAAGTAAGAGACTTCTTAGCAACTGCGAAAGATATTGTAAACTATACTAGAGACTCGGCAAAGAGGCTTGACATTTTTAAAAATATTAAAACGAACACTGAAGACTCTGGATCATCAGCCTTTGGACCATTCTGTCCTACGAGGTAGTGTCTTCGAGTTGTGCCATTAAAGTCGATCTTTGAGAACTAAAAAGAAATTACTCAGTTTATGGAAAAGCAAAGTCAAGATACCTAATAGTGAAGCTGGTGCCAAAGCAAGTGGCTATTTGGATAAGTTGGTATCTTATAAATTTTTCTTTTTACTTAGAATTGTAATAAATATCTTTGATAATATTGAAGAAGTAAATGCTAACATTCAGAAGATTAATAAAAATGTAGCAGAAAATATGAAAAGTATAAGCTGCCTTATCAAGTCTCTTGAACAACGCCGTAAATCATTTCCGATCCTTTGGAGGTCTATTTATGAAGACAGATGTAAATATAAAGTAGACGAACCTAGTCTACCAAGAAAGAGGAAAGTTTCCATAAAACTAGGCAGTTTTAAGAACCAATATTTTGCGAACACACCGGAAGATTTCTATAGAACTTTATATTTTGAAATTATAGACACCTGCATGCAAAGTATTAAAAGTCGTTTTGAGTCGGATGTATCAAAAGAGTAATCAAATTAGAAGCTTTTTTGTTAAAAGAAGAGGATAGCGATATAGTCAGAAAATATTACCTCGAAGATTTTGATCACGACAGATTACAGTTGCATAAAAAAATTTTTTTTGATGTTACTAAAGATCATCCTTTGAAATCAGTATCAAAAATTATATTGTATTTCAATCTCTTATTTAGCTCTTGGAGAGTTGTATTCAACAGTGCGCCTAGTTTGCAAACGGTAGAATCTATTGACCAAAGACGCAACGCTATGGTTAAAAATTGAAGCTGGTGCCAGTTTGCCCACAAACGTTTTAGCCGATTGGATTTTAACGGCATCGCAGCTGAAGCATTTAATTGTCACTGATAGGAACGATTTAAATTTCATACTGGAGTTGGTGTCTCAGAATTGTAAAATTTTGCAAACTATTTAAGTTGTTAACTGCTGGGGTTCCTCAGATAAGAGGCTTGTGAACAGTACCCCTGTATGCCACTTAATTGAGAGGTGCTGCAGACTTCGCACTTTTTTTATAAGTTTTTAATGAGTGATCATCAGTGATTTGTGAAGCAGATCCTGTATTTGCCGCATGGTCATCGGATTCTTTTTCGGCAATTCCAGCAGTTTCACGGTTTTCATAAGGAATTTTAAAATCAGAAGATGCTGTATAGACCGATTTGGGGTTATTTTTTAATCTAATAACAAATTTATCTACGCCTAATTCGCTTAAATTTAGTAGTACTATACACTATACTACTAGCACAGTACTTAACTGCCGGGATATCCAGAATAGAATGAAATTACAAACATATCAGATTCCAGTTCAAAACCACGTATTCTTCTTCTTCTCTTATTCGTTCCCTTAAATGGCGATACGGCCGTGTCATTACTTTACAGTAAAGTACTTACTATACCACAGTATATTTACACATACTATAGAAACATAAACAAGAACAAACAGGTCACGTCACGATCGAGGTTTGGGAGTGACTAGTAACTAGTATAGTCACTGTAGTAACTAGTTAGTAACGTAACTATGGACACTACGGTGTCGCCCGTGTAGTACAGTGGATATAATATAAGGACAGTGTGGTCAATTTTAAAAAAGGCAGCCATTAAGAGTCGTCTCTACAACAACCAGCCACGCCCTTAGGTATTGTTCTGTGCACGGCCTGCTAAATTGTAAGACAAACGTCACCCTGCTAAATTGTGACATAAACGTTATTTTATACGGACTGGACTTATGTGAAATTCGAAGATACTTTGCAGAGCGCTGTATACCCACGATCGCAAAAATTTGTGCAATATGAGGTGGTCAAAAAATGTGCAGTGTAACATTAATTTTACAAGAATGTCAAAAATATTACTTAAACAGAATTAAACGGCAAGAGACGATGTGAAACGTAAGGAATCGCTGCTAGCGATTAAAAATCCTCGTTAACGAGCATCCTAATATTGGAATTTAAGTCAAGGTGTCCTTTTTTATCTTCTTTATTGTGT